>JAMPIV010012429.1:80000-584585 GCA_024509875.1 Oreohelix idahoensis
CCAACAGTGGCCAAAACTCAAGAGTATCTAGTATGGGCTTCAAAGGTATATACCTTCGCGCAAGATCACTCTTGGCAGAGATGTAGATAGAAGGGTGATGACACTTATATTACAAAGGGAGTCTTCACAATATATTCAGAATAAGCGAGAACAATACTGCTTTGGCTGAGTATGTTAACTCTGTAATTCTGCCGACGCTTTTGTGAAGGATTTAAGCACTTATTAATTTAAGCTCGTTTTACTCAGTGGAATTCTATTATTGTAGTATAGCTCTGTTTAGAGTGTGTGTAGTAATTTGACTGAGACAAACATGCAGTAACATTAAAATGATTAAATCCAAGTTAAATTTGTAACATTACAAATAACAAAATTTAATAATCACTTTAGGTTTTAACAGTTGGAAAATAATTTGAACAGTTATGGATCAAGAAAAGCTATCATCACAGTCTTTATGGAATGTGAGATGTTACAAGATGTTCAAGTGGCATCATAGATTTGAACTTAGCAGCCAATGATGATTCTGCTCCTTCTTATGGGTTGCTTCTTTTCACTCTGCTCACGCTCGTCTCTGATCAAGTTTGTCGGGGGTAGCTCATTTCCCAGAAATATCAAGGAGAGTCTATCACGTGGGTCCTTCGTCTTAAAGCTTAGGCTACGGTTCATTTCTTGTTCCAGAGATGGTACTTTCTGCTGGTACCACCAATAAGCCAATCCTGACTCACATACTTTTTGCTCAGATGAATAAAAGAGACTTGAATCGGCCTCTTACACGTGTCTGGGGTGTCGTATATTTAATAAGTTGCCTCTCTGACTTCGTGTGTGGTCCTTCAGTTTCTTCAGTCCCGGTTTCCTTAATTAAAATGTTAGAGATTTCCTAGGCTATATTGTAAGTCCTGATAAATACTGCAATAAAAGGTTCCGTTATTCTGAATTCTAATTCTTTACTGTAGCAGTCTGGTGTCTTGTCGAGCGATTTCTGAAGTGAAATAGTTTGAGAAATGATCAGATTATAATCACTGCTTTCCCACGCCTTCGTTTGTTATGAGCTATCAAAAAACTCCAATCATATTCAAACAGGCGTGTTATGGGGCAATTTCAAAATATTCCGACATCGGATAATTTTTAACGTAAGGCAAAGGTCAACTCTCCCATTTATGGTAATAAGATGTCCGATGCCTTTGTGTACAAACTTACAGACAGATCCAGATCTGTAAACTCATACAACCGCGTGTTCAAAATCATTACTTTATAAGAAAGTACTCTTGTCATAACAAGTAGAACAGGAAACGCTTATGTCATAAGTTTCCGCCGGTACACGAGATCTTGTGCTAATCTTAGCCAAGCTGTGCCGCTCCCTCGCTACTGCGAGTAATTATCTTAGCAAATCTTTGTAGCGTCAAGCAAATGTGATTATTATCACCTACAGGGAGTGTCGAATGATTTGATAAAATCAAATATCTGCTACTTAGCAGAAAAATAACGAAGATAGAAAGAAAGAAAGGAAAGTGCGACAATTGAGAGCAAATAATAAAAATCAGTACCACAAATGTACCGATACTGCCGGAGTGAAACAAAGATCGATAGGGGCCGCCCCGTTTTGTCACAACGCCGAAAGGAACACCAGAACAGAAAAAGAAGCTGAGGACTATCACCGCAGGGGGCGCATTCACATAGTTAGTTGTGACTAAAGGGGTAACTAAATATCACATCTTCACATATAATAACTTCCATCAGTGGTGCCTATGCCTTGTAGCGGTGTAGCGGCTTGTGTACCCTAACACCCTCAGAGCTATACCAGTGGGAGTTTTACTCCTGGCAGGTTCTACCAAGCTGGACATGTTTGTGCGGGTAGGGGTCAGACTAAAGCTGGTACCCTGGTCTATGTAAAAAAATCACACACGTTACGAAATTAGCAACAAATGAACAAGCTTTGCTGCGGATGTACATCTGGATTCTGAGGCTCGTATGACTGGCAGTGGTGAAAGCCGAAAGGGAGCCACTGACATGAAAACTGACATCCTGACTGCTAAACACGAAACTAGAATTGGATTTTGGAATGTAAGAACGATGAACGAGACAAGGAAACTGAAACAAATTATAATTATTATGGAAATGAAAAAACTACAGACTACACGTGCAAGAAATACGTGAGAGTAGATAGACTGAGGAGGAAGAGTAAAAACGGCAGCAGGGGAAACAGAACTTTACTCGGTAAGAGAGGATGACCAACACAGTGAAGGCGTGGCCATTATCTTGAAGAAGGGCATAGAAAGAGCATTAATTGAATGAAAATCAATTAACAATATATTGATAACAGCGAGAGTGAGAGGGAGATTCATTAACAACACCATAATACTCTGCTAAGCACCAACAAATGACAGTGACAAAGAGGACAATGATGCATTTTTCCAACAATTACAAAAAGAAATGGAATGGACACCAAGGTATGATCTTATCACAATAATGGGGCGTCTCAATGCTGACCTTGGAACGCATAATACACACAACGAAATAGTAATGGGAAGACACGGCAGCGGAATAGCAATTGAAAATGGTGATAAATAAATAGGCTTTTGTGGCATTAACAACCTGGTTATTGGGGGAACACTTCTTCCACACAAGGAAGTCCACAAATTAACGTGGAAGTCATCAAGTGTGACAGACACCGGATAGATGACATAATGATCAACGGCAGATGGAGGCATTCTCTGCAAGATGTGAAAGTAAGGCAGATGTGGGAAGTAATCACCACATAGTACTAGCAAGAGTAAAGATGAAGATCAGAACTACGGGGCCAAAAATAACAAAACAGACAAGATTTGACATCAATAAATTGAAGTACTCACCCGTGTGTTACCGAGGCCCGAAAGGGGAGCGAAGAATAGTAACACTGGAACACTGAGAAATGAGCAAAGCACGGTGTATAAAGTAACAAAAGGGATCATGTAAAAACGGGGCGCAAACAACATTACACTAGTTAGAGACACCAACGGAAATCTCATCACCACAGAACAGGGGTAAGAAGCAATATGGGCAGAACACTTCAGAGAAACACTAAATAAGGCACCTCCAGAGTCACAACGGAACATTCCAGAGGTTAAAAATGATTTAATTATAAATTCAGATATTCCACGAAGAGAATAAATCATCACGTCTATCAAGGGGTTGAAGAACGGAAAAGCTCCAGACCATGACAACTTAAATGCAGAGCTATTTAAAACTGATCCTGTATTAGCGGTAGAGCTATTAGAACCAATATGTGCGCAAATCTGGCAAAAAGAGACAACACCAGGGGAGTGGAAAAGAGGAATAATTGTTGAATTGTCAAAGAAAGGTGACTTAACTGACTTGAGCAATTGGAGAAGAATTACTCTCCTATCAGTTCCCAGAAAAATAGTGGTCAGAATAATTATTCAAAGAATTTGAAAAGCCCTAAACCATAAACAAAGGAAGGAACAAGCAGGACTCAGAAGAAACAGACAATGTGCAGAACATATATTTATCCTCAGGGACATTGAGTGATAGCCACAGTGAGATGTGATAATCGAAATAGAGTTCCACGAGTGAGATGGTAGAAATTTATAGAGGCTGTCCCGGAAATCGAGAATCTCTCTCTCTTCCGCCTATCTTCCACAACAGATCCAAAGGAGTCAGACAGTCTATAAAAAAAATAGGTATATTAATATATATCTATCCATTCACGTGCCCGAACATACAAGTGACGACAGTTAGACACACAGACGTGGGAACGACTATAACAATGATTATATAGATATTATGGGAACGAACTGACCACCACACTGAAATAAATGTAGGTATAGTTTAATTATCATAGTAAACTTACATCACAACATATACAATTCATCAAAAACATACACATAGTCATAAAAATCAAGGAATGCTACAATAGTGATAGACCCGTTTGTATGGTCCTCCCCTGGATATATATAGCTCACAGTCCCGTTAGAAAAATGTGATAACCCCAAGGAGTTACAGATGCATATGATTGAGTCTATGGTTTCCCCCTTTTAAGGTATGGACAGACTTGATACTCTGCTTTTCTAAGGGTAAATATTGTTAGCAATAACTTGCATAAAGGAAGTTACAACGTGGGTGACTCAAACAAAGAACATCCTTTAGTCTACTTTCACTCGGTTCTTTTATCAGGGCCCTGATATACTTACAATCGTGCTGTGGTTCGCCGTCTGGCACAAACGTTGGGACACTCACACTTTTTATCTGTTACTGTCGTTTAATGAAACAGATCCCAGCTCTGCAGATTTGTTTGTTTGTTTCATCAAAATGGATCTGGGAGCGTCTGCTTCATGCGATAGTTGTTTCAGACTAAAGTTAGTGTCACTTGACTCACGAGGTAAGAATTAGGATTAAACGAGCACACAATGTCAGAACACGAGGTTTCCCTTAATTAGGAAGATGACCGGTGGACAACTTCTCTCAACAAATAATCTTGGTTCACCTCACACTTGGTCAAATAATGTCGGAAAGTTAATGATTTAGATTTCTGTAATTTTTCTCGCCACAAGGCAGCATGTACATTAGAGTTGGTGTAGAAATAGGCACTGGCTCAAAGGCCCAATATAAGCATTTATTAGGTATGTCTCTGTACAAAACGCCGGCAAAGTTTGGGTTACCCCAGTATTCACTGAATAAAGAAAAACCACATATGAAATATGTTACATATTATGTACTCAATATAACTTACGTTATTAAAATGCAAGCGTACAGCTTGACTTATCATTTAAAACTTCCCGTGCAATAAGTTATATATTTTAAAAAATCATTAATCCTCATAAATTAGGAATACATACGTATTCCGTCAACACTCATGAGGCATCTAGCATTATAAGTTAGTATAGAAAAATAGTCCCCGTCTGATTATTTAGCGGTTAAATTAAGTTCATTATAGCTACCTTGTTGTTTAAGCTAGAAATTATAATTTATTCTGCTTTCCACTGAAACACGTCACTATAAAATAATACAGAATATATAAATTAAGCACTCTGCACCAAATCTAACTAGTGAAATATGAAATAAGCGATTATCACTTTAAACACTTCACAAAATACTAGATATAATATTATAATATATACCTCAACACACAGAACTACAGGTAATCGCACACTTTAGAATTGTACGCTGATATATTTATTTGAAGTCTAGAGCTCGGTAAATTTCCGAACAAACTAGGGCTTCGCTATACAGCTTATTCTATTCACGAACAACCTGTCTACTGCGAATTTACTGAGTGAACTAAGTCTCAAACTCTCGTTTAAGATACATGAAACACACACAAAGAATGTGCCCTATTTCCAAAACCACGCAATCTCTCGTCTTTCCTAACACTTACGTAACTTAGACGCATGCCGTAAGTGCCACCGGTGCATCTTCACACCTACGTTAACAAACTGACCGAGAAGCGTGAGTGTCATGGAAATACCCAGACTATGTGTCTCATTCCCGAGCGCTGCGTGAGTGTCATATCACACTTTACTCCGAGAGAAACGTTAAAGTCAGATGAAAATGCTAGACGGTATGACACCTAACCGGGAACTAGCCTGACGAAACGTCCGTGACATGGGAAAAATATAGACTCATGTCTGCTATCTCTGTCTGCCCAGACGAGTATTCACACGTTCTATCGTCCACTGACATCTAATGCAATAGAATGCATTTTAACGCTCTCCCGTCTAGTGTAGAGACTGATACGTTATGTCATAAATGCGTTTACCAGTATGAGAAAGAAAACGGTAAAGTTGAGAATGGGGAAGAAAATATTTTTCGCAAACGAATGGATGCGAAAAATACAGGAAAAAGGTAAAGAGTGATAATAAAATAGAGGATACGGGTGAAAGAAAAAGAAGAGGATATAGGCAATTTAATGATCATAAAACCTCTGTGACAGAACGTCCCCCCTTTGAGATATGGAAGCACTCCGTGTCTACGTTATGGAATTAAATTTCCTATATCAGTAGCTTCAGGGTGTCTGTCTTCTTCCCTCTCATCTCCCCCCTCCATCTCTGTGCAATTCCTACTCATGAAGTCTGCCCAACGTTTTGTTTACCTGGAATGTATTCGACTTTAAAGGAATATACACTTAGCAAGAGTGCCCAGCGCATTATTTTCGCATTTAATTCTTTATTAGCCCCGAGAAACGCCAGTGGGGTATGGTCGGTCTGCACCGTGAATGTCACTCCGTAAAGGTATTCATGGTGCCTCCTTATACCATGAACTAATGCCAGACATTCTCTTTCCACTGTGGAGTAGTTTTGCTCTGCCTTATTCAATTTACGACTGCCGTATGCCACTGGGAATAGCTGGTTCGGATCGTCGTCGCCTGCCTGAAGCAGAGTTGACCCGATGCCTTGCCCTGATGCGTCAACGCGCAATACGAAGGGTTTGGTAATATCAGGCAGTCGCAGAATTGGATAGTCAGACAACTGTTTCTTGAGCGTGACGTAAGCGTCTTCGCACTTAGGATCCCAGATAATTTTCTCTGGTCGCCCCTTTTTCGTAAGGTCCGTAAGGGGTGCTGTTAAACCATTGCAGTTTTTGATGAATTTCTGGTAGTAAGCACATAGCGATAGGAACGATCGCGTTTCTTTCTTCGTCCTTGGCCTCTTCGCTGCACGTATCTTCTCTACGTTCTTAGCAACTGGCCATATAGCACCGTGAGCAATGGTGTGTCCCAGGAAGTCAAGTTTTTTGAAGCCGATTAAACATTTGCTAGGTCTAGCTGTGAGTCCAGTTTCTTGTAGTCTCCTGAGGAGTATCTCAACCGTAGCAATGTGTTCTTCGTATGTGTCCGTTGCAATTAGTATATCGTCCATAAAATTGTGGATATGTGGACTGTGCAATGGCTCTAACAGCTTTCTCATCATTCTTGTGAACACTCCTGGTGCATTGTGTAATCCGAAAGGCATCACGTTAAACGTATAGTGTCCTTCGCAGGTGCTGAAAGTTAGCAAAGGCTTAGTTTCCTCTTTGACTGGTATCTGATAGTAGCCCTTACTCAGGTCAATCTTTGAGAAAATCCGTGCCCTGCTTAGCTTGCTAAACAGCTCAGAAGCGCTTTGGGGAGGTTCCGGCTGAAATTCCGTTACTGTGTTAAGTAGCCGGTAATCGATGCACAGCCGAACTTCCTTATGTTCGTCCAGGTACATCCGTTAGCACCGCTGTGTACTGGTTCAGTAAAGCCTTCGTTTCTGTCTGTTGTGCTTCAGAGAGAATGTCACCAAATTTTACATCTTCGACAGATTCAGTTTATTGTAATGGATATTCCATGCAACTATCGTCATCTTGAACCTCCTCTGTAGCTATGGCGATCGCCAGGATATGTTCGGGGGATGGCACCTGTCTTTCCAAGTATTTCTTAAACAGATTTACATGGTAAACTTTCTCCTTTCCTTTGATAGAGATCTGGTAATTGGTTCTCGAGATCTTTTTCAGGGCGGTAAACGGCCCTTGCCACCCGATGCGTAGCTTGTTGCTTCCGGTTGGCAGTAACAACAAAACTTTATCTCCTGGTTGTAATTCTCTCTCCTTTGCTGCTTGATTGTATCGTCTAGCGTCCCTTGCGCGAGCTTTCTTAAGGTTTGCTGTTGCTAGATCCCATCCTAGCTGTAGCCTTTCCTTCAGTTACGATACATATCTACTGGCTGAGACGACTGTCTCATCCGCCTTCTGGTCTGTCAGGGACCGAAGTAATGCTTCAAGCGGCCCCTTGATAGGTCATGCCGAATAGAAGCGTAGCTGGAGAGAAACCCGTAGAGGCCTGGGGAACCTCCCTGTAAGCGAATAGGGCTGCAGGAATAAAAAGATCCCAATCCTCCGGTTTTTCTTGTTCCAGCTTGCGTAACATGGTGGTGAGGCTGCCGTTGAAACGTTCCACGAGCCCATTTCCGGCCGGATGGTACAGGCTGGTGTGGATGTGTTTGGCCCTCAAGATCTTAAAGATGTCCTCCATTAACAGGCTACGGAATTGGGATCCATTGTCCGTCAAAACTTGTTGAGAGAATCCCAACCGTGTAAAAATCTGCACTAGGGCTTCTGCGACATGCTTCGAATCTGTGCATGTTAGCGGTATAGCTTCAGCTCACATAGTGCATGTGTCGACTAAAGTCAGGATAAACCTGTGCCTTCGTTTGGTTCTTTGTAGGGGTCCAACAATGTCGACAGCAACCCGTTCGAATGGAGTCCCCACAATTGGCGTTTGCCCCATGTTAACTGGGGCGGTCCAGTGCTTGGGTGCTACCCGTTGACACTGGGCACATGATTTCACATATCTGAGTATATCAGTGTTCATCCCTGGCCACCAATAGTGAGTCTGTATACGTTGCTGTGTGGCGTTCTGTCCCATATGTCCGCTAAAGGGAAGAGGGTGCCCCATTTCTAGGATTTGACTTCTGTACTGTTTCGGTACTAGGAGCTGGTTGTAACCTTGGTCAGGCTTGCCCGTTCTGCGTTAAAGTACGCCATCCTTAGAAAAAATGTCCCCGTGCTGCCTGGGTTCCTTAGCCATGGACAGTTTCCTAAAGCAGGGTGCCAAAGTAGGGTCCTTTTGTTGCGCTTCTTTAAGTTCCATGGGTAACAAATTAGGCGCAGGCTCCCGTTCCTTCTTGGTTTGCCCTCTTGTAGTTACTGCTGCCACTATTGGCTCTTCCGGTTTCCTAATAAACACATATCTACAGCCAAGTATGACTGGGTAGATGTGGTCATCCATAACAGCCGCTCTGATCACACCTCTGACAAAATCAGAGTGGATCTCCACCAATGCAATGGGAAGCGTTGTTGGTGCATCACTCCTAAGAACTCCACAAAGTTTAACGGTCTCTTCTGTCTCTTGACCGGGTTTGACCAGGTGCCTGGCAACAATGCAATCAAAAGAAAGCCCCGTGTCAAACAAACAATCCGTTGAAGTCCCGTTTAAAATAACCGTTCCTCGCGTAGAGGGCCTCTCTCCCTCAGGTTGAGAATCACTGACAATAATTCATTCCTGCGAGTCTGTTGTTTGTAAGCATCCGATGCGCTTCGGCTCGGTGTGCTTGTTCTGATCTTTAGTCCCGTGCTCAGGGGTTCTCCCTTTGCCACCTTGTCCTTTCTGGCTGCGCTGCCATGTAGGGCGGTCGGGTTGATCAGACTGTTTACTGTGGTTGGGGTACTTGTTTTTGTAGAACTTGGATTTTTCAGGAGGGGAATTCTGAGGTCCAGTTTCTCAGTGGTTATTCTGATTAGAAGCATGAGAAGCATGAGAAGATTGGTCTAGATTATTTTTTCCGAAAATGCTCTTCTGTCGGCTTACGTTTTGTGGCCGGTAGTTCAGCCAGCGCATTTTAATAACGCTCAGACTTTTCTAAGATGTCTTCAAGCTTTTCTGCCCCCTGCTCAGCTAGGAATCTCCGGGTATCAGCAGACAAAGTGTTCTTTATTTGTTCTGTTAAAACAAATTCCTCCAGACCTTCATAGGTAGAGGGGAGCTGCGAGAGCTCAAGGCACTTTGTCAAATATCCCTTCAAACGAGATGAAAACTGCTGGAAAGTTTCAGAGCTCTCCTTCCTGCTGTTGCGAAACAGTTGCAAAAATTTGCGAGCATTCATTTCGAAGCGCTCCAGTAACGCTTTCTTCAACACATCATAGTTGTCTTGTTGGCTGGTTTCCAGTTTGGCGTAAACATCATACGCACTGCTTTTCAGCGCCTGAGAAAGCTTCATATTCCAACGCGACCTCTCTAAACCGTACAGAGTTGCAATTTTCTCAAAGTTTTCTAAATACGTGTTAATCTTCTCATTAGGACAAGGGAAAGATTCTAGCGCAAAAGACATACCAGTGAGATGAGTAGATTGAGTGTTAGAAGGATCAGTTAAGGAAGAATGAGGAGAAGACTCTCCATTGCTGGAGGTAGAGGCAGCACCAAGACTTTGGACTTCTAGAGCCTTAAGAGCCAACTCATGCTGTCGTCGTTGCTCATTTTCTCTTTCCAAATGCTGTCTCTCCTTCTATCTTTCCTCATGCTGTCTTTCCTTCTCTATTTCCTCATGCTGTCTTTCCTTCTCTCTTTCCTCATGCTGCATACTGCGAATTTCCATTTCTTCATCAATCATCTTTTGCTGTAATAGACGGTCTGCTTCTTCCTTCCTCCTAGCTTCTTCTTCTTTCCTTTCCGTTTCATATCTCTCAAGTTCGTCTCTGACAAAAGCTTTCGCTTCTTCTCCGTCCAAACCTTCTTCTCTTGCCTCATCCCTGAGAATCTGTCTCAGTTTTGCCCTCTCGGCCATAGTAGATAAGTGCCTGGGACTAGTTGAGAAAGAAAAAGAAGAAAAGGATACACTGGTTCTTACCACTTGCGAGAAATTACAAAAAATCAAAAAGATGATATACTCTAACCTGGGATACCTCCTCCAAAATATAGCACCTAACTATCGCTGCTATTAATCAGCAATAAAGCACCTAATGCAGACGACTACGCCAAATAAATGGTAGTTAAGATTACTCACTTAAAAATAAGTTTCTACAGTGGAAACAAAATAATTATTGCAAAAATTTAAAGAGAAAAAAAAAAATTCCCTTAATTTTTAATCCACTATCAAGTTTACCCCTGAAGACAGTTAGGGTAAGGGAGGCAATTAATCTGGACAAAAAAAGTGCGAATACGCTACGCGCTCCCTTAACTTAGTTCAAAACACCTTCTTCTTCAGAACCCTGTGAATGTTATACACTCACAAACTTTTACCAGCGTTTAGTATTACAAAATCAGTAATTAACATATATTCCGACAAAAATCTGACCTGTAACTCAAATGTATATAATGCTCAAAAATGCTGTGGATAAAACAATTATTAATTGTGTGGTCAGCACGCCCATAAAACAGATCGTTACGTCTAGGGGATAAATTATTTTTAAAAAGTACAAAACTCACAAGACATCACACTCTTACTCTATATCAGAATAAAGAAAATTAATCCTGCTAACGAGCTGATATTCGTATTTGCTCAGGACTAGAGTTCAATTCCCGGAAAAACGAGCCACCATTCTGTCGTCTCGTTTTCCTGTTCAAAAGTTCAAAATCCCGCTAGACGAGCCAACCATTCTGTCGTAGATTTTTGATAGGCAAATTAAGACTTGGGTTGGTCCCTTCTGAATAGGTTAGAATGAGTGATACCCACAGTGAGATGTGATAATCGAAAAATAGAGATTGTCCACGAGTGAGATGGTAGAAGAAATTTATAGAGGGCAGTGAGCATGTCCCGGAAATCGTGAATCTCTGTCTCTCTTTCCGCCTATCTTCCAAAACAACCAGATCCAAAGGAGTTCAGACAGTTCTATATATAAAAAATAGGTATATTAATATATATCTATCCACTCACGTGCCCGAACATACAAGTGACGACAGTTAGACACACAGACGTGGGAACGACTATAACAATGATTCTTCTTCTTTTTCTTCCATCCTTAGCTATCAACCGGCAAAGCAGTATGTGGCCAGTACGCCTAGTGGCGTCTTAGGGCAACAACAAATTGATCAATCTATCGCTGTTTCCACCACGCCTAGTGGCGTCTTTGTGGAACAAAAACAGACCAAACAATCTATCATTGTTTCCGTAATCAGATTATAACAATGATTATATAGATATTATGGGAACGAACTGACCACCACACTGAAATAAATGTAGGTATAGTTTAATTATCATAGTAAACTTACATCACAACATATAAAATACATCAAAAACATACACACTAGTCATAAAAATTGAATAAGGAATGCTACAATAGTGATAGACCCGTTTGTATGGTCCTCCCATTGGATAATTATATTAGCTCAGCAGACCCGTTAGAAAGAAAAGGATAACCCTCAATGTCCTGGAGTTACAGATGCATATGATTGAGTCTATGGTTCTCCACCCCTTTTAAGGTATGGACAGACTTGATACTCTGCTTTTTCTAAGGAAAAATATTGTGTTAGCTATGCATATACTATAGAACTTGCATAAAGGAAGTTACAAACAACGTGGGTGACTCAAACAAAGAACATCCTTCAGTCTTTACTTTCACTCGGTTCTTTCATCAGCGGGACCCCCTGATATACTTTACAATCGTGCTGTGGTTCGCCGTCTGGCAGGCAAAACGTTGGGACACTGCACACTTTTTATCTGTTACTGTCGTTTTTAATGAAACAGATCCCAGCTCTGCAGATTTGTTTGTTTGTTTCAATCAAAATGGATCTGGGGAGCGTCTGCTTCATGCGATAGTTATTTCAGACTAAAGTTAGTCGGGTCACTTTGACTCACGAGGTAAGAATTAGGATTGTTTCTTAAACGAGCACACAATGTCAAGCAAACACGAGGTTTCCCTTAATTAGGAAGATGACCGGTGGACAACTTTCTCTCAAACAAATAATCTTGGTTCACCTCACACTTGGGTCAAATAATGTCGGGAAAGTTAATGATTTAGATTTCTGTAATTTTTCTCGCCACAAGGCAGCATGTACATTAGAGTTGGTGTAGAAATAGGCACTGGCTCAAAGGCCCAATATAAGCATTTATTATGTATGGTCTCTGTTACAAAACGCCGGCAAAGTTTGGACTACCCCAGTATTTCACTGAATAAAGAAAAAACCACATATGAAAATATGTTACATATTATGTAACTCAATATAACTTACAGGTTATTAAAATGCAAGCGTACAGCTTGACTTATCATTTAAAACTTCCCGTGCAATAAGTTGGGTTTATATTTTAAAAAAATCATGGTTTAATCCTCATGCAAAATTAGGAATACATACGTACTGTAATCCGTCAACACTCATGAGGCATCTAGCATTATTAAGTTAGTTTAGAAAAATAGGTCCCCGTCTGATTATTTAGCAGTTAAATTAAGTTCAATTATAGCTACCTTGTTGTTTAAGCTAGAAATTATAATTTATTCTGCTTTCCACTGAAACACGTCACTATAAAATAATACAGAATATATAAATTAAGCACTCTGCACCAAATCTAACTAGTGAAATATGAAATAAGCGATTATCACTTTAAACACTTCACAAAATACTAGATATAATATTATATTATATACCTCAACACACAGAACTACAGGTAATCGCACACTTTAGAATTGTACGATGATATATTTATTTGAAGTCTAGAGCTTGGTAAATTTCAGAACAAACTAGGACTTCGCTATACAGCTTATTCTATTCACGAATTTACTGAGTGAATTAAGTCTCAAACTCTCGTTTAAGATATATGAAACACACACAAAGAATGTGCCCTATTTCCAAAACCACGCAATCTCTCGTCTTTCCTAACACTTACGTAACTTAGACGCATGCCGTAAATGCCACCGGTGCGTCTTCACACCTACGTTAACAAACTGACCGAGTCGTAAGTTGTCATGACTAATATGTCTCATTCTATGTTAGCGCTGCGTGAGTGTCATTATCACACTTCACACATCCGAGTGACGTTGACCGTGAAACGTTAAAGTCAGGTGAAAATGCTAGACGGTATGACACCTAACCGGGAACTAGCCTGACGAAACGCCCGTGACATGGGAAAAATACAGACGCATGCCTGCTATCTCTGTCTGCCCAGACGAGTATTCACACGTTCTATCGTCCACTGACATCTAATGCAATAGAATGCATTTTAACGCTCTCCCGTCTAGTGTAGAGACTGATACGTTATGTCATAAATGCATTTACCAGTATGAGAAAGAAAACGTTAAAGTTGAGAATGGGGAAGAAAGTATTTTTCTCAAACGAATGGATGCGAAAGATACAGGTAAAAAGTAAAGAGTGATAATAAAATAGAGGATACGGGTGAAAGAAAAAGAAGAGGATATAGGCAATTTAATGATCATAAAACCTCTGTGACACCCCTAGAGGAACAAGATGGACAACATTCCCTACACTGGAGGATCTAGAATACGCAGATGACATTGCACTATTCGCACACTCACATCAACACATCCAAGAAAAAACAGACAGACTCAATAAACATAGTCAACAGGTGGGACTAAACATTAACACATTAACTACCGCAAGCCGCTGTCAGCGGCTCACAAAATAATCACATTTGGACCGCAAGCCGCTCAGAGCGCCAATCTAATTTTAGTAATAAAACGAATGAAAAATGTACTGAAACACGTTCTGATCTGGTTCGAGATTTTAAGTTGCCACCGGAAAACAAGTTCCCAAAGCATGGATGTTGTAGAACACTGGAAAATTGAAATTATGTCCATATTTTTCAGCGTTTTGGGTTAGTTAACAAATCGTGTAAAACTGTTTACCGTGGCAACTAGTGATAGGACTAAAAAAATGCGTGTACATCTCTTCTAATGGCTGAATAGGATAGAAACGTGTTTCAACAATTGACTGATAGATCTAGCGACGAGGACAAGAGTGAAAACGGTGTGCACATTGATTGAAGTTGTGATTTTAATGCAGTTATAATTGTGAAAATATTGCAAGTCCTCGGCTATCGGAGGGCCTTGAAATAGCAACAACCTCTATTAGAGTTACAACCGACATTTATTGTAATAGTACATTCATTTATCTTTAAAATGACGTGTAATTCACAAAGTTCTGTAAACAATTACGAAAACTACAGCTTACTTTGTGCAAACACCTACAGGATGAAAATGGGAAAAAAATTTAATTCGGCCACAGTGTGTTTTTCAATTCGGTAGTTAATGTGCCAGAAGACAGAAGTCATGACACTAAATGTAAGACATCCTGCGTCATAAAAATAAAGTACCAAAAGCTAGAAAATACAAACAAAATTACATTTATATACGAATTAATAAAGCCAGAATAGCCTTCGCCAACCTAAACAACATCTGGAAATCCTTCCAGTATAGTACAAACACTAAATTTAAAATATATAAGAGCTGCGTAATTTCTGTACTTCTGTACGGTGCAGAATGTTGGAGAGTAAAAGAAAAGGAAATGTCCAAATTGTCATCTTTCCACACAACCTGCTTAAAGAAAGTTCTTCAAATTTTCTTGCTGAACACCATCACTAACCAAGAACTGCTAACTCAGAGTCATGAAGAAGACACGCGCACCATCATAGCGGGCAGACGCTGGAATTGGGTTGACAACATCCTCAGAAGAGACACCTGACACCATCACCAGAACTGCCATGCTACGAACTCCAGAAGGAAAGCGAAAGCAAGGACGGCCAAAAGCCACCTGGCGGAGAACTGTGGAGGCAGAGATGCTAAGCATGAACCAGAGCTGGGGCACCACACAAAGAATGGCTGCCGACCAAGCAAGGTGAAGACAGTTTGTTGCTGCCCTACAAGACGCCACCAGGCGTGATGGTCACTGACTGCTTAGTCAGTTAATGGCCAAGGACCAAAGAAGAAGAAAGAAGAATAATACAAATAATTAGCTCTATTAAAGATAAACATGCTGCTAGGACGAACTACTTATCTGTTATATTTCTATTCCTTTCTCTCCGTCTGTTTCTTGCTTCTAGAATTTCATTCCATCACTTTCTATTGTTCCCTAACGACTAAAAGCCCGTAAAATGCTCAGCCCATCAGGTCGAAATGAAAACTGCGCGACCCCCGAGTGACCTCGCTTTTATTGAATCATCTGGTCAGAGGTGACAACGCTAATCTACTAATTATAAATTACTTCCAGTCACTGAGGTCAGGCTGAAGAGTTTGCTTCAGGTCGTTTTTCAGGTTTCGTTTCTTTCCTCATAGATCACAAGACATTTGAGAGATACTTTCCCCAGCAGTCTTTTTGTAAATCACAGAAATTATCACGGAATCTGATAGAAGGACTCCGTGTCGTTATTTGCCCCCCCTAAGGCGGCCATCTTTCTATGTACCTGATTTGATTTCGGGTTTTTCCGCTAGAAACCGAAATAGTAACTTAAACAGTGATATATATGCCAGTTAATCTCATTAGTAAATAAGAAATAGTTTTTGGGGATCTTTTATGAGACGAAGAAATAATAGAACTCCGTCAGGAATGTCGTACAAGGCGAGTACTATGAGATTGTGCATGGAACCGTAACATCATCATGTAAAACAACATTCTACAGCAACTATCACTTCAAGAACATGTGAATGTTTTGTGAAGGCTTCCTGCAAAATGGGTCAGTTACAGCTGTGACTCCATGTTCCACAGGGAGCAAAAGAAAAAAATGAAGATGATAAAACAAGTAACAAAAAATGAAGATGATGAAACAAGTAAGAAAAGCACCAGAGACCACAGAGATGTGGTTTTACCGAAGAATGTTAAAAAATACCATGGACAGCTAAAAACAGTCATGAGGATGTCTTGAAAAAAGGTCAATGGAAATATAATCTTATTCCTCACGTTAGAAAGAAGCAATGCACTTTCTTTGGGCATGCTATGAGAAGGAAAGAAAAGTTGGAATATATTATGACAATAGGAAAGATTGAAGGGAGGACGACAAGGACAGAAGAGACTGGGCAGTTTAACATCATGGCATGAAGAGATGTCAACAACAGAATGGACAAATAATACTTGAGATGGAAAGTTATGGAGAGTCATGATCGACTGCGTCACTGGGAATGGCACTTGAAGAAAAAGAAATAAATTTAAAGAACAAATGGTGTATAAAATAAATAAATATTAGACAAACATAAAGGTATGTTTTCAGACACTCGTAAGAAATAAAGAAGTAGAACACTAGACAACAGAAAAACAACAGACGTGAGTGGCTTACCCAGGACTCGAACCCAGGACCTTCCGTGCGACAACCCCTGCCCCTAGCTATGCAAAGCGAAATCACACCTATCCTCCCACTGCCATCTATTGCATCCACCAATAAAATGACTCTGCTTCAAATGGACGGGTCCACTAGTGCGAACCGCAAAAGACATAAGGTCGCCGAGGAAATTTACCATGTCTGCAGTGTTCTACTTCTTTATTTCTTACGAGTGCCTGAAAACATACCTTTATGTTTGTCTAATATTTATTTACTGTTTACAGGCCTCGGGTTTCCTATCCTTATGTGTTATAAAGGTATATAAAATAGTACAACTTGTATGTGTGAAGTCGCTGTCATTAGTTCATTCTTGGTTCAGTTATACAGTAATTTTGAAACAAACACTTGGTAAGGAAAGATGTATTAGTCAGGACTGCTGGTTCATTTCACTCTTTTAAGGAAAATCCGGAATGCTCAGAATCTAAGCAAACAATGTAAAACTGCACAGGTGGCTGCAGAAAAGAGAGATTATTATGTAGCCTGTAGCCGCGCATTGGGAAACACAATGGGGGTAAAATGAAATCAGCTCCAAAAATAAATAAATAAGAATAATAATACAATAAGAATCTTCAACGCAAATGCCACGACGGTCATTTTGTTTGGCTCTGTCAGTTCCGAGAACGTTTTGAGGAGCCTCGTTAGCTGAATCAACTTTGAGTGGTTTAGAAATTGTGTGGTTGCTTATAGAAGTCTAGCCAACTGTTTCGAGATCTGGCGGTCCTTAAAACACGAAATTTACTCTAACAAACGCCCTTTTGGAATTCTATAGGTTTTACCCTTAAAATAAGACTTTTTCGTCCATATTTCACGGATGTCTCTTAACATATTTCGTTCTCATTTTCTTTTTCGTTGTCATTTCCTTTCTTTTCTTCTTCGTCCTCTTCCTTGTCCTATTCTTCTTCTTCTTTCTTTCTTTCTTTCTTTCTTTCTTTCTTTCTTTCTTTCTTTCTTTCTTTCTTTCTTTCTTTCTTTCTTTCTTTCTTTTTTTCTTTCTTTCTTTCTTTCTTTCTGACATTCATTCTTTGCCTTTCTCTTCTCCTCTTTCTTTCTCCTACCTAATTTATTTTTTCTTCTTCTTTTTCTCCTTATCCTTACTACTCTTTTTTTCGTCTTCTTAGACCACGTTTTTTTGTTCGCAACTTACTGACTGAAACCAGTCTTAGCAAGTATCGTAATTGTACAACCCACTAAGTCAGTCTTTACATTATGGCAAGGCTAGGTGGTTGATTGTAGTCACTGTATTCAAGTAATTAATGTGTATTCGTATTCACATTTTGTCTCTTGTTGCCTACACATATTATGCTGTGTTGTCTGAGGCCTGGTAATGATCTGTGTCTTCGTAAATGTTGCTGTCTCAGTGTGTAATTGCTTATGTGTTGACGCCCTTAATCTCGGCCCTGCACTCGGCGCATTACTCTGAGCTCACGATATGAACAGTACTGAAAATAAATAAATAAATAATACACAAAAGTATGTTTCAGGCACTCGTGAGAAATAAAGAAATAGAAAACTAGACAACAGCAAAAAAGAAAAAAACCATAAAAAAACAGAAGTGATAGGCTTATCCGGAATTGAACCTAGAACCTTCCGAACGATATCACCGCCTAGCTACGGGAGCGAATCGTTACAATCCTCTCTGCTAACTGAACAGCAACAGGCAACACACGGCTTGTGTGGGTCTACTTTAGAAACACTGAGCTCTCAAAAGATCTACTTTCACAAAATAATGCATATTGTCAGGATTCAGAATATTTGAAATTTAGAATAAGTGCAGTCATTATGTAACTTTTCTCTCTATAGAACAATCTGCTTCCTGGAATTCCATCAGAGTAAAAGGTAGAAAATTCTAACTAAATGACTTTTTTTTCGAATGTCAATTTTACCTCAAAGATAAGATCTCATTGCTGTTGTCACGGAATTGCTTCCCCTGATTTGCAGTAGTGGTCCAACAGTGGCTAAAACTCAAGAGGATCTAATTTGGGTCTTCAAGGGTGTCTACCTTTGCACAAGATTACTCTTGGCAGAGTTGTAGCTAGAAGGATAATGATGCTTCTATCTCAAGGGTGTTTCCATAAGATATTTCACAAGTCAAGAACAATGCTGCATTGGGCAGGGCAATTGTTAACTTATATCTGATCCGCCGCCTTTTATGAAGAATTTAGCAATTATTAATTTCAACTCGTTCAAGCCCCCACCCTGATTTACTCAGTGGAATTCTTATTATACAGGTATAGCTCTGTTTAGAGTGTAGTTAGTAAATTGACTGAGACAAAAATGCAGTACATTCAAAATGATTAAATAGACGTTAAATTTGTATATTTACAAATTTAATAATCAAATTTTAACAGTTTAAAAAGAATTTGAATAATCTTTAACAGAAAATACTCATCATTGTGTGACGGTATGGTGTTTTATGTAAGAAGTCTCTTGGCAGCTTTTAGGTTTGACTTAGCAGCAAAAGGTAGTTTCTTCTCCGGCTGGGATTTTGGGTTTTGTGCAGATAGATCACTGGAGTTCTGGCGTCTCTGGTCAAGTTTAAAGGCGCAGAACGTTCCAAGTAAGAATAAAGGGAAGTAACAGACAAAAGTTGAGATCACACGCGTGGTTTTTGTTCTCTAAGACCCTCTGATGGATGGTTGTGTCTAAGGCTCGACGTACAGTCCACTTCTAACCCTCGCGTTGTTCCAGAGTTTTAGTACCCTCAGCTGGTACCTGCTGCCCAACTAATATGTTACAAAGGAAGAGAAACTCGAATTACCCTCTGAGTATTGAGTGTAACTCACGACACATTACTTATGTGTTCCCCTATCTTCCAAATTCCAACCCATCACAGCTACCGTACAGAATTTACCCTCGGATGAGAGAGATTAAGCTCAAACCCTAGAGAGAAAAAACTTTCTTTACATTTAAACTTTAATAATAGCTTCTATATTTACTCGTTACCACATTCAAATGAACAGGTTAATATGTGTATAGATAGAGTAAATGTTTAACTTTTTACATCTAGAACAAGATTTGTGAAAAGTGCTCATAATATAGATTTATTATGTTTTCATTTACATCTAAACTGGTTTTGAAAAGCTTGAAACTTTCATATATTTATAGGGGACTTAGTGTACTGACTGAGATCAGCTGTGAAGGTATCTATATCTAATAAGAGTAGTGTATTATAGATAACCTTACTTGCTGCCACATATATATATATCTCAGTCAGAATTATTCTGGAATAGTGTGATGACTTTCATTGCTGTCATGAATGTATATGTGTCCTGATTCAAATACAAAGGAACCAGGAGTCACAATCAATTTTAATTACAAGTTATATGTACAGAATTTATCAATATGAATATTGTAGTGACATATATTATTAACAGTATCCTATGTGTGTCAGTTGTGTAGTAGTAATATGAGGTAATACTGGTTTTGTTTTGTTCAAGCTCTGTTGGTATTTGTCATCATGACTTCAATAGTTTGTCTTTATTGGAACTAGTATTGGAGATGTTCTCAGTTCCTGATATTAAAACAATTTACTTCCCCTCTTAAGTTTATGTTACAATGTTATTTTAAGATGGGGGTACATAATTTTGAGCTCAGCTGGCCACATCAGCTTATCTTGCGTGATGGCGGCAGGAAAAGACTCCTCTGCTCGATTTTCTCCCCTGGGCTCTGGAGACACCTCACTGATAGCTAAATGGACCAAGGAGTATGCTGTCCGACTCTGGATTCAGCAAAGCTCTGACCAGGTGCTGCTCAATACCATCAAGACCACGGTCCCTGAAAACAAGAAGGATGTACCTTCTACTTCATAACTAATTGATACTCTAGTTCTACACTGAGCACAATACATCACAAACATTGAGTTCAGAGCGTTAGGCCAACTGTCAGCTTCATCTGAAATACTTTATACCAGTATTAACCTCCTTAATGGTTACTACGCCTCTGCACTTCCAGCATTATTTCTTTCTAGTCAATCATCTAGGTGTCAGTGTACTGTTTGGCCATTCCATGCCGTTTTACTTTCCTCCGACACCTTCTGTTCAGGCTGGAGCATTATAGGCTTTACATCATGTTTGCTACTGAACTACACATATATACAGGCATAAATTAACAATTCACATTCAATTTTCATTAAAAGATACTGAATGTTTCAAGCTTACCACAATTCATAGAATAAACACAGATACGTTGACTAGCAATGAATTCTGGCACAAATACTGGCACAAATTCCCATCTGCTTATGTTCCAGGCTTTTATTTAGCAAAAATATGAGCTGGCTTCAACGCACTGTTGCTTTATCAAGCTTATTTGAACTAGTGGTCTCGAACTAACGCTCCTAAGTGATTATATCAGCGAGTCTGGCCAATGGAGCCACGTTTCGACAAGTGTTTGAAAAAATTTTACCTTCCTACGTCTCCCCTAACAACCAAAGATAGTATTTATAGTCCGACCAATCGTGTTTAGTCTTATATTTGTTGCGCTCCAATCAATTTGGAGTTTACATGGTAGGCTATTTCCGTACGCAAGGTTTTTTCAAACACGTTATAAAAAAATTTTATGAGCAGAAATGATTTCATGCTGTCAGGCATCCCCACTATTTTATTTTGGTTATAACTTGTTAATTCCTAGACTATTTGCGTAACGTTTTACATATTCTTTGTCAGCAAGCCCTAAGGAACCCAAATATACAAATTTAAAAGAGCTAAGTGGCTGCGTTCAAAATATGCAATTTCTTCTACCTCCTGTTTCGAAGATGTGCTGTCTGGGTACTGTAATGTTTTCAAACGTAAACCCATCTATTGTCATCTTTTCTAATAAGAGTTTTTCAGGATTTAAAAACCTAACTCTGGGAAGGTTAGTGTTTTTATCACTGTCCGTCCGAAAAAGTTAGTGCATGTGGCCTTACACGCGTGATAGTAGTAATTGTGTATCGCGTTACGCTTGTTGGGGTGGCATTAATAGCGAGACGCGTGTTTAATTTTGCATGCGTTCGGCTTTCTGCCTCTCCCCTCTCTCTATCCTTCTTTATCTGTCTTTTAGTTACGCTGTGTATAAAATGGAATGAATGAAATATTAAACTTAGGTCATTGTTCAGCTTGCGTATCTCAAATGTTTTTCCAAGAAATACAGCACACGTTTCATTGAAGAAAGCGGGTAATAATATAGTAGGCTTTTACTATCAACGTGAAAGCGTTACAATTTGCAGACGAAGCATAAAACAAGGGGGATTTCGAATACAGTTATTGTGACAGCACTGTTATTTTACCATTGCTCTTTTCTTTATTAGAATTTATTTGTTAGGCTTTATTTTTACCTGATAATTTATATATGACTCCGTGCTTTCAGTTTCCTCAGATCCCGGTTTCCCTTATTAAAATGGTTTTCCTGGGCTCTTTAAGTCATTCACGAGGTTCCACAAATTCCGGTCTGATATATATGAAATCTGATTCTAACTCTGGCAGTCTGAGGATCTTCTTGGCACGAGGGAATTTTCACAGTGAACTAGACTTGAAAAAAGCCAGGTTATATTGCATGTCTTTCCCCGCATTTGTTTGTTACGATGTTAAGCAGAGCGCCAATCGTTTCACGCATGCCTGTTTTGTGGGGTAATTTCAAAATATTTCCGCCTAGAATAATGTGCGCGATGCAAAAGGTCGCCTCTGCCATATGTGGCAATAAAACATCCGATTGCCTTCTCTGCACGTGCCAACAATTACATCTTACTTTCCTCAAGGTGTGCAGGAAGCGATTATCTCATTCCTGAGCGCTGACAAATAAGTTATCTTCCTGTAGTGGCTATAAAACTTTCAGCGTATTACCATCTTGGCGACAAATGCACCCTGGCCTTATCAGTGATTAAGCAAATGCGCTGGGCGATTTTAGTGTTAATCTGTGGTCTGATGTCGTCCACACCCGAGATTAACCAACATGGTTGTCAGTTAATATTGCATCACCTGTCTACTCTCTCAGCAGGGATGGTCAGGTAAATAGACAAGACGAATTATTGCTGAGAGAAGTGTAAGAATGTTTGAAAATACAAAATATCTGCTACATAGCAGAGAAAGAAAGAGATGCCGACCCTTTAAAAGCATGTAATTAGTCAGTTCAACAAATGTAACTGATTACCGCCGTAGGGAATCAGAGATCGACCCAAATAATCTCACAGTTGTATCATAAAGTTAACGATTACATTGAATGTTTGTAAGTTTAGCTCATGAGGTTTTAGAGGGAACGCGGAAAAAGTACCTTCAATCACGATTATATTGAATGTTTGTAAGCTTTGCGCATGAGTTTTTATAAGGAACTTGGAAAATGTAACTTCATTCTTGGGTATACCGGCGGAACACGACTAATTCGGAAGTTCTCGAGCTTTAAATTTCTTCTTCCACCCCCCCCCCCCCCCCCCCCCCCCGGGTCATCTAGGGATCTACTAATCATCCACTTATGTCAACTTCTGTTGTAAAGGCAAACGGGCTACCATCACGCCCTCTATATTTAGGCGGCATAACATTAGCTTTGTTTCTCTGAGCTTATGAACAATTTAGAAGGTACGTAGGGAAAATAATCCTGTTCGCATATCTTCTATATAGTTTGCATATTGGAGTCACTGTATAGGGACTGATATCATATTAGGAAGCGCTGCCTACAGTGAGTACCTAAATACTATGTTTATTTCCGAACACGTATCCCCACGCAGTTTTCGACCGCATAAAATACTGCGAATAAAATACTCGAATTATATGTATTTTGTGGCCACAAAAAAAATAAAGATACGCTTATAATACGTTATTATACGTTAAACTAATATGCGTAAGTTCACGCAAACACGTCTGATGGACAAAATCACTGATGTGGATTATGAAGAGTCATACGTCAATTGGCTGGCAGATGACTCCGATGATTCGGAGTAAGTACTGAAAACTTGCTAATTTTAGTTGCCGATGGTCACAGAAGATAAGTTTAAATGCCCATTTTTGTAATGAAAGGTCTTGTTGCTTCTGTTATTTGTGCTCGATATTAGAATATAAAAAAGTAAATTACATTACTTTTAGTTTTAGCTGTCTAGCTTCTGTAGGACAGTATAACATGTTTCAACCGGAGATAAATTTTCTGGTTTTGACACATTTGACGCAGTGATACAACGTCTTTCAACGTACGGAAGTTTTACTGTACGCGTATAATACGTATTTTATCGTCAAAAATACAATACGTATCATACGTACGGTCAAACATTGTTCTTAGGGAGAGCTTGTATCCGTATCTACTGTCTAGCACTCTTTCAAAAAATATCGCAGTTAGAACCAAATATCTGATAACGAATTACGATAAGAAAACCCGCCATGTCTTAAACCACACTTGTTAATTTTTGGCACAGATAACGGATATTCCCAAAACAATCACCACCAATAATCACACATTTATAAACCCTTTAATTCGGGCTCCCACTGCGCGTGCCGCAGTCGGGTCTTCCAGTAATATCAGTCCCCTACAATTCTTCTGGATATGCACAAATTCCCAGCCCGCCCGTGATTATAACAACGACAGACAGCTATCCCATGATGCTCGATGAATGAACATGACATCTCCAAGCAAGACCGAGATTTTTCTGTATGCCAAGACGAGATTCAGAAAGTCTCGATTGGTCGATAACTTTGCATTAAATGACATTTCCAGTTTTCATAAAATACTGTTGCGGTCGAAAATTGTTGCCCTCAGTAAATTTAGCTGTCAATTTGGACGGTCCTTGCCTTTTCGTCTTCTGGTCTTCTTCAGTATGAGAACAGAAATCTTTGGAGCCACCACTACG
The DNA here is from genome assembly GCA_024509875.1 of Oreohelix idahoensis. Classification (NCBI taxonomy): domain Eukaryota; kingdom Metazoa; phylum Mollusca; class Gastropoda; order Stylommatophora; family Oreohelicidae; genus Oreohelix; species Oreohelix idahoensis. The sequence continues at coordinate 104,568 of JAMPIV010012429.1, forward strand.
GCTGGCCTCCTTTCTGCTCTTTCATGTGTTGTCACAGCGATAGTTTATGTAGCTGCTTGTTTTACATTATTAGGTTGACAGCCTTCTATATGTCACCTTTTTACCAGTGGGAGCAGAAGTCTATTATTTCTTTGTCTCCTGAAGTTCCCCCAGGAAATCTTTTATCTTCTTGTCTCTTTGTTCCTGTGGGGCAAGGAGCCGACAATGCCATTAACCTCTTTGCAGGAAACCTGCATGAAAGCATTCATGTGCTCGTACTGTGATAGTTTCTGTAGCAGCTTGTTGTATATGATTAAGTTGCTAACCACACGCATGCCTGAGGGAACAGTATTCCAATTCTTTGTTTGTCCCATCAAAGTCCCCCCGGGAAACACACGGGAAAACAATGATGGATGATGGAAAATATTTGTGACAGAAAAGGTTTTATTCAACACGCCTCGGTGATGGAATATCGCTCAGTTTAAACTCTTACTCCGTCTGGAGCTGGCGATTAGCGAAAAGTCAATGTGGCAAGTTCGCTCCTTCACTACGCGTCGCTAATAACAGAGAAAATAACCAGGAAAGAGGGGTAGGTGAAGGGTATGACAAGAAGACCTCAGTCGGGGAAAGTGTAAACAATAGAAAATGAAATAATATGCACGCCGAAGGGATGGTCGAGTGTTTACTGCTGGGAAAGATTGAAAACCAGACAAAAGAGCGAGCCGATTTCGTAACATACACCATCCATAAGAGACAGGTCTCTAAGACACTCGAAGTGGTGAACAGTTTTGGAAGTTACTCCTGCACAGCTGCGAACGTGCTTCAACAAGCCATTCCACTCCTGCCTTGAGAAGGAGCAATCAAGACGTCACTTAGAACCAGAAGTGAGTGAACAAGAATTCGACGATAAATCACTGTCACCACCTGGCCAGTTAAGTACAAGTACTGGCACAGCATGTAGACTCTTTAAACCCTACCATACAGTATTATCTCCGATGGAGATACAAAATATCCTTCAATGAAGGTTCAAAATCAATGAACTGTTTGTGTCTTGACAAGTCAGTTTTATTCATTTAATCCTGTTGATCAAATTTGTCATAAACAAAGTTCTTGTAATATATGTAAATAGAAATCCTTAGTTGCAGTTTGTAACTTGGTTGAGGCAATTTGATGACTGCACTCGTATGAATCATTTGTTTTTAAAATATTTTTCTCAAAGCTTAATAATACAATTAATCCTTATTGAGTTACTTTCAACTGGGGGTTCATTAAATACGAGTCAAGTGATACAACGTGACAAATACTTTCTTTCTCACAGAAGTGAGCCGGGACTACAAAGTTTACAACAAACTTAGAATACGCAATTATTGTATTTGCCGTTCTAAAATACCTGTGAGACTCCCTGAAATAGAAGCACCATTTTCCTATTTATATCTCTGCCAAGAGTATTCTTGAGCGAATGTTGCTACCTTTGAAACATTTACATTTCGGGTGAGTATGAATAAGTATTTGTTGTGTTTTAATACAAACACGTCCCCGTGTTAATAGTCTTCGGCTCAATTATTTGTTTTCCATAACGGAAATCCCGCTACCGGATGTTGATATTTTAAAAATCATGTTTAGTGAACGTCATTCGTAGTTCCAATCTTTACGAACTAAGCCAAACTCAAGTCAGTCAAGCCTCACCCTTGAACGACACAACTTGTGAATCTATTCCTGAACGGATAATCAACTGTGCCAAGTCTACTACTAGTGCTTCGAGTAACCTTTCGAATGTATACTCACATGTAAGTACTACTATGTTAACAAAATATAATATATAACATCGGCGACAAGGTAGCTTTATAACAGAATCTTATATTTATATTTTGCAATAGATAATGAATTGAGTTCGTTACATTCGTTTGTACTTCGGCGGATGTAATCGCTCACGTCGATACTTCCTTAAATAATGATTCGGAGACGATGTACCAGAAAGTTTATTTAGAATTCTTTGTTTTGCGTTGTTTTTTGTTAATACGTTGTTACGGTATATGATATTAACGCCGTCTGCTAAAGGTTACCAGACGTGCAATTGTACAAGGTTAAGGCATTTAATATATTGCGATAGAGGTTTCAATTTTGAACGCTTTAGACACGATCGATTATGACGTGTATAGAGTTGTTTAGGACACAGTCGGTAACTAAGAAACGCTACCCTTTTCACATTGACCGTCAAGCTGTTAAGACGCGTATGACTCTCCTTCCAATGTTGGGCATGGTATTGCCATACAGATATATTTTATGCAAGTACGGACATGGGTCAGTCCATTGCTATTACGAAGATTTGAAATGATTAAAGGTCAGTACGAAGTGAAAATTAAGGAAGGATGAATTACAGTTCATAGTATTTGATTTTGCCAGACTCATAGACTCACTGTCGGCCGTTGGAAAACCCCAACCGCGCGTGCATACAGCTATGACAATCTGCATACAGTAATTTGATTATTGGACAAGGACTGATAGGATATCTACATATCTATGCCATATATTTTCAAGTTATAATATGTACCTTTGTGATCAACATGCATGAATCGTCTTGACGTGTAATCTGTATTAAATAATTGTGGACTCAATGGAACCGACTTGTCACATCAATCGTATTCCAAGGTTCAATTATTGTTCAGAATCTTCCACCCCTGCATTCGCGTAATCTTACATAGAAGGCACGATACACGATCACTCAAGAATATCAAGAAGATAAAACAATGGCCAGAATTTATAACTACTTTATTGACATTACATGGAACATTGTTCAGAGCTAACCAAACCAGACCATTTGCAACAGACCACTTCCACTTGCAACAGTGGTGTCCGGTGTCTGGGGATCGACAAAAAAATTTCTGAATGACTTTCGAATGAAATGTTTACGATCAAGTTACGATCACATGATGTGCTGAATTATGACCTATGACGCAGTACTCAGTCTAATGCCTAACAACGCGACGTCACTGAAATTCGTGTAGGTGAAACTATCGGAGAAAAACTGAAGTCGTTCTTTTAAGCCTAACCAAGGGAAAAATAAGTCATTTGAAGCAGACACAAGAAATGGACTACAGGAGCAGGCAGTCAAGGGCATTAGCCTAGCTGTTGACGACCTATAGCACTGACCGAAGCAACGGGAAAGATAAGTCTAGCTGTTTAAATTGTCGTCATTGCAAAACCGTAATACTGAGTCCATTTCGCTTTGATTAGGCATGTCTATGTATTTTCATGAACAGCTGACCACCGAGATTTCAGTCGTTCTTAGGGAACTTAAACGATCGCACTTTTGGAAGCCCATTGAGGTTGCCATTGGACAGTCTGTCCAAATTGCTACCGTTTGACAATTTGCGTTAGCTGTACTGTCCCGTAGATAATTGGTGTATTTTATTCGTATTCAGTTAATAATTTTATTCAGTTCTGTACCATGTTCGTCACTATTTCGTCCATTCTCCTCTGACTATCATTTATTTTATGATTATTAAATTTTCGTCCGTTATGAGTCCTGTGACGTCATCATTTTTCGCAGTCATTTTTATTTTTTGTGTACTTTGAATATTAAGTTGACCTCGGGTCAGACCATGACCTTTCATTTGGTCTGTGACATTTCCGCTTATTTTATTTAGTTCATAAATTCATTTTTTAATTGTGAAAATGTCTTGTTTGCGTCTTGACATTGTTTGTACCCTTTAGTTGCATCATTGCTTGTCTGTCCTCATAATATATATTAATATTACATTAATAATATGATAATTATATGCAATAATACACTTGTAATTTAATTTAATTAATTTTTTTTTGATAACTCACTGTCGGCCGTTGGAAACCCCAACCGCGCGTGCATACAGCTATGACAATCTGCATACAGTAATTTGATTATTGGACAAGGACTGATAGGATATCTACATATCTATGCCATATATTTTCAAGTTATAATATGTACCTTTGTGATCAACATGCATGAATCGTCTTGACGTGTAATCTGTATTAAATAATTGTGGACTCAATGGAACCGACTTGTCACATCAATCGTATTCCAAGGTTCAATTATTGTTCAGAATCTTCCACCCCTGCATTCGCGTAATCTTACATAGAAGGCACGATACACGATCACTCAAGAATATCAAGAAGATATGGCAACTATTTGCCACATTATAATTAATAGCAAAACATGCAGCAGAAGACTGTGTTGTATTATTGTCAAGTGGAACCTGAGCTATAGGGGTAGTATTATTTGTAACTGCCGCCCCTGTATTATGGTTGTAATGAGATGATCCCCGAGAATGAGATCGATTCCGAGTATAATTGTTAGAATTATCTCGTCGCCCTCGATAGTAACTATTATCTCGATGTCTCGAGCCATGATTATTACCATTCCAGTTACTATTATTATTGGGAGTATGTGATCGATTATAATGAGTGTTATGTTGACCATTGTGGTATCATGAGGGTGCTTAGCAGTAACCTTATGTAGTAGTTGTTTAAGTGTACGGTTAAGTCTTTCAACCGCACCATTACTCATCGGATGATAAATACTACTTAAATTCCTATCAATGTCCCAAGTTTTCATGACTTCCTTCAATGTGTCAGATATAAACTGTGACCCATGGTCTGATAAAAGTTTTCTAGGAAACCCTATTCTAGAAAAGATGAGATGTAGTGCATCAGCTACATCTGTGGTAGTGGTGGTCTTTAATGGGATAGCTTCTGGCCATCGTGTGCACAAATCAATGCACGTAAGGACGAATCTATGTCCTCTGGCCGATGGTAGCAATGGACCAATAATGTCTATTGCCATCTTGTCAAAAGGTCTCACTGAGATATCGCAAGCCTGAATAGGCGCCGTGTGAAAAGCTCCACGTGCTTTCACTTCTTGGCATGTAGTACAGGAACGTACATACTGCGAAATATCTCTTGACACTCCTGGCCAAAAGAATGAAGACAGTACTCGAGATCGTGTTCGAGTATATCCCATATGTCCAGCACAATGTGAGTCATGTGCGTGTTGAAGAATGTATCGTCTAAAAGTATATGGGACCATAACTTGTTGTTTCATTACTCTCTCAGTACCAGAAAAGTATATTAAATAATATACAATGGGTCTATTACCTCAAAGGTAGCTATAAGATTATTTATTTTGTCAATATATATATTATATTATTATGCCCTAGGCATCTATGATAAATTGTAGTGCTACTTTCTTGGACTATCACTGCATAATTATGCAATGTCCCATATTACCCTTAAATTTCAGAAAAAATTAATTAAATTAGATTACAAGTGTATTATTGCATATAATAGCATATTATTAATGTAATATAAATATATATCATGAGGACAGACAAGCAATGATGCAACTAAAGGGTACAAACAATGTCAAGACGCAAACAAGACATTTTCACAATTAAAAATGAATTTATGAACTAAATAAAATAAGCGGAAATGTCACAGACCAAATGAAGGGTCAAGGTCTGACCTAAGGTCAACTGAATATTCAAGGTACACACAAAAAAAATGACTGCGAAAAATGATGACGTCACAGGACTCATAACGGACGAAAATTTAATAATCATAAAATAAATGATAGTCAGAGGAGAATGGACGAAATAGTGACGAACATGGTACAGAACTGAATAAAACTAGACCATTTCGTTAAAATTGGCCGTGATTATGGCTACAAATCTCAAGAACTTCGTCAGTTTGCTGAATCAGAACTCGAAAAATATGAAAGAAAGGAAGAAGAGAAAAAGGCTGCATTAAAGAAAGAGGAAGAGGAACAAAAGGCAGCATTAAAGAAAGAGGAAGCAGAACTTGAGATAACTACATCAATCAGAACTACATTGGATTGAACGAAGTATCAACTATAAAGGAACTAACCTTGCCTTCAATTCAAACTTTATAAACACTATATGCATCACAGAATTGAACGACAAGACAATCAAGGTATATATACTTACATTCGAACTTCGTATAATATCCATACACGATATACGAATATCATTGAACAATCATGGAATAATATCTGACGACAAGTCGAACTTATTATCCTATGGACTCTTAATTCTTCGATGCAGTTATAAATGACATTTCTCTCCGACGTGGACATTTGAACACTTTTGCCTAAAAGAATTCATCAGGATCAAGACTACGGATGGATCATCATATCCTATACTAATTAATTAGTTAACTTAACTTCTTAATTGAATTATTATCAATAAAATGAAAAGTGAGAAAAAAAATTAAATGAAAAAAAAAAAAAAAGAGAACGAAATACTAAAAAGAAGAAATTATGAAAAGAGAAAATAAATCTCACACAAGTATTAGATTAATAATTTTAGACGGACCAACGTGCGGTCGCATCCTTGCGTCGATCCAACCACAAAAGCCAGAAACTTGCCAGATATTCAATCATCCTACAGCCATTCGAGTTCTCCATTGAACACATACCTGGCACTGAAAATTGTGTGGCAGATGCGTTGTCACGTAATCCTATTGACGACGAATAATCAACATTGACACTCTTAAACTACATCAATCAGAACTACATTGGATTGAACGAAGTATCAACTATAAAGGAACTAACCTTGCCTTCAATTCAAACTTTATAAACACTATATGCATCACAGAATTGAACGACAAGACAATCAAGGTATATATACTTACATTCGAACTTCGTATAATATCCATACACGATATACGAATATCATTGAACAATCATGGAATAATATCTGACGACAAGTCGAACTTATTATCCTATGGACTCTTAATTCTTCGATGCAGTTATAAATGACATTTCTTTCCGACGTGGACATTTGAACACTTTTGCCTAAAAGAATTCATCAGGATCAAGACTACGGATGGATCATCATATCCTATACTAATTAATTAGTTAACTTAACTTCTTAATTGAATTATTATCAATAAAATGAAAAGTGAGAAAAAAAATTAAATGAAAAAAAAAAAAAAAAGAGAACGAAATACTAAAAAGAAGAAATTATGAAAAGAGAAAATAAATCTCACACAAGTATTAGATTAATAATTTTTTTTTAATGTACCTATACAGCATTTAGTTAGTTAAGTTAGTTAGTTATTATTCACTAACACTTAACACACACAATTAAGTTAAAACTTATATTCGAATTTCTTTCTATTTCTTCTTACTTAGTTTGTCTTTTCTTCTCTCATAACATCGCGTGAAATTAGAATCTTAATAATTTAACTCTTAGTTTAATTAATTAATTTAATTTTAATTAGTCAAATTAATTCATATATGACATACTAATACGACAGACCTTACTTTAATTTAATTCTATCATTCACTATTAACATTGGACATTTATTTAGTTGATATAATGACATGTATAATATTGATATATAATGTGATTTATGATTAGATGACTATGACAAATAGTTAGTTGACACGACCGCAACACGGTTCTACTCAGAACATCGTCGGCCATATGTCACAATTGTGTTAAATTTTTTTTGAAAAATTGTTAAGTCGGATAGATATTGAAAAAAAAATCTATCGATTTTTTTTTTCCCCGGTGTACAGGGAATTGTTACGGTATATGATATTAACGCCGTCTGCTAAAGGTTACCAGACGTGCAATTGTACAAGGTTAAGGCATTTAATATATTGCGATAGAGGTTTCAATTTTGAACGCTTTAGACACGATCGATTATGACGTGTATAGAGTTTAGGACACAGTCGGTAACTAAGAAACGCTACCCTTTTCACATTGACCGTCAAGCTGTTAAGACGCGTATGACTCTCCTTCCAATGTTGGGCATGGTATTGCCATACAGATATATTTTATGCAAGTACGGACATGGGTCAGTCCATTGCTATTACGAAGATTTGAAATGATTAAAGGTCAGTACGAAGTGAAAATTAAGGAAGGATGAATTACAGTTCATAGTATTTGATTTTGCCAGACTCATAGACTCACTGTCGGCCGTTGGAAAACCCCAACCGCGCGTGCATACAGCTATGACAATCTGCATACAGTAATTTGATTATTGGACAAGGACTGATAGGATATCTACATATCTATGCCATATATTTTCAAGTTATAATATGTACCTTTGTGATCAACATGCATGAATCGTCTTGACGTGTAATCTGTATTAAATAATTGTGGACTCAATGGAACCGACTTGTCACATCAATCGTATTCCAAGGTTCAATTATTGTTCAGAATCTTCCACCCCTGCATTCGCGTAATCTTACATAGAAGGCACGATACACGATCACTCAAGAATATCAAGAAGATAAAACAATGGCCAGAATTTATAACTACTTTATTGACATTACATGGAACATTGTTCAGAGCTAACCAAACCAGACCATTTGCAACAGACCACTTCCACTTGCAACATACGTACAAAGGCAATATTTTTCAAAGATATCCTACATTTACAAATTATGTTGTAATAAAGCAGCTGTTATTTAGTTAGTTAATTTCAGTCAACTGGCTTTCTTTTTAACTCCGCCCAAGCCGGTCCCAAGCCCAGCTGAATAAGGAGGAGGCCTCTCCATCATGCAAAGGCACAACAGGCCAATCACCTGTTTGCCTTAAAACATGATTACACGAAATGAAAGAGAGAAAATCGGTTTGATTCTAAAGGCGACGAACTGGAATGGACTGCGGACTACGACTTATGGAACATGGAATGTAAGGAGTATAAATGGGAAGGAAGAGAAGCTAGTGGAAGAGATGATAAAAACAAAACTAGAAATCCTGGCTTTAACGGAAACGAAAAAAAGGGACAAGGAGTTATGAATCTCGATGGCAACACGCTGCTCTGCAGTGGTATCCCCACATCTGAGAGCGCTAAAGGGGGAATGGGTTGTATTTTGGCCAAAAATCCAAAAGGATATTATCAAGGGATGGAACTTTGTTACGGAACGCATGATGGTCCTAAAACTAAAAGAAGGAGAAACGATAGTCAACTGTGACGAAATGTCTGTCCCTGTCCTTTTGTGTGATCTCTCACACCTCCAGCCCTACGGCAGTATCATTTCTTCTTCTTAATTTTTCTCTCCGATCGCTTTTATTTGGCATTTAATTTTTCCCCTTCATACATTTTACTCTTTATGCTGGACATAGCATGGGGAAAGTCTCTAACACGCCACTCCCCTATGGCAGTATTTGCTACTGGAGTAATTCTTATCTTATTGTGTCGCATTTACGCTTCACGAAGACGTGTTAAGTTATGCCAGGTTATTACACAGTCAGCGACAGTATTTTATCGCATAATCTGCCTGACCATCTTTTCAAGCGACGGTGCTTGTTTATCCAAGCTTGGGTTGGGCAGGAGTGCTGAATAGAACCAGATCTGTTTGTCTGGCGAAACATATGTGACTAGCGACCATCCCTGAGTCATTACGCCAGAAAAACACGGTCACGATATTATGATGGACAGAGATCTGTCTGTAAGTTGGTACACAAGGGCATCGGACAGCATATTACCATATATGGGAGACGTGACCTTTGCAAATTTTTTCCATTTCGGAAATGTTTTGAAAGTACCACACCCGACCTGTTTGAAGATGATTGGAGCGTTTATTTAACTCCATAACAAACGAAGGCTTGGTGTCGTAAATTTTGAGAAGATGGGGCTGAGATATTTATGATCCCGTACGAGCAGAGGTGATAGTGATAGCTGTGTGAGAGGAAGGTGTAAGAAATAGTTTCTGTTTCACGAGGCGGTTGATAGTTTAAGAGAAAGAACAGTCTTGGATTGAGTAATTGCTCTAATCCAGCCTATCTATTACGACTCTATTTAAATTCAGACGTGCTTTCTCACTTGGTACAGCTTCAAATTTCACTACACTCAGGTACACACAATTTTGTGACAGAAATACGCACAGACGTGAAAACAGATAAACTATGGATCACATATAAGGGCCGGGGTTCGACCAACACTATAGCTAGCTTAAGGTTTATTATGTTTATTCTCACTAGAAAATATCACAACATCAAGAAAAGCATTTACATCAATGAATTATAGTTTACAGACAAGAAATGAAAAATATAATCTAATAGGCCCTCCCTCTTGTATAGGGAAACTAGGAAGATCCCAACAGAGGTAATTTACCCAAAAGATCAAAATAATTAACAGTGGGGGAGGGGGGGAGAGGAAATAGTCAGGACGGGTAAAGACAAAGTCCTTAATTTAAACCTATCCCGTGAACACTCAGATTAGTGAGAGATCAAAAGAAGACTGGTATGTTATTGGTAATTAAAAAAAATAAGTTTCTTTCCGTTCACTTGCTACAATCATACAGTGGCCCACTTTCAGATTTGCTTACCCAGATGTTGATGCTGCATACATTCCACGGAATTAAACGCTAACAGGTATTAAGACTATTCAGTCATATTCGTTGTCAATTGCAGCCCCAGACTATCCGGTTTGCTGACTGCTATTTTGTCGGGAGTCGCTGAAATTGATGCGTTAGTTTTATCCTGGATATTCCTCTTTTCACTGCAGGTATTGGTTTGGGATAAGTTTATCTATGTGGTGGCACTGTCCTGGGAAGTAATATGTTAATATATTGTTCCAGTGCGGTCTAGCCTCAGGTGGCTGTGACACTCTGTGATGTGATGGGGAAAAATATTAAATGATAATAATCGGCTGTTCGTTGAGGTGATGGCCGAGTATGAACAGTGAGTTCTCGTGAATATATCCGATGGAAAAAACTCCTGTCATGGGTCAGATAAAAGAGTACCTAATTTCTGCCACAGCAGACTGGTAATAGATATATACGAAAAAAAGTTGTATTCTGGGAATGTTCCGTTCCAGTTACAATTTATAATTATTGTGTTTTTCTTGATTTGACCTCTCGTCATAAATGGAGACGGTGGACCGCACTGGGGTCACAACATGAAGATGGTTACAACAATAATTTCTGGATGCTGATAGGAACATCAGACCGTAAAATCGCTGGATCGCAAGGTTATGATCAGCCTGGATTATATTGGAAGAAATTACAAACGTTTTAACAATATTATCAATATCCTAATCTAACACACGTTTAGGTATGACCTGTTAAGCACTCCGTTATTAAATTGAATTTAAAACCCACAAGTGTCTAGCTAATCTCATCGCTTTTTAACACGAGATATGAACACTAGTCACTAAAAATTTACACATGATTAAATAGAAATAAATTGCGTTCTCTTAATTATCCACCGAATAGCGTCTATTAATTAGTTTAAAGCATCTCTTACTTGGGAAATAGCGAGTAATTAATTTTACGTTTACAGCTGGTAAAATTTGCTAGACGTTATTTAATTAACACAGAAAAGAACCCAGTGAAATATAATGGAAACACTTTAACAATTAAATCACTCAAAATTCTAAAATATATATTACCGCAGCACAGAAAAAATGAATTTATCTCCACGTATATAAATGATCCAGATTGTAGTATGGCTCTTATAATGCGAGCTAGGTACTTTCTTCAAAATCTCTGGCGCTACTGATAACTGAATTTTAAGAGATGGGATATATATATATATATGAAATGTGTAAAAAATCGTTAGCTAGTGCGAGATTTCGCGCCTCTGCCGGCATTTTGGGCAAATCTGCGGTCGATTCCTGAATGAAAGCTTATTTTCACACTTTCGCCGACCGCAGATTCGTTTCGCTAGCGAGCGGGCGCCTTTTAGGTCCCTTCTCTCGGTGAGGAAATTGCGTCCCTTGGAACACGAACAAAGGGATGCAGTCGGTAAAAGGGGTTATCGCTCCTTTCTGCATTCGCTTAATTCCCCCTTGATTCTGCAATTACCGACCCGTTCTCTCTTAGGGAGCTACAAAACCCGTTGCCTCCCCCCCTCCGTGTTTCAGGGAAAAGGCGCTGACATGATGACGTAATCTGACAGCAGGCAGACCCCTTTTGCCCTTCCACTTTTGAAGGAAAGACAGAGATATGAACAGCTGTATTATTAGCGCTTGAAACAAAGACAGGTAGGCGTGGCTAAACTATGAATAAGACAGATGGCGAAAGGCATGGCTTTTTGCGCGATAACCTGTGCATGCTAAGTGGAGAAGCGGGTGGGAAACCACGTTGAGCGATTAGATCGAAAAAGAGTGAGGGGTGTCGGTGAGAGTAAAGTGGATCGATCAAGGTGCTCGATTGTCATCTGTCACACTTGGGAAGATAGGAATCTCTCTGACCATTTTCGCAGATTTATTTCACAGTGAATTTTACGCTCACCAAGACAACATCAGACCTCGCAAGAGTGAAGACTAGATTCCTAATTCCTTTTGTTAACCGGACCTTTTATTGGAGAACCAAATAAGACGTACGAAGCACCGGAAATCTCCACATTTTAATAAGGAACACCGGGACGAGGAAACTGAAGAAACACACGAAGTCAGAGAGGAATCTATTGTAAAATTAAAGACATCCCAGACGCGTGTAAGAGAACGATTCTTCTCTTTTATTCATCTGAGCAACAAGTCTGTAGCCAAGATTGGCGTAAGTTGTGATTTACGTTTCATATTTTATTACTAACATGTGAACTAACATATATATGTATATATTACCATGTGAAGTTTAATGTGTGAAACTCGCTATTGGATGTCAAAGTCATTTGGAGCTGGCAACCTCAGTATCTAGAATGATGATTCATGAACTACCACTGCAAGGGCTGGTGATTGCTTTATTGATAGTTTCGTAATGAGAACTAAAAGCATAAAGTAGTTCCAGGTTCCCTATGGAGCAGTGAGGGAAAGATGAAAGAAATGATGTACATTCTAAGAATAAGACTTACCTTTTCAAAGCAGTGTGAATGTCCCTATAAACATATTCACTTTAAAATTAATGTAAGTTTTTGTTACGGTGTTATTTTAAATGACGGCGTCTGCTGGGGTTTAGCCGTGCGCAACGTTTAGGGGTCATTAACATTTATAGAATATGTCGATATTTTACGGTATACTGAACGCGAAATATATGCGGAGATTATGACGCATTCGCGTTGGGAAGGTCACGCTGGGTGACTTGGTTACATAGCCCTTGTTACGCTATCCGTCAAGCAAGAAGGTCGTGTCTTGTATTTCTTCCAAGGAAAAAAGGCTTAGTATATAGCCTATATTATATATATGAATCGATGTAGAACTCAGGGTCAGTTCGGATATTAATCTAAGTATGAGATTAATTAAATTAAAGTAAATGATGGAAGGAGAATCGTCTTATGATTCAAATTGTAGCTGTCAAGAACTCATGCGCTCATTTCTGGCTGTTGACTACAACAGCGCACGTATATAGCCACGATGTTCCTCTGACATTGTTTTGACACGGACGGATACTTACTGATATTATTTGGAATTCATTGTTATGCTGAACTGTACATGAAGTTTTGTGAATGTCGATATCGTCTTTTGTATGAATACATGTGGTCTCAAAACAGAAGGCTTGATCCTTTATTTACGTTTCGGGTTCGGTTCTACAGCTGTTGGTGTTTACCTTTGTCAGCACGATAACTCTCCCACAAGGGAAATCAAATACTATATACTATGCAAATCAGAACTTCGAAGGGATGTTCTGATGGTCAGAGCTAACCACTTACAACCAACATTAACTACGTCTAGAGAGTGACGTTACTATTGAATAAATAATAGAATAACAAAGGAATCGCAACACAACACACCACCACCACGGACCCGTCACAACTGGTGGCCAGTGTGGGGAACTATTGAGTTTTACCCCACAGCTATTATCCATGTTAAAACACCTTTTTTCACAGGGAACGTGAAGGTATGCATGCTGAAAAAGCCGATTGCAGACCTTATGGTGGGTCGCATACACGGCAGCAAGGATTGTTCACCAGAAGATATTATTGAATGGGAGAGACACAATCTATGCACTGGAAACGCCGTGACTACTAGAGCTCAGACTATGCTCATGGAAAGTGTCATTGATAATAAGATGGATGCAGAGAAACAGGAGGATATTGAGGTCAATTCACTTATTGACAGGGAATCATTTGCAAACAAACAAACAAAATGACAAATCTTTAAATAAATTTTTTAACCTAGTTAATAAGGTTGATAATTTAACATCAGGTAATAATACTAAAAAAACATTGGTTTATATATTAAAAATAATATATTGATTAGATGTTTTAGTGATAAATCACAGGTAAAACAACAAGTTGATGGTACCAACTGCTTTTAGACGTACATTCTTCAACACGCGCATGATTCGCAGTGTGCAGGACATATGGGATTTATATACTCGAACACGATCTCGAGTATTGTCTTCATTCTTTTTGGCCAGGAGTATCACAGGGATATTTCGCAGTATGTACGTTCTTGTACTACGTGCCAGGAAGTGAAAGCACGTGGAGCTTTTCACCCTCACACGGCGCCTATTCATGGGGCTTGCGATATCTCAGTACGACCTTTTGACAAGATGGCCATAGATATAATTGGTCCACTTCTACCATCTGCGAGAGGACATAGATGTGTTCCCACGTGCATTGATTTATGCACACGATGTCCAGAAGCCTTTCCATTGGAGACAACCACTACCACTGATGTAGCTGATGCACTACATCTAATTTTTTTCTAGATTAGTGTTTCCTAGAAAATTATTATCTGACCATCGGGTCGCAGTTTATATCCGATACCATGAAAGAAGTAATGAAAACCTGGAAACATTGATAGGAATTTGAGTAGTATTTATCATCCCATGAGTAACGGATGCAGTTTTGAAAGACTTAAAAGTACGCTTAAGCAACTTTTACATAAGGTTACTGTTAAACACCCTCAGGACTGGGACAGAGCACTCCCAGCTGTCCTGTTTTTGCTTACCGAGAGGTGCCACATGAAACAAACTGGCTTCTCTCCTTTTGAGAAAGACATTTGAGTTAGTTTTTTTGGTACCCCTCCGAGAGGTCCCTATGGGACTGATAAAAGATTTATTATTGATGCAGAATGACTCAGGACACTCAGTCATCTTATGAGTATGTGATTAATCATCGGAATAATATATATTGAGTCTTGCCAATTGGCAACAGCTTGTTCTGAGGCTGCAAAAAGCTAAGGCTCGATCTATACAAAATCGATCTAGTAGAACGATTACGCCAATTATTCCAGGCGATGAAGGCTTAATGTATTACTCCCTCACAATAACAATAAGTTATTGATCTCATGGACATGGTTCTATATAAAGTTACTGATAAAATTTCAGACGTTGATTACGTCTTAGATATCAAGGGACACAGAAAGATATTCCATATTAATATGCTCAAGCAATTTCATACACGTCCTATACACTTACAGTCAATTTTTCATGAACTAGATGACAATACTGTATCTACTTGTCATTATTCTAATCTATCTGTTATACAGGAGGAAGAATCTTCTTTTCCTGAAGTGCAGATGCCTTTACCTGTACTTATTGTCCAATCTACTGAATCTTGGCGTGATGTGACCATTTCTTCTACGGTTACACCGCAACAGCATCAACGCATTGCTGATCTTCTACAATCTTTCCCAGATGTGTTAACGGATGTACCGGGTTGCACATCTGTACGATGATACACCAATTCGTGTTCATCCTTATTCTGTACCTCTACATTTTCTGAGTAAGACATCTCAGGAACTCGAACAGATGATATCATTAGGTATTATTGAGACTAGTACATCTCCATTTTCTTCTCCTTTAGTCATTGTCCGGAAAAGGACAACAACATACGTTTATGTGTTGACTATAGGAAACTTAATGCGCAGACAGTACCTGATAGCGAACCACATCCTATCCTTGACGATTTACTTCCTCGTCTATCCAATGCTACACTTTTCACTAAAATTGACTTAACCAAAGGTTATTGGCAGATTCCACTAACCGAAAGAGCCAAATACTACACAGCATTCTCAACTCCACAAGGTCTTTACCAGTGGAACGTGATGCCTTTTGGGCTAATGAATGCTCCAGCTACCTTTATTCGCATGATGCGAACAATTTTATCAGGTAGATCAGATATAATTACCTATATTGACGACATATGTTTGTTCAGTTCATCATTTGAGGAACATTTTTTGGGTCTTAAATCAGTTTTGGAAATATTGCGGGATAACCATTTAACCGCTAAACCAACTAAAATTCAAATAGCGTGTAATGAGATAACATTCCTGGGACACATTATTGGATCAGGACGTATCCAAACAATTCCCAGTACGGTTTCTAAAATATTAAATTTATCTGTTCCTCAAACGAAGAAACAGGTTAGGAGTCTGTTAGGGTTAATCCAATACTATAGCAGATTTGTACCTCACCTATCATCCATCACGGCTGTCCTGTCATCGTTACTAAAGAAGAACATGCCAGTAAGGATAAATTGGACAGACGAATGTGACAAAACTTTTCGCACTATCTTAAACATTTTTTCATGCCCACCTGTTTTAAGATTAGCAGATGTCACTAAAAAGTTTGTTCTACGTACAGATGCGAGTAGTTACGGACTCGGGGCTTGTCTACTCCAATATCATGATGATGTCCTTCACCCTGTACTTTACATCTCACGCAAGCTGAAACCTCCGGAGACTAAATATTCGACTGTAGACCGAGAATTGCTCGCCGTAATCTGGGCAATTACCAAATTAGAAAAATTTTTGCTGGGATCTCCATTTCTGATCCAGACTGATCAGAAATCTGTGGCAGCATTAAGTCGTTAAACCATAAAAGTGCAAAACTTGCAAGATTTGCTATTGCATTGCAACCATATGAGTTCGAAATACAGTCGATACCAGGAACTGAGAACGTCATAGCCGATACGTTGTCCAGACATCCTACGGATTCTGAATGAATATTACTATTTCTATAAAATTTTCTGACTAATCAAGCATTACATTTGCAATGAACGGTATTAATGCCACGTCAGAATATACAACACTTCAGTTGGACTTCCTACTTAAATAAGGACATTTCGAAATAAACTATTGTGATCAAAATATCAAGTTTTACGGATCGTTTGAAAATTTGGACTTCACTTCCACTTTGCGTATCACTCATTTCGATTGAAAACTGTTAAAAAGGAACAATCTCTGATGAAGAAGGGACAGATACGTTGATGACTTATTCATTAACATTTACTTTCAAAGGTTAATAAAGGAAACTAACGATGATGATTGGATAATCATATCACAATTCGATAATATGAACCTTGGGTTTTAATGAACTTTCATACAAGTCAATAGAGGTAACAACGATTGGGATCTTCATGTCCGATATTGTTAAATATTTCTAATTATTAAATTAATATATAATAAAATAAAGTTAAAGTGTGTGATGAAATAAAAAAATAAAATATACTAAGAAAAGATGAAACAAAATAATATCACACACCAATTAAAACCTTTTAATTAGTGTAATTATTAAGGTTAATAGATATTAGATTATGACTCATTTCATATTTATAGTTAAAATGTATGAATTTTTTTCTGTTCTTTTCTTCTGATTTTGCGTTAATTTTAATTAGGTATCTATCCTTACAAATCATTTTCACACGCATTCTAATTTAATGTATACTTTAATATTTGGTTTTAATTGTCCGTACTTCTCAATTTTTATTTCTTTTACTCTCTTATACTATTTCTTATTTTCTTCAATTAGATATTAATTAGTTAGTACCATACGTACATATTATAATTAATTATTTTAATTTTAATTAGTTAGAATAATTTTAATAACACCTCACATTATTAGTTAGTCGATACATACAACAAATTAATTAATTAGTTAGTGACAGTGACATTTCCTTGTTTAATATAAGTTATATGTATGATATGACGTTGATTTTATTATAAGATATTACTGACATGACCACGACACTGTTCTAGATAGAACATCGTAGGTCATACGTCGGGTTTTGTTAAATTTTTGATAATTTGATTAATATTATTCAAAAAAAATCTATCTAATAGACTTTTTTTTCCCCCCGTCTGACAGGAAATCTGTTACGGTGTTATTTTAAATGACGGCGTCTGCTGGGGTTTAGCCGTGCGCAACGTTTAGGGGTCATTAACATTTATAGAATATGTCGATATTTTACGGTATACTGAACGCGAAATATATGCGGAGATTATGACGCATTCGCGTTGGGAAGGTCACGCTGGGTGACTTGGTTACATAGCCCTTGTTACGCTATCCGTCAAGCAAGAAGGTCGTGTCTTGTATTTCTTCCAAGGAAAAAAGGCTTAGTATATAGCCTATATTATATATATGAATCGATGTAGAACTCAGGGTCAGTTCGGATATTAATCTAAGTATGAGATTAATTAAATTAAAGTAAATGATGGAAGGAGAATCGTCTTATGATTCAAATTGTAGCTGTCAAGAACTCATGCGCTCATTTCTGGCTGTTGACTACAACAGCGCACGTATATAGCCACGATGTTCCTCTGACATATTGTTTTGACACGGACGGATACTTACTGATATTATTTGGAATTCATTGTTATGCGGAACTGTACATGAAGTTTTGTGAATGTCGATATCGTCTTTTGTATGAATACATGTGGACTCAAAACAGAAGGCTTGATCCTTTATTTACGTTTCGGGTTCGGTTCTACAGCTGTTGGTGTTTACCTTTGTCAGCACGATAACTCTCCCACAAGGGAAATCAAATACTATATACTATGCAAATCAGAACGTCGAAGGGATGTTCTGATGGTCAGAGCTAACCACTTACAACCAACATTAACTACGTCTAGAGAGTGACGTTACTATTGAATAAATAATAGAATAACAAAGGAATCGCAACACAACACACCACCACCACGGACCCGTCACAGTTTTCAAACTTTAAACCAGTGTAAATGTTTATGTGAAAATATTCATTTTAGATTAATAGATGTTTCAAACTTTTCCACAAGTGTAAATGTAAATGAAACATAAATGAATTTATATTGTGAACACTTTTCAAACAGTGGAGATGTAAATGTAAAACATATAATATCTGTACGTTTAACCTTTTCATTAAAATGTAATCTAAAGCTAAAGCCATTCAGTTTAAATGGAGCGAGCAGAGTGAAAAGAACCAACCCATAAGGAGGATTGGAATCGCCATTGGCAGCTTAGTTAACCTATATGCTGCCACTTGAACTTCTTAGCAAAACCATTCAAGCGATGAAAACCTTTTCATAAATATTCAAATTATTTTTGTTACTGTAAAACATAAAGTGATTATTAAATTCTGTTATTTTAATGTTACAAATTTAACTTCGATCCAATCATTTTAAATGTGCTACATGTTTGTCTCAGTCAAAATTACTACACACACTCTTAACAGAGCTATATATTATAATAATAATTCCACTGATTAACTCAGCGGTGGGGGTTTAACGAGCTAGAATAAACCATTGCTTAAATTCGTCATAAAGAGATAACCGTATACCGCTGACCGGTGATAATGACTGGGTATTGTTACGATAATACCACAGTTCGCCTGGCGGAACGTAAATAAATCTGAGGAGTGGTAAAGCAGAATTGTAAGAGATAAAGATAGTCCCATAGCAGATATTTCCGTACGGGAGTGGAGTGTTAGAGACTTCACCCTACTAGATCCAGCATAGAGAGTAAAAAGAATGAAAAGGCATGATTTATGCCGAAAAAAATTGATTGGTGAGAAAAATGAAGAAAAAGAAATGATACTGTCGTCGGGCTGAAGGTGTGAGAGATCACACAAAAGAGCATGTTCAGACGTTCCGTGACAAAGACCTAATCTTCACACTCAGACAGCTGATTGAAAAGACTCTTGAGTATAAGAGTGAGATGCATCTTTGTTTCTTAGATCTGGAAAAGGCATTTGACAAGGACCACTGGAGCAAGCTTTGGGACTCTTTGGCAAGGAAGAACATTCCAGCACATCTGATTCAGGCTATCCAAAGCTTCTACAAGTCTTGCAGAAATTATGTGATGCCGGCAAACCATAAGTCAGAAGAGTTCAGGACCACCACTGGTGTAAGACAAGGTGATTTCTTGTCATCTTATCTTTTCATATTCCTCATGGATGATGTCATCAAGGCATGTAAGGAGAGGACAAGAAATTATTTAGTGGGGTACTGGAAGATGAGACAGGTCTGTATTTCAGAGCTGGCATTTGCTGACGATGTTGCCCTGATTGCTAAATCCGAGGGACATCTTCAATCGAACCTGCAAGTCTGGAAGGAAGAACTAGAGAAGAGAGGGATGGTCATAAGCAGCTCTAAAACAAAAACCACGGTGATATCACGAGAGGAAAGAAGGCATCAAATTAAGCTAGAAGAACAGGTCCTGGAGCAGGTCAACAACTTTAAATACCTCGGAGCTGTTATAGACTGGAAGAGAGGCATCAAAGAAGAGTTTGCTACACGAAAAGCAGCAGCTGGGACACTTTTTCAGGCCATAAACCGAGGATTCCTCAGCAAAAGAGAAGTTGGTGAGAAGATGAAGATAGCAGTATACCGCTCCACCTATGTCCCAGTCTTGACATATGGATGCGAGTCATGGGCAATGACTACAACCCACAAAAGCCAGATCCAAACCTCAGAAATGAGGTATCCGAGGAAGGCGGTTGAAGTAACAAGAAAAGACATGGTCCGCAACCAGACAATACGTTAAGGCCTAAAAACCCAACCCCTGCAGATCCAAGTGGAACATTCACAACTAAGATGGTTTGACCATGTCTGCAGAATGGGAGAAGATCGGCTACCACGACAAGCATGGGAAACTAATGGCTAGGGATCCAGACCTCTAGGACAATACAGAGTCTGCTGGGAGGACAACATTAGACAATCTTTGAAGGACCGAGGACTAGAATGGAACCAGGCCAGGAAGAAGACAGCCGATAGGATAGTATGACGCTCTGTCTTCCAAATCTCTACACCTCACGGTAGAAGAGGAACGACTAAATAAATAAGGTACCAAATGATGATGCTATCTGTGGAACAAGTGTGTTATATAAGTGGCCTTCAGTCAAAGCTAGACACCTACAGCAGACGGGTCTTAACAGACGCTGAACCATCTTCGTAATTATCCAATGATACTACGAGGGACGTGTTGAGGTCACCAGACTTGACCAGTGACGTGAGAGAACTAGTCCATAACCTGCGAAGAACAAGCATCGGCTTCGGCAGTAACCAACCGACATCTTACTGGCAGCTAATTACCCATTCAAAGCTGCAAAGTGAACTCTCTAATAACGAAGTTTTCAAATCAGACCATCACTTGGGATGAAATTTTAAAGACTCTATTTAACCCACCTTTATTTATTTTACATTTGTTAACGATAAGTGATTATTAAATGTGTTATCTGTAATTATACAGATTCATAGTTGATTAAATACTGTTTTGAGTGAACTGCACACGTATGTCTCAGTCATTTAAATACTTATAACAGAGCAATTAAAGTTAAATGAATATGGGGGCTCATCAAAACGAGCAAAAAATCCTTACTCATAGAATGTCAGGAAAGATAAAAAGTTTACACGGTCTGGATCTTATCAGCCGTATTACTGTTGGACCATCACTGTAGAGCAGTGTTTATCAATCCTGATAGTAACAACGCCCCCTTTTGACAACTAATATTTTTAAAAGCCTCCCCCCCCTCCCCCACCCTTCAATGATTTGTGGAGTCTGTCACTAAGATGCTTGGCGACTAAATGTAGTCGATGAACAACACAATGAATTGTTAAAACACCTGGTGCCACATTTTTTAAGTAGGCCAGAAACCCACGATGACGACCGACCATAGCTGGTGCTCCGTCTGTAGCACATGCTATGACATTGGAAGAAGGAATTTTTTTTTCCAACAAAAATGTTTCAAGGGTTTCAAAGATTGATAACCCTTTTGTATCTGCTGTCAGTAGTTTTGCAAATGACATATCCTCTTTTATATTTTCATTCTTTATGTATCTCACATATGCGAGTAGCAAAGCTTCGTTATCACGCACGACGCTTTCATCCAACTGTAGTGAAAATTCAGTAGACTGCAAATCAGTACACAGCTGATTGTCAACATCGTTTGCCATCTCATCTATTCTTCTTGAAACAGTATCATTGCTCAATGGAATAGAAGAAATGATGTCAATTGAATTTATTTCCATCATTGTGCTAATTACCTCCCGTACAGCTGGTAAAATTAAGTTTTCTCCAATGTTGTGAGGTTTACCACATTTCGCAATCATGTGTGCAATTTTGTAAGATACAATGAGACCTTTATCATTGTCGTTATACATTTTCTTAAACGTACTAGTGACAGTGTTGCGGCTTTCAAACTTTTGTTTTAAATCCTGAAAGTAAGAAATATCTTTGCCAACTTTATCTGAGTGTTTCATTGCTTCGTTAGAAAACACTTGCTGGCACAGCAAACACATTGATAATTGTTCATTTACGGCCGAAGGTACAAAACCGAATTTCAAATATTCACCTGAATATTGTCGACACTATCTCTTTACTGCTGACATGTTGAACATTTTAGTATAATATCACTGCACATACATCTACACCTCGTCAAGCCTCAAAACTGACTGAGTTTAATTCTCTACACTCGAAACATCAAAAGATGCATTAAAACTAAGCCAGAACTGCCCACAACGTCCCTGTTGCGAGAAGGTATTTACCGTGCACTCGTATCAAAGAGAGTTAAACACAAAGGTCACACACAGTTCTGTGTAGTGCTGTGACTGTAACGTCAACCTCGGAAAACAAAGAGGGGTTTTTTGGCAGGCACACGTGGGACACGTGATTGTTCGGGAATGTTTTGGTAGGGAGTCGTGCTGTGGAAATTGACAGAGTAGGGAGGGGACTGTGATGTGTTCACGAGCAAATCAATGTTTGACAGGAATGTGTTTCCAGAAGAAAATATGCGTCGAGAGTGGAGAGAGAAGGTTAGCTTGGGTGTGTCGAGAGGCTAACGAATGTTTCGAGTGTTGAAGGGACATAAATCTCCATCTACTGTCTCCTGACAATGGTAACATCCCAGGTACTAAAATTTTGCGTTTGGAATCCATGGGACGCAGGGCAAATAAAAACTATCGTGTTACAAGCTATGCGAAGGGGAATATCTTTTGTAATTGTTTCATATCGATTCTTGTAAAAATGTACACAACACCCCCCTGATTGGAAGTAGCGATCCCCAATCGTTGCGACCCATCTGAGCGCCCCCAAACATCTTGAAAACGCACCTCCAGGGGGCGGTACCGCCCCCGTTGAGAAACACTGCTGTAGAGCAAGGGGAGTGAATCCCGTGACAATATGTTAGCTTTTTCTCTATCTATACTGTTCAAAAAAAGAAACGCATAGGTATCCGAGGGCGCGTTTTCTTAGTTTGTAAGTAAAATTTGGTGCTAGGGTATATAAAAACCAGAATCAAATGTTCTTTACAGTGTCAAATGCACGTGTTGACCTGAATTGCGTTCGTTTTTGTAATCGTTACAACGCAGTGGTCAATAGTGTTTATGACGCAATGTTTGACCACAGCTCATGTTGCGCGCGCGTGAAAGCAACAAAATTTGGGGTGAACACTATTCACTGACTACGCAACTGAAACCCTATAAAAGGATAACGCTACACACACAAAAATTCAGTTCATTTTCAAGCAGACATTTATGGCGTCTCTATCGATAAATTTAAGGAACATTGCTATTGGCCGACTGCATGCAGGCGAAAGTCAAAGTCAGGTTGCCAGGCATCTAAACGTGCATCAGAGTACCATCAGTCGACTTTGGCACCGGTTCCAAGCCACTGTCTCAGTTGAAGACAGGCATCGCAGTGGACGACCCAGAGTGACAACAGCAGCGGAGGATCGCTTTATTCGGCTTCGTCACCTCAGAGACAGGTTTACAACAGCTTCCTCAATTGCCCAGTCATTGCCTGCAGGATGTCATGTGTCTGATCAAACTGTCCGGAATAGACTGCACGACGCTGGACTTTGGGCACAACCACCTCACCGAGGACCTGTCCTTACGCGCCCCCATCGCCAAAATCGACTTCTTTGTGCCAACCAGCATCGTCCCTGGGCAGCTGACAATCAATGGAGACGTGTCTGGTTTAGTGACGAATCTTTCTTTTTGTTGCAGCGTCATGATAGACGGCGTAGGGTCTACCGCAGGCGAAATGAACGTTTTGCCCAAAATTGCGTTGATGAAGCTCCGCTGCACGGTGGTGGAGGTGCAATGGTGTGGGGAATGATCAGTTACAACGGAAGGAGTCAATTGGTGCACATTGAAGGAGGCTTGAATGCGCAACGATACGTCAATGAAATTCTTCGACCCCATGTCCTTCCACTTTTGGCTGCCCTATGGTCTGTGTTTCAACAGGACAACGCCAGACCCCATTGTGCACGGTTGACCACGCAATTCCTGACTGCCAACAACATTCTCACCCTTCCCTGGCCATCCCTGTCTCCAGACATGAGTCCGATTGAGCACCTGTGGGATGAGCTGCATAGACGTGTTTGTCGCCGAGACGTTGCTCCAGCCAATCGTCGTGATCTGTTCCAGGCACTCCAGGAAGAGTGGGCAGCCATTTAACAGGCCCACATCAGACGTCTGATCGCATCCATGCCCAGGAGATGCCAGTCGCTGATCAGTGCAAGAGGAGGCCACACACCATACTAACGGGAAAGCCCGTATGCCAAAAAACTCTCGTGACCCAGATGCAAAACAACTGTCAATTGATTGGTTAAACCCTAAGGTATTCTTGTGTGCAATTTGAACAATTCAATCATTAAATTAAAAAAGTTATTGAATGTCAAAATTATGGCTATGTGTGTGCCTTCAGTAGCTATGCGTTTCGTTTTTTTTAAACAGTATTTTTCAGCTCGCAATAAGAACAGTACACAGGACGTTAATTATTTAAATGCAGATATTACAATACATGAAATAGAAAGATCATTCATAGGAAAACCCAATACCACATCCGGACACGACATGCTGAGCTATGAAATCCTCAAAAAGATATCAAACGTCCACTTTAACAGTGATTGCATCACTCTACAACAAAATCTGGCACACGGGGAAAAATACCAGGTGCATGGAAGACAGCAGTAGTCATTCCCATACTAAAGCCAGATAAGGAACCACATGGTGTCAGCGCATACAGGCCAATATCGTTAACATCACATTTGGAAAAATTTTAGAAAAAATAGTTAGCAGAATAAAATTTCACCTAGAAAAAATACAACTTGTACAGCCCAACTCAGACGGGCTTTAGAAGCCAGCACAATAGAGTAACTGCTGAAGCTAGAACATGATGATAACAATGGCTTCAAAAACAATGAAAAAACAGTGGCAATACTCCTAGATGTAGCAAGAGCATTTATGAGTGTTGGAGGGAGGGTGCGCTATGTAGGATCAGGAAATTAGGTATAGTAGGTAGAACATATAATTATCTAGAAAACTATCCTGCAGGATAGATATTTCAAGGTACAAATAAACAATAGACATTTAGTTAACAACGAGTAAGTCACTGGCCAAAACATGATGGAAAATAATTATGTTCGGCTCTTGATATATATATATATATATATATATATATATATATATATATATATATATATATATATATATATATATATATATATATATATATATATATATATATATATATATATATATATATATATATATATATACATATATATACGTATATTATTATTAATATGAATTATTATTCTATGCCAACTGATGATGAGTCTACGTTCATTGCTCTCTACAGATTTCAAGTTTTGAGATTCGCAGCCGAATCTGTTATTGACTTCTGCACATGCCATAATGTCAAGCTTCCCATTATGCTTTTAAGCGTTCTTCGGGTTATTCTACTGTCTTTTGAGCACCAACCACAATTACTTCTATCGTCGTAATACGAATCGACGTTACCATTACCGTCTCAACACAAACTACTGTTACTAATATATCATCATCCACATCATCATCATCGTCATCATCAAATCAACATCATCACCATTAACATCATCAGCATCGTCAACATCATCAAAATCATCATCAATATCATCATCATCAAATCAACATCATTATCATAAACATCATCAAAATCATCATCATCATCATCATGAGCAACATCATCATCAGCAACATCACCATCAGCATCATCAGCAACATCATCATCAACATCATAATCAATATGATCATCAACATCATCATCAACATCATTATCATAAACATCATCATCATCATAAACATCATCATTATCATCATCATCATGATCCACAGCATCAACATCATCATCGTCATCAACACGATCATCATCATCTTCATGAACATGATCAACATCATCATCATCAACATGATCAACATCATCATCATCAACATGATCAACATCATCATCATCAACATGATCAACATGATCATCATCAACATCATGGTCAACAACATCATTAAAAACATCATCATTATTGTAGTGGTATTGATGGTTTTGTATGATGATGATGGTACTACATGTAAATTGTATGAGGCCAGCTGTGAAGGCTCCTGAGGTAAAATGTAATTGAGAATTGTCAGAAGGCCTTTCTTGCTACCACTACGACCTCACACTTAATTTTTTTTTTATGAATGTAGCTGCGTAAAGTGTCTAGGGTTATGATGTGTACTGTGGTGTGATAGTTATAAATATACCCATAGATATTTAACAAGACTAATAAGATTAACAAGTGTTACAATACACTGAACTAACTCACGTGTGTAAAGTTTTTGATATAATTATATTACATTTATTTGTTCTGGATCAAGTTTTATTTTGACCAGAACTTGTTTTAAAAGAAGGATTTAAATTTTATAAAAATTATGCATGGAATGTTACATAATAAATGCAAAAGTGTACATATTCAAGTACTAGAATAGTTAGTTTTATTAAAATGTTCTGGTAGTCAGCTACTAAGGAGGATATTTATTGTCTGTGCTGTTGGGGTGGTCTCATCACACCTGTCTATATTGACTACATAGTGTCCAGAAAATGGTGGGAATTTTTATGGGGTATCTGCAACTAAATGGGGTTGGTGAATATCCAGCAGACCAGAGGCTCACTCATCTGGTATTTGTAGC
Organism: Oreohelix idahoensis; assembly: GCA_024509875.1. NCBI lineage: Eukaryota > Metazoa > Mollusca > Gastropoda > Stylommatophora > Oreohelicidae > Oreohelix > Oreohelix idahoensis. Next base: position 131,625 of record JAMPIV010012429.1, read on the forward strand.
TCTGGTGCTGAAATCAGGTGGTCCCACCTCTCCGTGCTGGCGGGCAATAATGGTGGTCTCTGTCACAAGGACTGCACAGATACACTTGTGTAAATCACCACCCGAATAGATACTTCTTCGTGGACGACAGAAACTCGCAGCTCAGATTATGAATAATTAACACAGAAGTGCTAGCAAAACTCAGCTGAGCTGCTGGCTATAGGATGGCGTCCCTAAATTTAACTCACTGTCTTTCATATGGGAAAACACCACACTTTAAAATCTGTGTCTAACACTGAACAATTATTGAAGAATGACCCCAAATGCGCTCTGAGCGCTAATGATATGATTGTCTGTGGCCAATCACTGCCGAGGTTTATTTTTAATTTCAAATTTCCTCACTAAAGTCATTTCAGTCAAGCTTCAGTCACGTATGGATGGTTATCTGTTAGTCTGTCCGTCTCTACTTGTGTTTCTACAAAATTGTGCTCGATTTTTGACCCAACCGTTCTCTCCCCTTCAAATTTTTGTTGTAAAAAGTTATATTTAGACACAGCTACCACCAATGTCCCTTCACTTCTATGCTAAGTAAATTTGAACACCTGCGTCCCCAAGGTCGTGTTTTTGTGTGCAAATAACGATATGTTAGATTCAATGCAGTCTGTGGCTGATGTAAACTACACTGTCTTTTGTCATTATTTTCAATATTATCTATCCGTCTGTAAAATTAAGACCATATTCGTTCACTGCTCAGAATAGGCCATCTGGCCAGCTAATTTTTATATTCCTAACATTAATATTAAGAAAAATTTACTTTTTAATTTTTTGTAATTTTTTTCAGACATCTGCGTTCTTCCGCTCAAATTCAAATCAAGCGCTTGGTATCGCAAAACGTCCAATTCCGTACCTCGTGTCAATTTGGGGGACTTGAATTTTTTTTACTTTCATCCATTCCCACCCCCCCCCCCCCCCCCCCCCCCCCCCCCCCCCCCCCCAATTGCGTCTCTTTAGCCTTTCCAGTCATATTTTTTTTTTTCCTTTTGATACTCCGTTCCCCTCCGGTCTAGCAAGTCAATTTTATGGAGGGTGATGACCCGCGGTCTAGGCGATCATGTACATCAGCAGCCTACGCATTATGTTTTTATCCTTAAATGTTATCCTTGGAGGAATTTTACCGTTGTATCTCTGTCAATTTCACTACACATCTCCCCACCTGAAAACATGCCTATGGCAAGTTCCAAAACCAGCGATACACATAGGTAAAATTACTCCTCCCGTCTGCCATTACTCTAATTTTGATCACAGGGGTGCCGACTGAGGAAATCTGCACCGACATTCAATTTGCCTGGGATATATTGGATACTAAACTGATAAGGTTGAAGCAATAAAGACCACCTCAGCAATCTTGCGTTTTCATGCTTAGCCTGAGACAAGAACACGAGAGGCTGATGATCCGTCTCCACCACAAATGTCCTACCATACAGATAGATTTGAAACTTCTTTATTGCCCAGATTAATGCTAAACATTCTTTTTCGCTTGTGGAGTATCCTTGTTCCGCCTTATTCAATTTGCGGCTTGCATAAGCGACTGGTTTCAGTTCCCCATCAGGTGAAGATGATCTTTGCAACAAAGCCCCTCCAAGTCCTACATTACTTGCATCGGTTCTTAAGACAAAGTCCTGTGTCAAATCAGGCAGTTTGAGAATAGGCTTGCTAGTGAGTTTTTCCTTTAACTCTTGGAACGCTAATTCACATTGTGCAGTCCAAATAATTTTATCTGGAAGTCCCTTGCGAGTCAGATCAGTCAGAGGAGCACAAATGGCGTTAAAATTTTTGATGTATTTCTGATAAAATCCGCATAACGACACGAATGATCGCACGTCCTTTTTGGTTTGCGGCCTAGGTGCTCTCTGCAGTTTTTCCAAGTTCTTAGGATCAGGGGTCATATTACCCTGATATACAGTGTGCCCCAAGAATTCCAACTCTTTGCATCCAATACAACATTTTGTTGGCCTAGCAGTTAAGTTCGCCTCCCGAAGTCTATCAAACAACATCTCCAGAGCTTCAATGTGTTCTTCAAATGTCTCTGTGGCGACGAGAATATCATCCATGAAATTTGTGATACATGGGTTATTCAGGGGGTCCAACAATTTTCGCATCATCCTTGAAAACACACTCGGAGCATTTTTCAGTCCGAATGGTAGCATATTGAATTCATAATGTCCATCCGAAGTGCTAAAAGCCAAATAAGGTCTTACTTCAGGCTTCACTGGGATCTGGTAATAGCCTTTACTAAGATCCACCTTTGAAAAGTATTTTGCCTTGTTCAGTCTGGCAAATAGCTGTTTTGTGTCTGGTAATGGATCCACTTGTCCTTCTGTGACAGCATTCAGTTTCCTGTAATCTATGCACAGTCTGTGTTCCCCAGACGGTTTCCTCAACAAAACGACACTAGAACTAAAAGATGATTCACTGTGCGAAATAATCCCCTCCTTCAATAAATAATCTATTTCTTCCTTTAATGCCTTCTCCTTCGCGAACGGAATAGAATAGGCTCTCATACAGATTGGGTTTGAGTCTACCAGTTTCATGTCATACTGTAGCAAATTTGTATGGCCTGGTTTATCTGTTAATACATCTGTATGTTCCTCCAGAACTTGTTGAACTCTCTCCCTCTGGTTTTTAGTCAGGTGCTTACTGACTTTTACCTGTGCTGCTGTTTCACAAGGATGTAATGGGTATTCATGTGAGGTGAGTGGTTCTTTTTGCATCTGGGTTGCAATAGCCAAGGTCAATAAGGGGGTGCTTTCCTGGAGTGGTCTGTCCAGATACTTCTTTAACAGGTTTACATGATAAACTTTTTCCTTCCCCTTTTTGTCAATTTTATAGTTTGTTCTAGACACCTTCTCTAGAACCGTATATGGACCTTGCCAACCAATTTGTAATTTATTCTGGCTTCCCGGTAGTAGAAGCAGCACCTTCTCTCCGACTGCCAGTTCCCTGTCCTTTGCCTTCCTATTAAAATATGCTGCATGTTTCTTCCTGGCTTGTTTCAAATTATCATTTGCCAGTTTCCATCCAGCTTTCAAACGAGTGGTCAGTTCGTTCACATATTGATAAGATGAGGTAACAGTCTCTTCCGCCTTCTCATCTGTCCAGGTCCTTAATAGGGCCTCTAATGGACCTTTTATTGGCCTCCCAAATAGCAGAGTTGCGGGAGCCATCCCGGTTGAACTATGTGGTACCTCCCGGTACGCAAACAATGCGGCGGGCAGGAATTGATCCCACAGATCCGGTTTTTCGTGTGCCAGCTTTCTCAGGATAGAAATGAGAGTCCCATTGAACCTCTCTACCTGGCCGTTCCCTTGTGGATGGTACGGACTACAATGAAAGTGCCTGGCTTGAAATAGCTTAAAAACTTCTTCCGTTAGTTTCCCCTTGAACTGAGAACCATTATCCGTCAAGATTTGATGCGGGAATCCTAATCGGGTAAATATTGTAAGTAGTGCCTCTGCTACATGTTTTGAATCAATTGATGGCAGGGCTACCGCCTCTCCCCACATAGAACAAGTGTCCACCAGAGTAAGGATGTAACTGTTCCTCCTCTTGGTCCGAGTGAGAGGTCCTACAATATCCACTGCAACCCTCTCAAAAGGTGTTCCCACTATGGGCATTTCCCCTAGAGTTGCAGGGGCAGTCCAGTGCTTTGGAGCTACCCTTTGACATTCTGGGCAGGATTTGACATATCTTTTTATATCCTCCGTTATCCCTGGCCAGAAGTAATGACAAGCTATACGCTGTCCTGTGGCGCTGATCCCCATGTGACCACTGAAGGGGATTGCATGTCCGAGTTCCATCACTTTCTCTCTATATGCAATGGGAAGAACCAGCTGGTTGTGACCATTTGTTCCAGTTCCGGCCTTCCTGTATAAGAGTTTGTTCTTCATGAAATATTCCCCCTTGCTCGGAGGTGTGTGGCATTTGGGTAATTTTTTAAAACAGGGCTGGAGTGTCCTATCCTCAGCCTGCGCCTTCCTCATCTCCTCTGGATGAGCGTTTATAGGTTCACCTTCTTCCTCCTTCTTCTGTGACCTGGTCTGCACTGTCGCCATGATCACAGGTTTCTCGGGATTCCCCAAGAAGACGTATCTACACCCCAATATCAGAGGGTAGATTGGTTCATCTATCACTGCTGCTCTGATTTCTCCTTCCACATAGCGAGTTTTCACCGTTATCCTTGCGATGGGAAGTGTCATGAGTGGTATGTCCTTAGTCGCCCCTTGTATTTCCACTGTTTCTGTGGTATACTGACTTGGGTCCACTAGGCTAGACTTCACAACTGAATCATAATCCAAACCTGTATCATAAAGGCACCTTATGGTGACCCCATTACAAATAACATCCTCACAAACTGGGGGGTGATAAGGTTCCTGTTGTCCCTTAGGATTAACCTTTAATCTTTGCGTCCCCGACTTCATTGCAGCAATGTTTGAAGGTTTCCTTCTACAAAATTCGGTGTTATGGTTATCCTTCTTGCACCATTTACACCATCTTTTTCCTTGGTTCAACGGTTTTCTTTCATTGAACTTTTGGTCATTGAACTGTGAGTTTCTGTCGCGATAGTCATTTCTTGGCTGCTCAAAAAATTGTCCTACCTTTATTTCCCTGCTCTCTATTATCAAATTTATTAAATTGCTGTGGAGCTTTAAAATTGTCTATGTGCTTCTTCTTAGCACCACTTACCTCTGCCTGGGCTGCCTGATACCTCTCAGCAACATTTAAAATTTCCCCCAACTTCTCTGCACCTTGTTCCATGAGAAATTTTCTCATGTCTGGAGCCATGGACTCTCTCAATTGCTCAATCATGATCATTTCTTTAAGATCTTGGGTCTTCCCCAGAGCCGTCCATTTCTCCAAATAGGTTTCTAGTCTGGCAGAGAATTGGTGGTATGTCTCCCCAGACAACAGTTTGGCATTTCTAAATCTCTTACGATAAAATTCACCATTCTTCTCGTACCTTAATAACAAAGCCTGCTTTAACATGTCATAATTGTCTTGGTCTTCCCTGTTCATTTTGGCAAATACTTCATAAGAAGCACCCCTCAATCCCTGTGATAGCTTTAAACTCCACCTCTCTCTCTCTAACCCATATGTAGTAGCTAATAACTCAAAACGTCCCAGGTACCCCTCTATGTCATCGTCTTTCTCAACAAAATGGTCTAAATGAAACCCCATAGCTGAGTTTGAGGCTCCCATACTGGGCGTAGCATCTGAGGCAAAAGGGCTGGCACCATTTTCAGGGGCCGGGCCTTGTAATTCCAGCTCCCTTAGTCGTAATTCGTGCTCCCTCTGCAACCTTCTATCTTCAGCCTCCCTTTCGGCAGTCAACCTTTTTTCCTCTGCCTCCCTTTCGGCCTTTTTATCTTCTGCCTCCCTTTCGGCAGTCAACCTTTTTTCCTCTGCCTCCCTTTCGGCCTTTTTATCTTCTGCCTCCCTTTGCTGTCGTTTTTCTTCTGCCTCCCTTTGCTGTCGTTTTTCTTCTGCCTCAATCTGCAGCCTCTTAATTTCTCTATCAGCCTCAATTTGTAACCTCTTCTCTTCAGCTACCTTTCTATCTTCCCTTTCAATATATTTATCACATTCAGTCGTTACGTATTGAATTAAAATTTGACCATCCATCCCCATCTCCTTCGCAGTGAGCACAGCAGCTGATCTAAACTTTGCTAGCTCAGCCATACTTTTTAGACAATATAATAATATATAAGCTAAATCTCTAACCAGTAAATACACTAAGTACTTCTAATTACTATAGTCTAACTAATTCTAACTAACCAGTTAACTAATTAATTATTACTGGCTGTGAAGATTCACCAACTTTTATCTGCAGGGACACTTTTAATTTTAAAGGAAATTTTACAATTTATTTCCCTACTTTTATTTCTCCCACCAGGAGATCTTAATATTACTGTTGGGCTAATTATCCCGGACGAGCCCCCAATATATGTAGTGGTATTGATGGTTTTGTATGATGATGATGGTACTACATGTAAATTGTATGAGGCCAGCTGTGAAGGCTCCTGAGATAAAATGTAATTGAGAATTGTCAGAAGGCCTTTCTTGCTACCACTACGACCTCACACTTAATTTTTTTTTTTTTTTAATGAATGTAGCTGCGTAAAGTGTCTAGGGTTATGATGTGTACTGTGGTGTGATAGTTATAAATATACCCATAGATATTTAACAAGACTAATAAGATTAACAAGTGTTACAATACACTGAACTAACTCACGTGTGTAAAGTTTTTTGATATAATTATATTACATTTATTTGTTCTGGATCAAGTTTTATTTTGACCAGAACTTGTTTTAAAAAAGAAGGATTTAAAATTTATGAAAATTATGCATGGAATGTTACATAATAAATGCAAAAGTGTACATATTTAAGTACTAGAATAGTTAGTTTTATTAAAATGTTCTGGTAGTCAGCTACTAAGGAGGATATTTATTGTCTGTGCTGTAGGGGTGGTCTCATCACACCTGTCTATATTGACTACATAGTGTCCAGAAAATGGTGGGAATTTTTATGGGGTATCTGCAACTAAATGGGGTTGGTGAATATCCAGCAGACCAGAGGCTCACTCATCTGGTATTTGTAGCTCTGGTGCTGAAATCAGGTGGTCCCACCTCTCCGTGCTGGCGGGCAATAATGGTGGTCTCTGTCACAAGGACTGCACAGATACACTTGTGTAAATCACCACCCGAATAGATACTTCTTCGTGGACGACAGAAACTCGCAGCTCAGATTATGAATAATTAACACAGAAGTGCTAGCAAAACTCAGCTGAGCTGCTGGCTATAGGATGGCGTCCCTAAATTTAACTCACTGTCTTTCATATGGGAAAACACCACACTTTAAAATCTGTGTCTAACACTGAACAATTATTGAAGAATGACCCCAAATGCGCTCTGAGCGCTAATGATATGATTGTCTGTGGCCAATCACTGCCGAGGTTTATTTTTAATTTCAAATTTCCTCACTAAAGTCATTTCAGTCAAGCTTCAGTCACGTATGGATGGTTATCTGTTAGTCTGTCCGTCTCTACTTGTGTTTCTACAAAATTGTGCTCGAATTTTGACCCAACCGTTCTCTCCCCTTCAAATTTTTGTTGTAAAAAGTTATATTTAGACACAGCTACCACCAATGTCCCTTCACTTCTATGCTAAGTAAATTTGAACACCTGCGTCCCCAAGGTCGTGTTTTTGTGTGCAAATAACGATATGTTAGATTCAATGCAGTCTGTGGCTGATGTAAACTACACTGTCTTTTGTCATTATTTTCAATATTATCTATCCGTCTGTAAAATTAAGACCATCTTCGTTCACTGCTCAGAATAGGCCATCTGGCCAGCTAATTTTTATATTCCTAACATTAATATTAAGAAAAATTTACTTTTTAATTTTTGTAATTTTTTTTCAGACATCTGCGTTCTTCCGCTCAAATTCAAATCAAGCGCTTGGTATCGCAAAACGTCCAATTCCGTACCTCGTGTCAATTTGGGGGACTTGAATTTTTTTACTTTCATCCATTTCCCCCCCCCCCCCCCCCCCCCAAGTGCGTCTCTTTAGCCTTTCCAGTCATATTTTTTTCCCTTTTGATACTCCGTTCCCCTCCGGTCTAGCAAGTCAATTTTATGGGGATGATGACCCGCGGTCTAGGCGATCATGTACATCAGCAGCCTACGCATTATGTTTTTATCCTTAAATGTTATCCTTGGAGGAATTTTACCGTTGTATCTCTGTCAATTTCACTACAATTATCATCATCATCATCAACATGATCAACATCATCATCATCAACATCATGGTCATCAACATCATGGTCAACAACATCATTAACGACATCATCATTATTGTAGTAAAATCTGCGAGAATAATCGCTCATTTCAGTAAGATTTTAGTCATAAAATGAAATAAATAAACCAGCCCTATTGTGTCTGACCGTGATGCTTTCACACGCCAGCAACGCTGCCTTTTGTGCAGTGCTAAAGCCTATAGAACGATTCCACGGTAAAAATCTAACACGCGTTTTGGTTTCGGTTTCGAAAACGTACTACCAACATTTAACATTTTGCCAGATCTGGTGCATACATTTTGCAGCCTAGACTTATAATTAACGATTTTGCGGAATTAGCTACATTTACGGCCACAAGGCCTTCGTCAGGAAAGGAAAGAAAGTGAAGTCTAGATAGGACACATATTGTCCTCGTAAGACGAATCACCTTTTTTCGATTTTTTTTCAAACCCACCCATCTGTACTGCATTACATTTTTTTGCAGCCTAGACTTATAATTAACGATTTTGCGGAAGTGTGCCGCAAAATAACTATCTGAATTAACGTATTCTGTCAACTTTAACGCAAAAATCAGTAGCAATCCTTACATTTTTTGGTAGTGTTACACGATACAATACAAATTATTAACGCCAATTCTTAACCCGCCACGCCAACACCCCGCTTCGCTTGATAGTCCGCCATGCATATATACACGCTGGAGCAAAGCCAACAGAGGCAAAACACGCAGACAATTTTATTGCCTCCTCGAGGTAATGTTTCTGACGTCACAAAAACAAGTTAGTTATTTGAAAAATACATGCTAGCGAGATGAAAGAGAGGGGAAGATGGCCGTCTTGTGTAAAATATTTATTTGACGATGACCGGGGACAAAATTGAAAATCTAAAACCATAAGGAAACTGATCATAAAAATCATATGGTAGTATAGCTTAGAGTCCACTGAGCAAGAATGTGTTTTAAATAATATAATAGTCCCAGTATTAGCCAAGTTGTTGAGAAAATACTAAATGTCTACGGACGCACGACTAGACGGACTGTTGTTCCTGCTTGTTTTTTTCATAACGTTAGTGGGGACACCGGCTTAGAAGGGAGGCATTGAGGTAAATTCAAATTCGCTTGGATAACAAGAGTATAGGAGGAGAGGAGAGCGGTAGGAAAACTGTTACCAAAAACTAACATCGTTTTGTATTGGCATAACTAAAGCAGACTGGCCAATCGACTACCAGACGCAGAGTATGTTTGGAACTATTTTTGTTTTTCAAAAAAAAAACTGCATTTGAATTCTGGTAGTCGCAAGCTTTCGATTGGCCAGTGCTACTAAATATTAGCAAAAAGCTTTCACTATTCATTGCCAGTTGAACAGTATTTTTTATTCAGATACGCTGAGAACAGCTGTGATAAATTTAAAAGTAAATTAAATAACTAAATAAGTATTTCACAGTCTGGACGGAGCAGAAGAAACTGAGGCCATTTCTTTGCAAAGTCAGCGTCATTTGTTTATATTTCTTGATTTGTGGTAAGAATGCTTTATGAATTTAATATGTGTAATCCCATTACCAAAGTTAGATACTGCTATTGGGAAAAAGTGAAGGACGTGCCGGGAGCAGACATTGTTGAGTCCTCACGTTGAAATGTATCTAACTAATGTATGTTGTCATGATTATGTTTGAATATTATTGTATTAGAGTATATTAGTAAGCCTCCGTGTTCAAGGAACACTGTTCAACATGCCTGAAGCATTTATACTTAAAAAGAAAAAGATGAGAAAAATATATAAAAGGAAATGTGGTTATCCCACATTATATTATTGAGTGGAATGGGGAAAAAAAAAAAAAAAGGGAAAAAAAAAACACAAATAGTAATGCGTCTTACAAGGAGAAAGAACAGGAAAAACCTACGTTGCGGCCACAAGGCCTTCGTCAGGGACAGACAAACAAGACAGGAGGGAAAGAAAGAAAATGAGAATTAAGTAGAGAACATGAAACTATAAAAATAAGAGAAAAATAACTCCCTTGTGTCCAGTCACATGTCCAGTCACAGAAGCAAGATGGCTGCCACTAAACCGGAAAACGGAAGTCGAAAGTACATTAAAAACAAAAAATAAGAAATAATGAAAATAAGGACCGGAAAGAGTGAGGAAAGGAAAAAAAAAATAAAAATAAAAAAATAAAAAAAATAAAATAATAATAATAATAATATATATAAAATGAGGGAAAAGCGATTTAGAAAAAAAAAAATAATAATAATAAATAAATAAATAAATAATAAAAATAAATAAATAAAATTTAATTAAAAAAAATTTTTTTTTTTAAATTAATGAAAAGGAAAATATATATATATATATATAAAATAAAAAATTTAAAAAAAAAAAAAAAAAAAATGGGTGATCACATCAAAGTAGACAGTCATAATACAATAGGGACTAGATAGAGAAAGGCGTCTCAGACAAAAGAATGTTGGGTATTCAAGCCGTGTGGTTTAAGGCAACCCATAAGATGGATGAGGCGTTGTTCCTGGCGAAACCGACTGTTGGCGTCCGAGGAACAGGATCTGATAGCTGTCACCTGGATGTCATTGGCACCGTGGTGGTCCGGGCCATTGAAGTGGATGGCCACAGGTGTGGATTTAAACTGAGAGATGTCGTAGAGGTGTCTGCAGAATCGGTCGCCCAGTCGTGTGCCCGTTTGGCCGATGTAAGTAATGGTGCAACGTTTGCATATAATAGCATAGATGACGTTGCGTGACTCACATGTGAAGCCATGCGTGATGGTGAACTTGGCATTAGGGAACGAGACTGAACGTGTTTCGATAACATACTGACATGTCTTACATCGTGTTCGGTTACATGGCTTGGTCCCAAAGTGGCTATCGTTGACGGTTTTCAAACGGCTGTGGACTAGGAGGTCCCTCAAATTTTTATCTTGTCTATATGCCAGCAAGGGTGGCTCACTAAACACTTCCCGCGCCTTTGGGTCAGCTTGGAGAAGAGGAAGGTGACGATACAGGATCCTTTTGACAGCAGTGTTGTGAGGGTGATAGGTCATTATTAACTTGACTCTATCAGAGGAGGTGTTATGGCGGGGTTTGAGGGCCTCTAGACGTGAGATAGGGAGAACACGCTCTAAGGCAGAGGTAAGAACATCCTCTGGATACTGTCTGTTACGAAAGAAGTCCAACATTTCTTGTGCTCGGCATAGAAAGTTGTCATCATCTTGGCATAACCGACGGAGACGGAGAAGTTGTGAGAAAGGCAAGGAGTCACGACAAGCCGGAGGATGAGAGGAAGTATAAAGGAGGTAACTGTGTGCATCGGTGGGTTTGTAGTACACCGAAGTGGTGAGGTGGGGGGAGTGATGGTGACAACGATGTCGAGGAAATTAACAGAGACAGTGGAGATGTGAGAGGTGAATTGGATCGCAGGGTGGAAGTTGTTAATGAAGTTAATGAACCTAGATAGGTCAACCTCTGGCATATCAGTGAGACCTATGCCATCATCTATGTATCTAAGATACATCAATGAAAAAGGTCCAGGATACTGCTGCCACACCTGATACTCCAGGTAGCCCATGAAGAGGCAGGCATAACTGGGACCCATCTTGGTGCCCATGGCGACTCCACTAATTTGGTAAAAGAACTGTCCATTTAACTCAAAGGAATTGAGTCGAAGGACAAGTTCTGCAAGGCGCAGGAGAGTTACTGTAGCAATAGAGGGGTGCGTGCGCTGGTCCAGGAAAAACCGGAGAGCACGGAGACCATCAGAGTGAGGAATGAAAGTGTAAAGCGAGCAAACATCTAACAGAAATAAACGGTAGGTACAGTCTGGGGAAAGCTGGATAGAGGAAAAAAGTAGTAAGAGCATGGTTTGTGTCCTTTAAGAAGGAAGGAAGCTGCTCTACAATAGGCTGGAAGATGCCATCGAGGAAGTCTGATATATGTTCAGTAGGGCAGGCACAGGCAGAGACAATGGGTCTCCCAGGGTTAGAGGGTTTGTGAATTTTGGGAAGCATATAAAACACAGGCTTACCCAGACAACTATTGTCAATACGGAGATGAGAAGCGCTAGAAGGTAAGGACTTATGAGCGATAAGACTTTTGATGGTGTCATGGACCAGACGATTGTTGAGGACTGTCGCATCATTGTCACGGCGCTGGTAGAAGGAGCTGTTGGTGAGCTGCTTATTACCTTCTTCGAGGTACAGGTCCTTGCGCCATACCACAATGGCACCTGCTTTGTCCGCTGGTTTGATAAAAATGTCATCTCTGCGGCGGAGCTTCGAGAGGGTATGAGACTCATCAGAAGAAAGGTTGGAATAACGCAGGCGTTGAGGTTGGAGTTGCTGAATGTCATGGAGGGTTTTCTGAATATATAAATCCAGAGCATGGGAAGCCCCAGGAGAGGGTGTAAAATTCTTATTCTTGGGAGGAGCGAAGCGTGCAAAGGCATCATCTGATTCAGCCTGCGATCTCTGAGGATCATCATTGTTGTGGAAATGGAACTGAAGTCGCAGACGGCGATGAAACCGATGAACATCTTGGAGGAGATTGTACTGATCAGAGGATGGTTGGAGAGGGACAAAGTGCAAGCCCTTGCTGAGGACCGAAAGCTCACCCTCAGAGAGGGCAAAATCAGCGGGAATACAAACAACCTGGGAACGAGATGGAGTAGAGGAGGCAGGGACAGTATCAGGGGTAGGACAGAGGCGGGAAAGTTTGTCCTTTATGTGGGCGGATAAAAAATCATACAGTAGTCGGTTGAGGGTATGGATAATAATGCGGATAATGGGGAAGGCAGGAAAGTAGCTGGAGGTGAGACTACGTAAGCGGAGTAGAAGCTGAGACTGCTGAGCACTGATATCTGCCAGGAGGCGGGAATGGATAGCTGCGACAGCCCGCATACGCTGGAACCCACATGTGGTCTCGATGCGCTGTAAGAGGCGATGTTCGCGAGGGTGAAGTAGGCCAGCCGAGGGGTGGAAGTGAGAAGTGAAGCAATGAGGGAGAACTTTAAGGCGGAGGAAGGTGCGGATAAAGTGGAGATGACAAGTAAATCTAGTTTTCTTGAATGTAGCAAATGCAAAATCAATTGCAGTGCGAGATATATCAGGTGGTAAGAGGCTGAAGGAGGTGGTTATAGAAGACCGAAGTGAATTAATGAAGTGTTTCAGTGAAGGCATAGTGGCAAATCGAGTGAGACCACACACAAAAATAAAATAATAAATAAATAGAATAAAAAATAATATAATTTCTAGATAAAAAGAATAAATAAAAAATAATAAACAATGAAAGTAGGTGAATGAATCGAAAGTAAGAGAGGAGATAAAAGTGAAAAGTGAGCCAACAGGTAGACAATGCAGTCAGTTATGGGGTATGATATAAGTATATGAGGAGAACTGCCGTAAGACGGGGGTAAAACAGTGGAATGGGGAAAAAAAACACACAAATAGTAATGCGTCTTACAAGGAGAAAGGACAGGAAAAACCTACGTTGCGGCCACAAGGCCTTCGTCAGGGACAGACAAACAAGACAGGAGGGAAAGAAAGAAAATGAGAATTAAGTAGAGAACATGAAACTATAAAAATAAGAGAAAAATAACTCCCTTGTGTCCAGTCACATGTCCAGTCACAGAAGCAAGATGGCTGCCACTAAACCGGAAAACGGAAGTCGAAAGTACATTAAAAACAAAAAATAAGAAATAATGAAAATAAGGACCGGAAAAGAGTGAGGAAAGGAAAAAAAATAAATAAATAAAAAATAAAAAAATAAAAAAAATAAAATAATAATAATAATATATATAAAGTGAGGGAAAAGCGATTTAGAAAATAATAATAATAATAATAATAATAATAAATAAATAAAAAAATAATAAAAATAAATAAATAAAATTTAATTAAAAAAAAAAATTAATAAAAAGAAAAAAAATATATATATATATATATATATAAATATATATATATATATATATATAAATATATATATATATATATATATATATATATATATATATATATATATATATATATATATATATAAATAAAAAAAAATAAAAAAATAAAAACAAAAAAAAACAAAAAAATAAAAAAAATGGGTGATCACATCAAAGTAGACAGTCATAATACAATAGGGACTAGATAGAGAACGGCATCTCAGACAAAAGAATGTTGGGTATTCAAGCCGTGTGGTTTAAGGCAACCCATAAGATGGATGAGGCGTTGTTCCTGGCGAAACCGACTGTTGGCGTCCGAGGAACAGGATCTGATAGCTGTCACCTGGATGTCGTTGGCACCGTGGTGGTCCGGGCCATTGAAGTGGATGGCCACAGGTGTGGATTTAAACTGAGAGATGTCGTAGAGGTGTCTGCAGAATCGGTCGCCCAGTCGTGTGCCCGTTTGGCCGATGTAAATAATGGTGCAACGTTTGCATATAATAGCATAGATGACGTTGCGTGACTCACATGTGAAGCCATGTGTGATGGTGAACTTGGCATTAGGGAACGAGACTGAACGTGTTTCGATAACATACTGACATGTCTTACATCGTGTTCGGTTACATGGCTTGGTCCCAAAGTGGCCATCGTTGACGGTTTTCAAACGGCTGTGGACTAGGAGGTCCCTCAAATTTTTATCCCGTCTATATGCCAGCAAGGGTGGCTCACTAAACACTTCCCGCGCCTTTGGGTCAGTTTGGAGAAGAGGAAGGTGACGATACAGGATCCTTTTGACAGCGGTGTTGTGAGGGTGATAGGTCATTATTAACTTGACTCTATCAGAGGAGGTGTTATGGCGGGGTTTGAGGGCCTCTAGACGTTAGATAGGGAGAACACGCTCTAAGGCAGAGGTAAGAACATCCTCTGGATACTGTCTGTTACGAAAGAAGTCAAACATTTCTTGTGCTCGGCATAGAAAGTAGTCATCATCTTGGCATAACCGACGGAGACGGAGAAGTTGTGAGAAAGGCAAGGAGTCACGACAAGCCGGAGGATGAGAGGAAGTATAAAGGAGGTAACTGTGTGCATCGGTGGGTTTGTAGTACACCGAAGTGGTGAGGTGGGGGGGAGTGATGGTGACAACGATGTCGAGGAAATTAACAGAGACAGTGGAGATGTGAGAGGTGAATTGGATCGCAGGGCGGAAGTTGTTAATGAAGTTAATGAACCTAGATAGGTCAACCTCTGGCATATCAGTGAGACATATGCCATCATCTATGTATCTAAGATACATCAATGGAAAAGGTCCAGGATACTGCTGCCACACCTGATACTCCAGGTAGCCCATGAAGAGGCAGGCATAACTGGGACCCATCTTGGTGCCCATGGCGACTCCACTAATTTGGTCAAAGAACTGTCCATTGAACTCAAAGGAATTGAGTCGAAGGACAAGTTCTGCAAGGCGCAGGAGAGTTAGTGTAGCAACAGAGGGGTGCGTGTTCTGGTCCAGGAAAAACCGGAGAGCACGGAGACCATCAGAGTGAGGAATGAAAGTGTAAAGCGAGCAAACATCTAACAGAAATAAACGGTAGGCACAGTCTGGGGAAAGCTGGATAGAGGAAAAAGTAGTAAGAGCATGGTTTGTGTCCTTTAAGAAGGAAGGAAGCTGCTCTACAATAGGCTGAAAGATGCCATCGAGAAAGTCTGATATATGTTCAGTAGGGCAGGCACAGGCAGAGACAATGGGTCTCCCAGGGTTAGAGGGTTTGTGAATTTTGGGAAGCATATAAAACACAGGCTTACCCAGACAACTATTGTCAATACGGAGATGAGAAGCGCTAGAAGGTAAGGACTTATGAGCGATAAGACTTTTGATGGTGTCATGGACCAGACGATTGTTGAGGACTGTCGCATCATTGTCACGGCGCTGGTAGAAGGAGCTGTTGGTGAGCTGCTTATTACCTTCTTCGAGGTACAGGTCCTTGCGCCATACCACAATGGCACCTCCTTTGTCCGCTGGTTTGATAACAATGTCATCTCTGCGGCGGAGCTTCGAGAGGGTATGAGACTCATCAGAAGAAAGGTTGGAATAACGCAGGCGTTGAGGTTGGAGTTGCTGAATGTCATGGAGGGTTTTCTGAATATATAAATCCAGAGCATGGGAAGCCCCAGGAGAGGGTGTAAAATTCTTATTCTTGGGAGGAGCGAAGCGTGCAAAGGCATCATCTGATTCAGCCTGCGATCTCTGAGGATCATCATTGTTGTGGAAATGGAACTGAAGTCGCAGACGGCGATGAAACCGATGAACATCTTGGAGGAGATTGTACTGATCAGAGGATGGTTGGAGAGGGACAAAGTGCAAGCCCTTGCTGAGGACCGAAAGCTCACCCTCAACTATGTAAACGTACAGTGGCGTATCTGACATAGGGACCTGAGGGGTGGTCACAGCAAGGTGGGAGTCATGAAACATTAGGGGTGAGTGCACCTGAAATGCACGCGAGGCTGACCCCATACCCTCGTATGAAATTAAATAAAAGAATATGTGATCAGATGTAAAAGGCCAGGGTGTCCTTTTGTTGCAGAGGTTTTGTTTCCTGTTGCCAGCTGGTGACAGGAAACCTGAGGAGTGACGATAACGCCAAAAAGTCTCCGACATTTCATGTATGCTTTCAAGAGATAACAGCAGGAGCTTGGGCGTGTGATGTGATATCGATATTTCTGCAACTACACAATATCTTATCTTTCAACAAGAAACCTCAGGTGATATGTTAAGGACCTGGGTACATCTGACAGTTTTGGTTTAAATAAACCTTGGTCTTTCAAATCATACTCAGGAAGTTGATGGGGTATGATGATAATACAGCCCCTCATACACAGTGACTCTCCCTCTTAGAAGAATAAATTTAAGCTGTGAACATTCCAACAGGAAAGACATATATTAACATTCTAGTTATTTGGGCAGATTGTCCACACAATTTTAGTTAATCTTTTATGTAAACTATCTTGTCCTCATTTTCAAAGACCTGTCCAAACGATATGACTGGACAGGCAAAATAAATTGTAAAAAAAAATTATCAAATTTAAAGAAAAACTTAACCACAGGTTTTATTCACTTCCTCATAGAAACTTAAAGTGTTTTTGTGTTGGCCTCTTGCAGGACGTCTGCGCTAAACAGTCACATGCTCTTACAGCCGTGGTTTCTATGGCAGTTTATTGTACATGATGAGATTGTCAGCACCATGCGCAACCTCATTTTAGTCGCCTTGTACGACATGCTTGAGAGTGCAATATCCCTGTTCTTTCTTTATCCCTTCAGATTACGCCCCCCACCCCGAGAACTACACGGGCTCTTGCTAATATAACAGCAACAAAAATAACCATTAATCTCATCAACGCAACATTATCACCATCGCTTGTAACACCATTACCAGCACTCGCTTCACCTCAAATGGCAGCGGACACTAATCACCGATATCGCTAGAACCGTGGCAGCTAGGCGTCATTACTTCTATCGGCACTATCGCCGTATAATTGAATACATCGATTAAGTGATTTTGAACGGATTTTTTTAAAATTTTGGGCAGTTGGAAAGACAACGAAGATTTCTTTCTTTTCCTGTCGCTACATCCTTCTTAATCACGTAATATTTTCTATTTTTTTGTCTTTATTGATGAACACAACTATCTTTTTGTTTTTTTAAATATTCTCATATTTCTTTTTATGTTCTTTCATCCACACTTCATCTATCGTTTAGCTAACCTTTTCTTCTTCTTCGTTTTATTCGTAATCTTCCTTTATTCTTTTTTTTTCTCTGCGCCTCTAATCATTTTCTTACTGCCTGTCTGTCTGTACGTTTATCTGTGTTTGTTCCTGTCTTTCTTTTATTTCTGTCTGTCTGTTTGTTTTTCTTTCTCTCTTTTTTTTTATTTCTTCTATTGTTTTATCAGTCTTGCTTTAATTGTGTATTTCTTTCCTTGTGCCTTTCTTTTCTTTTTTTTTGTATTCACTCGTTCTTTCGTGTCTGTTTGTATGTCTGTCTTTCTGTCTTCTTTAGGGTTTTCCTTCGCCCCGCCTGCTCTTCTTCTTTTTTGATTTTATCTTCAGCTTATTCTACTGTCTTTTGAGCACCAACCACAATTACTTCAATCGTCTTAAAACGAATCGACATTACCATTACCGTCACAACACAAATACTGTTACTAATATAACATCATCAACATCATCAACATCATCATCATCGTCATCATCAAATCAAAATCATCACCATCAACATCATCAACATCAGCAAAATCATCATCAATATCATCATCATCAACATCATCAAATCAACATCATCACATCAACATCATTATCATAAACATCACCAAAATCATCATCAGCAACAACATCATCATCAGCAACATCATCATCAGCAACACCATCATCAACATCATAATCAATATGATCATCATCAACATCATCATTATAAACATCAACATCATCATTATCATCAATTTCCTCCTCATCATCATCAACATGATCGACATCATCATCATTATCATCATCATCATCTTAATGAACATGATCAACATCATCATCAACATCAACATCATCATCATCATAAACATCATCAGCATCATTATTATAAACATCAACATCGTCATTATCATCAACATCATCATTATCATCAATATCATCATCATCTTCATCAACAAGATCGACATCATCATCATCATCTTCATCAACAAGATCGACATCATCTTCATGAACATGATCGACATCATGTTCTTATACTTCTGTCTGCTCCTCCTTCTCGCTTCAAGTCTTCTCTATTCCTCTTCGTCGAAAGTGTTGCCAATTTGGCAGTTGGAAGTTACAATTTTAAAAATCCCTGTTACATTCATTATTTATTTCTTTGTCATTCACTTTTTCATCCGCTTTATTGTCTTCCTAATCTACCATTTCTTCCTTGCTGTCAACGTTTTGTGTCCTCAAAGATCCTTTCGCACAAACACATTAATTCTGCATGTGTCTGTGTCCTTGATTGTCCCACTTCAAGTTTTCTATTTCCAGACCGTTAAAATGTACCTTTGTATTGTTCGACTATCTTCTAATTTATTGCCTGCTTGGTTTGATATATTTATTTGTTCCATATTGCCTTTGTAAGTGAAAATCTTTAGTCATAATGGCAAATAAGACAGAACTAATGGTTATACCAAAGAAAAGGACCTCTACAGAATGCACCATCAAAGTAAATGGAGCTGGTTTTAAAACAAGTGAATAGTCTAATAACTAGTCATGTTAATAACATCAGGTGGCAGATGCATCTCAGAAGTCAAGAGTAAAATAGCCCAGGCGACAGCAGCACTCTATGAAATGAAAAGTGTTTTATCCAACAATTGTTTGTCAATGGAAGTTTGAATGTTTTTTTTTATTTTTTATATAGGTGTTTGCTACTTTTCTTTGCAGCACGCTCTTTCAACCATCTACTATATACATGGAGCTGTTGGTTATATCAGGACTTGTTTCATTTATTGTAATATGCTTTTGTTTGTATTTATTATTACAGGCTTTTCTTTAACTCGCAACGTATGTGTGACGATGAAAATCGAGCCTCTCTTTAATTACAACTAAACCTCTCTTTAATTACAACTAAACAACTCGAGTCATTCCCACGCTTGCTGGCTATTTAAATAAAACTATTTTCGGTATCTCTTACTGACGTTCCGTGAGGAGGCGGAGTACCGGCGATCAGGTTACGATGTCAGAGCCGAAGTTTGAAACCTCTGTTTAACACCTGATAATAGAATGGACTGAATTTGCTCCAGGTGTGCTTTGCAAGACATGGGGACATCGGGCCGATTCAGTATATATGCGCAGTTTTAGAAAAATAATTATCAGTCTGCCCCAGGAATTGTGACATCTGCTAGCGCGAATCTTGGAGTTTTATATAGAGATAATTCTTTTTAGATTCGTGGAGAGTATCAATTTGACCTTGCGTGGCGGTAATCATAATATATATTCGAATTTTGAGTGTCTTAACATGTTAAAGTGTGTTTATTAAATAAGCATATTAAATAACTTAGTAATAAGTAAATTTAATTTCTTGTTATTCCTCAGTAAGAGACGCTTTAAACTAATTAATATACGCTAGGCGACTGATAATTGGAGATAAATATACTTTTATTCATCATTCGTAATTTTGTGAATTACTAGAGTTTATATCTCGTGTTAAAGCGCGATAATATTCGCTAGACTCTTTGTGGGTTTTAAATATAATTTTATACCGGAGTGATCTAGAGGTCTTACCTAACAAGTGTAGAATATAATAATGATATCATTTGTTAAAATGTTTGTTTTTTCTACATCTAGGCGATCAACCCTGCGATCTAGCGGTCTGAATAGCTCCAGAAACATTCTTAAAATATTATTGGGTCCTAGATTTGGACATGTGCGGTTCTCTTGGTTTTCTTACAGAGAGAGAGAGAGAGAGAGTACCCACATATAAACATTTATAGAATAAAACCATCGAACTGGACAAGAAATTACCCAGATTGTTCACAGCAAATCTGATCCGCCTGTGGTGGCTAAATATCTATATATAAACATTGTTTCCAGAATATTGACTATCATAGTTTTTTTCTTTTCTCAAGTGGATTTATCCAGAAAAAAGGAATACTTGGGTCCATAACCGGCACCCAACCCCAGAGTGAGAGATAAAAACAGATAGGAGATCCTTTGCTTATCCTTATTGGTTTTCTAAAAGTGTACCCACCAGACATTTTCCTTAAATATCGGACTTCTGTGTGCTGCCCCTGGTGAACATTTTGATCGCAATACATATTTTCCTGAACTACCTGACGTGAACTTTGACACATAAAATCAGCATTATTTAAGCGGACGTTCCCCATTAAGAAAAATTAATCATTCTTGGAGGAACTGGGGTCCCTTGGATAGCACCACCCTGAAATATGTCAAAGATACACAGATATGTTCAAGAGTAGTAGGTAAGTGTGAGAGCGTGTGGCCACAGACTGACAGATTGTAAGAAAGAGAAATGAATATTTCATATTTTGTATAATCATTATACTCACTTGTCTTTTCGGGTTCGCAAATACTGTTATATCATTTCTTGTCTTCTTTGTTTCATGATAGATTAACTAGAGACTTGGTTCTTTTACTTTATCGTCTATCCCTATATCTATTATTAGTAACTGTAATCTTTTTGGTTAATTACCTCTGTCGGGATCTACTTTGGGATTCCTTTACCATAGAGGAGAGCCTATTGGGTTAATAAATTTTCTTGCATTTTTTATGTCTGTAAACTATACGTTCGGATAGATAATATTGATGTTGTGATTTTTTCTAAGATAATAAACACAATAAACCTTAAGTTATCGTGTTGGTCAAAAGCCCCGCCCATTATATGTTAACCATAGTTCTTTTTTCACGTCTGTACGTATTATGTCACAGAATTGTGTATATGTAAGTGAAGTGTAACTGATATATGTGTACCAGGAGAGAAAGGGAGTCTAGTTAAATATTGTCGTGAGATAGGCTGGATTAGAGCAATTACTCAATCCAGAGACTGTCCTTTCTCTTACACTCTCACCCTTGTGAAAAATAAAGCTATTTCTTACCCCTTATTCTCACATAGTTTACCATTATCACCTCTGCTCAGACGGGACCTTAAACATCTTCAACCTATCTCAATAAAATCGACGACATAAATGGTCGGCTCGTTGCGGGATTAAGATCTAAGTTTGAGTCTAGATAAATGTCTAAAGTCTGATACTGAATCAGAAGTTTCATCTAGACAGAGTGTGTTGTGAGTTTGTCTTGTGATTTAACGAATAAATAATTACCCCGTAGACAACGCTCTTAGTTACTGGGTGTTTGACCATACACACATATAGCATTTGTTTCTTTCCACAGCAATTGAGTTACGGGAAACTTGTTTTGATAATAATCTTTGTTAAATATATGATATTTGGTAATTGTGTAACAGACCGCTATTTCGCGTGATTGTTTATCAATCACTAGAGTTTTTTTTTTAAGCAGCAGAGTTGAGCTAAGCAAAGGACGGCTTGTTCTGACTTTTTAGTCAAGTTAATAACGTCCCTTCTCTTAACTGACTTCGGTGGGCGAGTTTTGGGGTGGAGTTTAATATTTTTAAGGAAATTTGTTTTCTCCTTAAATTGTTTTTTTAAATAAAAGTATTTTTCTCCACCGTTAGTAATAGTAGTTTTTCCAGGTTATCTGATCTACCACTTTTGGATTAAGTCGTCTGTATTAGGAGCCTAAGTGCCAGAGATAACAGTGATAGATTAGTAAACTGAAAACAGGAGGAGGTATCTCAGGGTAAAGAATAACATCTTTGTTGGTTTTTCTCGTAAGCGGCTAAGGATATAGTTTTTCTCCTTCTTTTCTTCTTCTTTTCTCGGGTGAGTGGCATTCAGTTCTTTAACATGGCTGAACGTGTAAAACTTAGGACTATGCTGAGAGAGGAAGCAAAGGAGACAGGATTGCAAGGAGAGGAAGTGACCGCGTTCGTCAACACAGAACTTGACCGATATGACGCAGAACAAAAAGTAGCAGAAGCTAGAGAGAAGGAAGATATATCGGAGAGGAAAAAAGCGGAGGAGCGTCAATCTCTATTAGAGCAGAAGAAAATTGAGGCAGAGATGGAAGCTCGCAGGGCAAACGAAAGAGAGAAGGAGAGACAATACGAGGAACGAGAGAAGGAGAGACAGCACGAGTTGGCGCTTAAGGCTCTAGAAGTCCAAAGTCATGGGGCTGCCTCTACTTCCAGCAATGGAGAGCCGCCATCTCCCCATTCATCGTTAACTGATCAATTCAGCACTCATTATCCCCAACGCACAGCTATGTCTTTCGCCCTGGAACCATTCCCAAGCCCCAATGAGAAAATTGACTCGTTTCTAGAAAAATTTGAGAGAATGGCAAATCTGTACGGGTTAGAGAGTTCCCGGTGGTGCCTAAAGCTTTCACAGGCTTTGAAAGGTAGTGCTTATGAAGTCTACATGAAACTGGGAAGCAGTCAAGACAACTACGACATGCTAAAGAAGGCTTTACTGGAGCGTTTCGAAATGAACGCTCGCAAGTTTCTGCAAATGTTCAGAAGCAGCAGAAAGGAGAGCACTGAAACATTTCAGCAGTTTTCTTCACGGCTGAAGGGATATTTGACAGAGTGCGTGGAGCTTTCCGAGCTCCCTCTCACCTACTAAGGTCTTGAGGAGTTCGTTCTTATCGAACAAATAAAATCCACTTTGTCAAGTGAAACCCGTAGATTCCTGGTTGAACAAGGCGCAGTCAAGTTAGACGACATTCTCAGTAAGTCTGAACGGTACATACATGCTATGGCCGAGCTTCCCAGCACCAAACGCAAACCAACAGATGAGCCTACTCGAAAAAATAATCTAGAGCAGTCTTCCCATTCTTCCCATCACCATAACCAACGAGAAGCCGTACCCCAACATCCTCCCCAGGAAAAATTGAAATTCTTCAAAACCAGATATCCCATCCACAACAATCCTGATCAACCCCACCGTCCTACGTGGCAGCGCGGCCATAAAGGACAGGGTGACAAAGGGAAAACCCCTGCGCACGGGACATCTGATCAGGGCAAGCACACCGGGCCCAATCGCATCGGATGCTTGCAAACAGCCTCGCAAGGAAGAATCAATGTCAGTGATTCTCAACCTGAGGGGGAGGGGCCCTCAACGCGAGGAACTGTTATTTTGAACGGGACTTCAACATCTTGTCTTTTTTACACGGGTTTATCCTTTGAGTGTATAGTCGCAAGGCACCTGGTCAAACCCGGTCAAGGGACAGAAGACACCGTCAAACTATGTGGAGTTTTCAAGAGTGATGCACCCAGGACGCTTCCCATCGCACTGGTGGAAATACACTCTGATTTTGTCAGAGGTGTTATCAAAGCGGCCATTATGGATGATCCTATCTACCCAGTTATACTTGGATGTAGATACGTGTTTATTGGGAGACCGAAAGAGCCGATTGTGGCAGCAGTAACCACAAGAGAGCAAGCCCAGAAGGGACAGGAGCCTGCGCCAAATTTGTTACCTATGTAACTAAAAGAGGCGCAACAAAAGGACCCTACCTTGGAGCCCTGCTTTAGGAAACTACCCATGGCTAAGGACCCCAGACACAACGGAGACATTTTTGCTAAGGATGGCGTACTTTTTCGTAGAACGGGCAACCCTGATCAAGGGCATAACCAGCTCCTAGTACCGAAAAAGTACAGAAACCAAATCTTAGAAATGGAGCACTCTCTTCCTTTAGCGGACATATGGGACAAAACGCCACTATGCAGCGAATGTCGACTCACTATTGGTGGCCAGGAATGAACTCTGAGATCATCAGATACGTGAAATCCTGCGCCCAGTGCCAACGTGTGGAACCCAAGCATTGGACGCCCTCTGTTCCCTTAGAAAGGACTAAAAGAAGGCACAGGTTTATCCTGACCTTAGTCCATACATGCACTTTGTGGGCCGAAGCTATACCGCTAACATGCGCGGATTCCAAGCATGTCGCAGAAGCCCTGGTGCAGATATTTACACGGTTGGGATTCCATCAACAAGTTTTGACGGATAACAAATCCCCATACCGTAGCCTGTTGATGGAGGAGATCGTTAAGATCTTGAGGAACCAGCACATCTACACAAGCCCTTATAATCCGGCCGGAAGTGGGTTATTAGAACGTGTTAACGGAAGCCTCACCATGATGTTACGTAAACTGGGACAAGAGAAACCTGAAGATTGGGAC
Organism: Oreohelix idahoensis; assembly: GCA_024509875.1. Classification (NCBI taxonomy): domain Eukaryota; kingdom Metazoa; phylum Mollusca; class Gastropoda; order Stylommatophora; family Oreohelicidae; genus Oreohelix; species Oreohelix idahoensis. The sequence goes on from JAMPIV010012429.1 coordinate 156,159, forward strand.
CTTTTTATTCCTGCAGCCTTATTCGCCTACAGGGAGGTTCCCCAGGCATCTACAGGATTTCCACCAGCTACACTTTTATTCGGCAGACCTATAAAGGGCCGCTAGAAGCTTTACTTTGGTCCCTGACAGACCGGAAGGCTGACGAGACAGTCGTCTCAGCAAGCACATATATATCAGAGCTCAAGGAACGGTTACAACTAGGATGGGACCTAGCAACAACCAACCTTAAGAAAGCACGCGCAAAGCACGCTCAACGATACAATAAAGCAGCGAAAGAGAGACAACTCTAACCAGGGGAGAAAGTTTTCTTGCTACTTCCAACCGGAGACAACAAACTTCGCATCGGATGGCAAGGGCCGTTTACCGTCCTTAAAAGAATCTCCCGCACTAACTACAAGATCTCTATTAAAAGAAAGGAGAAGGTCTACCACGTAAATCTGCTAAAGAAATACTTGGAAAGACCGGTGCCATCCTCCGAACATCTCCTGGCCGTCGCCATAGCGACGGAAGATGAGGAAGATGACGATAGTTGCATGGAGTATCCATTGCAACAAACACAATCTTTCAAAGATGTCAAATTCGGCGAAAATCTCTCGGAAGCACAACAGACAGAAACCAGGGCGCTACTGAAACAGTACACTGCAGTCTTAACGGATGTACCTGGTCGAACAAATCTCATAGAATTCGATATGAAACTGACGAACGAGACCCCTTTTCGAACCAGAGTGTACCCCATTCCGTACGCTAAAGCTGATGCACTACGTGGAGAAATAGACTAGCTGTGTCAAGCAGAAATTATCAGTGAGTCTACCTCTCCTTACAGTTCGAGTGTAGTACTGTTACAGAAGCCCAATAAGGAAGTTCGGCTGTGCATAGATTACCGTTTACTTAACACAGTAACGGAATTCCAGCCCGAACCTCTACAGAGCGCTTCTGAGCTGTTCACTAAGCTTAGCAAGGCAAGAATTTTCTCAAAGATTGACTTGAGTAAAGGTTACTACCAAATACTAGTCAAGGAGGAAGTTAAGCCTTTGTTAGCTTTTAGCACCAGTGAAGGACACTACACTTTCAACGTAATGCCGTTCGGATTGCACAACGCACCAGGAGTCTTCACCAGAATGATGAGGAAGCTTTTAGAACCCTTGCAAAGTCCCCATATCCATAATTTCATGGATGACATATTGATTGCATCGGAAAACTATGATGAACATATTACTACGGTTGCTATGTTCTTCAGGCGACTACAGGAAACTGATCTCACAGCCAGGCCTAGCAAATGTCTTATCGGATTTCAAAAGCTAGACTTCCTGGGACATACCATTTCTCAAGGCTACATGTGGCCAGTTACCAAGAACATTGAGAAAATAGTTGCAGCAAAAAAAGACTCCGAACGAAGAAAGACACCCGTTCTTTTCTATCACTGTGTGCTTACTATCAGAAATTTATCAAAAATTTCAACGGGCTAACGGCACCCCTTACTGACCTTACAAAAAAAGGGCGCCTGGACAAGGTTCTTTGGGATTCGAAGTGCGAACAAGCTTACGTCACTTTAAAAGGTCAATTGTCCGAATACCCCATTTTGAGACTACCTGACCTCAAGAAACCTTTTATATTGCGAGTAGACGCTTCGGGTCAGGGCATCGGGTCAACCCTGCTTCAAGCAGATGACACCGATCCGAATCTGTTATTTCCAGTTGCGTATGGCAGCCGTAAACTGAATGCTGCAGAACGTAACTATTCCACCGTCGAAAGAGAGTTTCTAGCACTTGTTCATGGCATAAGAAAATACCATGAATATCTTTACGGAGTAACATTCACGGTGCAAACAGACCACGCTCCTTTAGCTTTTCTTGGAGCGAATAAGGAATTCAACGCGAGGATCATGCGCTGGGAGTTGCTATTAAGCGTGTACTCTTTCAAAGTGGAATACATTCCGGAAAAACAGAATATGGGAGCAGATTTTATGAGTAGAAATTGGAGCATGGAAGAGGAGGTGGAAAGCGAACACAACAATCATCTGCAAGTTACTGATCAAGAGAGCTCCATTGTCATAAATGAAACATGAAAAAATTGGTTTCATGTCTTCAAGAGGGGACGAACTGTGACGATGAAAATCGAGCCTCTCTTTAATTACAAATAAACCTCTATTTAATTACAACTAAACAACTCGAGTCATTCCCACGCTTGCTGTCTATTTAAATAAAACTATTTTCGGTATCTCTTACTGACATTCCGTGAGGAGGCGGAGTACCGGCGATCAGGTTACGATGTCAGAGCCGAAGTTTGAAACCTCTGTTTAACACCTGATAATAGAATGGACTGAATTTGCTCCAGGTGTGTTTTGCAAGACATGGGGACATCGGGCCGATTCAGTATATATGCTGTAGTGAATTTCTAAATACAATATCTAAATTAATATATAACAATATAGGGCATTAAGGCAAAATAAGAAAGTATAAAAGAATTTTCTGCTAGAACTGTTGGTATCGCCTACGCCTTCAGATTATTATTTGCTAACGAATAGCTGAACAAAACGGTACCCAATTCTTCAAATTCGTCCTTGACATAATCACTTTTCCTAGTTCTAAGAAAATATGGGCTTAAAATGCATTGTGGAACGAGGAGGGGAAAGGATAGATGAAATGCTAATTCGTTTCGCATTGATTTTAAACTAAAAGCCAATACCAGCACAGGGGCAAGCCTTGCCTTAGGGGTTTCCCCAAAATACGAGGAAAAAGTTAGAACATGTAGACAACTCGTGTCACAAAAAACAACCTTAGCTCTTATTTCAAAGGACGTAATTATCACGTAAATAGAGAAGACCGCACATGGAAAAGAATTGAACGTGTAGTAGACTAAAAATAAAAAACACTAACTTAGAAAAAAAAAACTGTGTACTTCTGAACCAAGCCAACTAGTCCCATATAAATTGTATATTCGTGTACCTTAGGACTTGTTGACAAAGAATATGGTAATAGTTACGCAAATAGTCCATTAATTAACTAATTATAGCCATAATACTATAGTGGATCCGACCAGACTGTCAAGTAAAGATCATGCCTGCTTATAATTTTTTATGGCATGTTTTGAAAAAACGACTTGGATAAATGAGGTTAAAATGTACGGGATATTTGATTGGGTGGATTTTGAAGGAAGGCGAAGTATGATTGGTTGACCTAAAACTAAAAATATATTTGCCTTGGAAACATATTGGGAGTTGTTATTTGAAACGATAGATTCAAAAATAAATGTAAACATGGTCCCATTGGACAAAGCAGTAGATACTGGTACGAAACGGGGACTGTTCACTGCCATTTCAAGTAAATTTTGTGTAAAGCAAGATCGATGAGAGCAGGCGGAGAAATTTTCTAACATAAGAAAAGCCTGGACATAGGGCAGATCGAAAATGTGCCATATTCTATTGCCTAGTCATCGTTTACTTGTGTTATTTCCTTGCATCTGTGGTAAGATTGATTTTCTTAACATTTTATTTGCAATAAAATTTGAATTTAAAATACTAACATACGACTGTAAGTAAGTGAGTCTATGGCAGACTCAAAACAGAGTCTAGAGATTGATCCAGCATATGAAAGACTATCAGAGAGGTGTAGACCAACTAAATTATATAGGATTATCATCAGGAGCATAATACCTATCCTATTGTATGGACAACAGATTATTGCTGGAATTGCAGAGGCGTTGTAACTATTAGGGGAGAGGAATACTGGTATACCTGGTCACATCAAAAGAAACTGGTGAAAGGGATTGTCGTAAAGAGCTGATCTTGCATGTTTGTTTGTAATGTGCCTGTACTGGTTGTTGAATATTATAGTAGGCTGTTGATTACGAAGGAGGCATATCCTTCTGATTTCAGAGGGTTGTGGTTGCTGTCAATAACTGGTGCCAGACTACAGTGGGCCGATATATTCATGCCACAGTCTTGCCTTTTTCGGAGACAACTGTAAACCACCATCATTCTTGAAGAAGTGGGAGCTGAAGGTTGTCGTTCAGCGAAGTGCAGGAAGATTCCTACATCATATTACAAAGATAGGTGCATGTTTCGGCACCTGATCGCTCAACTAACATTATAATAAAAATAAAAGACTGGGAATAGTGATATAAACATTCCATCAGTGTCCACAGAAACTTACAAACAACATGCAGAGATGATGATAATAAACAATCTACCAGTGTATACTAGGAGTCACCTCAGTTAGAAAATACACTACACCCTTATATAATAATAATATGTGTATTATGGTCAGAAGATCCATTGTATAAATTGATTGATGTAATTAATTTCTATGATTTCACTTTTGATTGACAGTCCTGATTCCAAATAAATTAGATTCAGGACAATAAATTGAAAAAACATTAACTTTACCAAACTTTCAACCACTGACTTACTAAAGATAGTCTTTTTAAAGTGTGGTTCGTATGTGATTGTCGTGGTACTGTTGTGTTGTATTAGATAATAAAAAAATTGTGTAATTGTTTATATGTTTAGTTGGTTAATGCAACCTTACACTAACATTTCATAACCCTAGACACCAAACGTAGTCATCTTACAGTCTATCTAGAATAAGTCTGAATGAGATCATAGTGGTGGTAGTAGAAAGGTGCCCTGGAAATTTACTCTAATATTTATTATATTCAGGGACCTTCACAGCTGACCTCATTCAGTACACTAAGATTTCTTAACAACAAACTGTATTAACATCAAACCCACCACATATGCGCAGTTTTAGAAAAATAATTATCAGTCTGCCCCAGGAATTGTGACATCTGCAAGCGCGAATCTTGGAGTTTTATATAGAGATAATTCCTTTTAGATTCGTGGAGAGTGTCAATTTGTCTTTGCGTGGCGGTAATCATAATATATATTCGAATTTTGAGTGTCTTAACGCGTTAAAGTGTGTTTATTAAATAAGCATATTAAATAACTTAGTAATAAGTAAATTTAATTTCTTGTTATTCCCCCAGTAAGAGACGCTTTAAACTAATTAATATACGCTAGGCGACTGATAATTGGAGATAAATATACTTTTATTCATCATGCGTAATTTTGTGAATTACTAGAGTTTATATCTCGTGTTAAAGCGCGATAATATTCGCTAGACTCTTTGTGGGTTTTAAATATAATTTTATACCGGAGTGATCTAGAGGTCTTACCTAACGAGTGTAGAATATAATAATGATATCGTTTGTTAAAATGTTTTTTTTTTCTACATCTAGGCGATCAACCCTGCGATCTAGAGGTCTGAATAGCTCCAGAAACATTCTTAAAATATTATTGGGTCCTAGAAGAATATTGACTATCGTAGTTTTTTTCTTTTCTCAAGTGGATTTATCCAGAAAAAAGGAATACTTGGGTCCATAACCGGCACCCAACCCCAGAGTGAGAGATAAAAACAGATAGGAGATCCTTTGCTTATCCTTATTGGTTTTCTAACAGTGTACCCACCAGACATTTTCCTTAAATATCGGACTTCTGTGTGCTGCCCCTGGTGAACATTTTGATCGCAATACATATTTTCCTGCACTACCTGACGTGAACTTTGACACATGAAATCACCACTATTTAAGCGGACGTTCCCCATTAAGAAAAATTAATCATTCTTGGAGGAACTGGGGTCCCTTGGATAGCACCACCCTGAAATATGTCAAAGATACACAGATATGTTTAAGAGTAGTAGGTAAGTGTGAGAGCGTGTGGCCACAGACTGACAGATTGTAAGAAAGAGAAATGAATATTTCATATTTTTTATAATCATTATACTCACTTGTCTTTTCGGGTTCGCAAATACTGTTATATCATTTCTTGTCTTCTTTGTTTCAGGATAGATTAACTAGAGACTTGGTTCTTTTACTTTATCGTCTATCCCTATATCTATTATTAGTAACTGTAATCTTTTGGGTTAATTACCTCTGTCGGGATCTACTTTGGGATTCCTTTACCATAGAGGAGAGCCTATTGGGTTAATAAATTTTCTTGCATTTTTTATGTCTGTAAACTATACGTTCTGATAGATAATATTGATGTTGTGATTTTTTCTAAGATAATAAACACAATAAACCTTAAGTTATCGTGTTGGTCAAAAGCCCCGGCCATTATATGTTAACCATAGTTCGTTTTTCACGTCTGTACGTATTATGTCACAGAATTGTGTATATGTAAGTGAAGTGTAACTGATATAAATGTACCGGGAGAGAAAGCGAGTCTAGTTAAATATTGTCGTGAGTGTGGTAAAGTGGGATGTTATAAATATTTATAGGGGGACTTAGTGTACTGACTGAGATCAGCTGTGAAGGTATCTATATCTAATAAAAGTAGTGTATTATATATAACCTTACTTGCTGCCACATATGTATACCTCAGTCAGAATTATTCTGGAATAGTGTGATGACTACGTTATATGTCTAGGGTATGTGTATGATGAAGTGTAAGTCATAACAACAACAGACAGATAAACAATTTAATTTATTCCACCACACTTGACAACACTGTGACACTCACATACATAAAACACTCTACGAGGATATCTTAAAGGAGTCACTGATAACTTTTCAAATAACAATATGTATTCAGTGCTGTCATGAATGTATATGTGTCCTGATTCAAATACAAAGGGAACCAGGAATCACAATCAATTTTAATTACAAGTTATATGTACAGAATTTCTCAATATGAATCTTGTAGTGACATATATTTTTAATAGTATCCTATGTGTGTCAGTTGTGTAGTAGTAATATGAGGTAATACTTTTTTTGTTTTGTTCAAGCTCTGTTGGTATTTGTCATCATGACTTCAATAGTTTGTCTTTATTGGAACTAGTATTGGAGATGTTCTCAGTTCCTGATATTAAAACAATTAAATTCCCCTCTTAATTGTATTTTACACTGTCATTTTAAGATGGAGGTACATAATGTTGAGCTCCATGGCCACACTCTCTTATCTTTCGTGATGACTGCAGAAAAAGGCTCCTCTGCTCGATTACTTTAATGAGTTCTGGAGCCACCCCACTGGTTGCTATATGGACCAAGGAGTATGCTGTCCACCTCTGGCTTCAGCAAAGCTCTGACCAGGTGCTGCTCAATAACTTTAAGACCACGGTCCCTGAAAACAAGAAGGATGTACCTTCTACGTCATAACTAATTTATACTCTCTTTCTACACTGAGCACAATACATCACAAACATTGAGTTCAGAGCGTTAGGCCAACTGTCAGCTTCATCTGAAATACTTTATACCAGTATTTCCCTCCCTAATGGTTACTACGCCTCTGCAATTCCAGCATTATTTCTGTCTAATCAATAATCTAGGTGTCAGTGTACTGTTTGGCCATTCCATGCAGTTTTACTTTCCTCCGACACCTTCTGTTCAGGCTGGAGCATTATAGGCTTTACATCATGTTCGCTACTGAACTACACATATATACAGGCATAAATTAACAATTTACATTCAATTTTCATTAAAAGATATTGAATATTTCAAGCTTACCACAATTCATAGAATAATAAACAGTTTCGTTGACTGGCAATGAATATAGCACAACTCCGATCTGCCGATGTCCCAGGCTTTATTTTATAAAAAATATACAATGGTGCTCAACGCACTGCTTCTTAGTAGGTTTATTACAAGATGTGGCAATGAACAGACGCTCTGAATCGAGTATATTCGCAGCTCTACCCAATGAAACCACGTCTACACATCTTTTCAAAAAAGTACCCCTTCTATTCGTTTCCCATAACAACACAAGATAGTATTTATAGCCCGACCAATCGTGTTTAGTCTTATATTTGTTGCGCTCCAATCAATTAGGAGTTAACATGGTAGGCTATTTCCGTAACGTAAGGTTTTTTCAAACACGTTATAAAAAAATTTTAGGAGCAGAAATGATTTCATGCTGTCAGGCACCCCCACTATTTTATTTTGGTTATAATTTGGTAATTCCTAGACTATTTGCGTAACGTTTTACATATTCTTTGTCAGCAAGCCCTAAGGAACCCAAATATACAAATTTAAAAGAGCTAAGTGGCTGCGTTCAAAATATGCAATTTCTTCTACCTCCTGTTTCGAAGATGTGCTGTCTGGGTACTGTAATGTTTTCAAACGTAAACCCATCTAATGTCATCTTTTCTAATAAGCGTTTTCCAGGTTTTTTAAAACCTAACTCTGGGAAGGTTAGTGTTTTTATCACTGTCCGTCTGAAAAAAAGTTAGTGCATGTGGCCTTACACGCGTGATGGCAGCAATTGTGTATCGCGCGACGCGTGTTTAGTATTGCATGCTTCCTGCCTTCATTCGCCCCTCTCTCTCTCCTGCTTTATCTGTCTTTTAGTTACGCCGTGTATAAAATGGAATGAATGAGATATTAAATTTAGGTCATTGATCAGTTTGCGTATCTCAAGTTTAGTACACGTTTCATTGAAGAAAGCGGGTAATAATATAGTAGGCTTTTACTATCAACGTGAAAGCGTTACAATTTGCAGACGAAGCAGAAAACAAGGGGGATTTCGAGTACAGTCATTGTGACAGCACTGTTTCTTTTACCATTTCTCTTTTCTTTATTAAATGTATTTGTTAGGCTTTACATTTACCTTTTAATTTATATATGTGGATTAGAATATTCCACGACAGTGAGATAGGCTGGATTAGAGCAATTACTCAATCCAGAGACTGTCCTTTCTCTTACACTCTCACCCTTGTGAAAAATAAAGCTATTTCTTACCCCTTATTCTCACATAGTTTACCATTATCACCTCTGCTCAAAAACATCTTCAACCTATCTCAATAAAATCTACGACAGTATGTCACCCTGTTTTCACCCTCACATCTTGCAGTCGATTTTTCAATCACTTCCAAATGAGCAATAGCTCTGAAAATTGGCATAGTTGTGTATTCCCCGTGACAATACAATAATCAGCCGTAACAATAATAAAATTATTAACATTGAAATAAATATTAATTTTGTTTGTTTGAATAAAAAACATCACTAAAATGGGCTATAACTGCAAATAATCTAGGTGTATTCCAACAAGATTGTCTCAATTAAAACTTCATTCTTCAACACCCCCCCCCCCCCCCCCCCCATATACATACAACTGACAAATACATTTAAAAAATGTAATTTACAACTCTTATCAATAAATAAATATATATAAAAATATTAACTTTTCGTGTAATATACTGAATAATGAAATCCATCTCCTGTGCTGTGGACTCGTTTATCGCAAACTGATAATGTCATAGCGGATCGATTACATTTGGCTTTAACTTAAAAACAACAAATATTAAAAATGAAAAAAAATATTTTAAACACATTCTAAAATGTAACATCAAATTGACAAACAGCCTGCGGCGATTAAGCGCTCATCATTTATTTTATCCATAAGTGTCTAATGAAGTATAAAGCAGAAGTTAATTTCATATAGAATCAGTGCCCCAGGCTTTTTGTCACTTTGATGTTACATTTTTACAGCAAGCTATAAACTCCTTGAAAAATTATTGTTGGTTTTTTAGTGCATTAAAAGCCTGTGTTTAAAATATATTTTTTTAATTCTTTATTTTATAATATATTATCTCTAGTAGGGGTTTTTAAAAAATTTATTTTTATAACTTTTGTAGTTATAGTTCAATGTGGTTTTATTATCCAAAATATGATATTGTCTAAACTGGTATGTTTTTATTTTTCACTGGAGGGTTTTTGGTCAATCCGTAATTATCTGGGGGGAGTCTTTCACCAGTGTAGACTACTGGCTCGCATCCTTATTTATTTATTTTTTTATAAGTTCGCTTTTGTTTTTGTAATATAGTGTTTTATTAACTTTTGTACTTCTGATGGGGTCTTAGTGCCTATGAGATTTTCAACACTCATTTCTACCTCGTGGTTACTACAGTATGAAAGAGACTACTTCGGTATTATATACTCGTAGAACCAATTCTGACTAAAGAAGTGAGTCATGAACAATTAATCAATAAGTTGGAACAACACTAGAGGCCACAGAGATGTTGTATTACAGAAGAATGTTAAAATTGCCATGTACCGCTAGGTAAAACGAGCAGTTAACATGTCCTGAAAAGAGGCAATGCGCACAGGAAGTTTGCTCCTCGTGCTAGAATGAAGTAATCCACTTTCCTTGGAGAAGAAAGCTGGAGTATATCTTGACAACAAGAAAGATTGAAGGAAAAAGAGACAGAGGAAGACAAAGAGAGAAAATTCTGGACAGTTTTACATCATGACATGGAAAGAAGTCAACAACAGAATTAATAAACAGTGTTGGAGACAGGAAGTTGTGGAGAGACATAATCGCCTACGCCCCAACGCCCCAACGCCGGGTACTTGAAGACGAAGAAGATATTGTTTGCGCCTGTTGTCTTTCAAACTGCGCGTCCGAACTAGTGCTGCACCGCATTAGTACAAACATGTGAGAAAGACAAGCTGTGCAAGAGAGAGGGAAACATAGAAATGATCTTTTTCTCGTTTACACTTCTTACATATTATACTTCTGCTTTGTGGTCGGAGTGGCTAAGAAGTATAATGTCCGCCTCTAATTCTAAAGGTAGCGGGTTCACTCTCAGTACATGGAATATAATTCATGACATTTTTGTCAGAACCAGTGGTTCCTAATGATGTCACACTTTCCCCTGATCTCCTGGGTAGTGAGATCGGATGAGGGTGAACAAATAGAAGGTCCCGTGTGCAAGTTGCGCACGTTAAAATCCCACGGCAGTTGGAAATCGTAAAGAGTAGACCACATGGCCGCTGCCCTGGCAAACGTAAAAATTAGGAAATCTACCCACCACAAAAATATTTATAGAATGAGTGTGATTCCTGTATACAGACACTGAGATCGTCCCGGTGCTACGGAGTTCGTGCGCTGTGCTGAAATCCTCCTTGTGTGATGGAGGAGATCGGAGCACTGATGGAGTTGTCCGTGTGCAGTTAAGATGGTCCTGAGAACCAAACTAACACACACACTTGTGCTCCCATTGGAGCATAGACCTGTTAAAAATACACGCCAAATTCTCCTTATTCCATCAGTTTAAGGCTTTAACCTTGTCTTCAGGCGTCCGAATGGCAGAGTGGCTCTCGCGGCAAAGGTATCCGGGTTCGAAGTACGGTGGCGCCATGCTCCAGTCTACACAGCTGTAAACTGAGTACCTGACTATGATCTGAAGTTAGATAAGAAAAAGGCAGCGAGGAAGGGAATTTCGTCACCCCCACCCCTCCATGCTAGATCTAGTATAGTGGTCTTTATTACTTCACTACACTTCGGCAGTATCTCTGCTATGGGACTCCCTTTATCTTTTTACCGGATCTTCTTCATCACCTTCATGCCCAACTCCCTTCTCCATCCTTTCTTTTACTTTTTTGGTCTCCCTCTATTTTTCCTACCCCAGAGATTCTAAAATAAGAACTAACTAGTAATGCTGTCAACTAGTTTTCTCCAATGTGGGTGCTATCCAACGTCTTCCCCTCACATCTTATTTCCACTGAGATTTGATCGCTTCCTTTATTAAACAAAAACTCCGTTGAAAGCTTACATCTAATAATATGGCTTAAACACTTAAAAATAAAAACCAATGTTTTCTAATGGAAACAGCATCCAAAAAGAAAAAAGAAAAGAATTCAATGTAATAAATCTTTGCGAACATTGAAAAACAGAATGGATTTTCGGTGTCACGAAGTGCCAGGACACAAAACGTGAACCGTGGACAATGAATAAAGAAAACATAGATCCCTTGAGATCACAAATTTGTATTATTGTAGAAAATATGTTAGCAACCTTCGATTCCAATGAATGTTTCGTTTTTTAAACATCTGCTGTGGCCATCTCTTGTGTCCGTGTAATACGATGGATGGATGGATGGAAAGGTGGAAGGAAGGATGGAAGAGTAGGTAATATGGGTAGGTAGGTAGGTAAAAGGTATATAGGTAGGTAAGCACGTACGTAGGTATCTATGTAAGGGAAGAGAGACATAGTAAGGTGTTTTGATTTTCAAACTCGGAATAGAAAAAAATGTATAACGATTGTACCCCAAAAAAAAATGGATAGGAAAAAAGAAATTATTTAACTAAAGGTCATCAGTTCCATTCGTGGAAAAGCTTTACGGAGATTCAAATAGCCTCAGACTGACTACTGCTTTCTTTGAGAGCATTCAAGAAGACGTCTGAGAGTGTACGAAGAAGAAGAAGATTTAACGAAAGGTGAAAGAATCAAGAATATTAAAGCGATTATGAACGGTATGTAAGTAAACCCCAAATCATGTAAAAGCTACTTGTTTTCCGACCCACCGGCTTAAAGTTGTTCACTTCAAGAAACATTTAAACTGGGAGGGTGGGAGCAGAATGAGATGTAAATGAAGACTTACCTTGGCCTTTGAAACCAGGCTGCTTAATGTAATCTCTAGATTACTGAACCTCCAGAATTATTTTAATGTCTTCTTTGAAGCAAATTGGTTATTACTGGGATGAATTGAATTTAGCTCACCGGCTAAAAGGTCTCTGAAGTAGTCCTCTTACTAATCGGGTGTTCTTCTGGAACCAGGAAGATCTGCAGAAAGCGGTCTAGAGCGGTGTTTCTCAGTTCTAAGAAAAGAGTACCCCTTAGAAATTCTGCGAATTTCAAACAGAGCTGGTGCTTCGAGATTTTTCAAAGTCGTGGCAGGTGTGGAGATGGCGACTCCTTCCCCCTCCATTTTTAGTGCCGTATGGTATTCTACACTTATGGTAAAAATGTAATCTGTGACGGTATTGCCTCCCCTGCTTTGCAGTAGTGGTCCAACAGTGGCCAAAAAGAGTATCTAATATGGGCTTCAAAGGTGTCTACCTTCGCACAAGATTACTCTTGGCAAAATTTTAGATAGAAGAATAAAAATGCTTCTATCTCGAGGGAGTGTTCACAAGATATTCAGAAAAGCGAAAACAATGCTGCATTGGCTGAGCACGTTAATTCTATGATCTGCCAACAACTTTTGTAAAGAATTAAGCAATGATTAATTTTAGCTCGTTAAGCCTCCACCCTGATTTACTCAGTGGAATTCTTATTATTATGATATAGCTCTGTTTAGAGTGTTTTTAGTAAATTGACTGAGACAAACATGCAGTACATTCAAAATGATTGAATCGAAGTTAAATTTGTATAATTACAAATAACAGATTTAATAATCATATTAGTTTAACAAGGGTTAAAATAATTGAATAGTTTAAAAGAAAATGTTTATCATTGAATGATAGTAGGTTTTATGAAAAACGTTCACTTTGGCAGCTTATATGTTTCACTTAGCTGCCAATAGTAGTTTCTGCTCTCGCTGATGGGTTCTGTGCAGATAGGTCACTGGAGTTCTTAAGGTGCAGCACGTTCCCAGAACAATCAAGGAGTAACTGCCAAACTGGTCCCGCGTTTCTACGTCAGTCCACTTCTTCCCTCACTTTGTTCCAGAGATTAGTATCTTCACTGATACCACCAGCAACAACTATGTTAAAAGAATAGAGACGAAACGCTCTCTTGAGGACTGCGTTTCCCGACACATACTTATGTGTCCTCTTTCTCCTATTCTACCATCCCATCTATCTCAGAATTTACCCTCGATGAGAATTAAACTTAATCCTTCGAGAGAAGCTTTCTTTACATTTAAATTGAATAGCTTTATCCTTGTTTTACATTTAAATGAAACGGTTAATAGTACAGATAGAATATGTTTACATTTACATCTCCACTTTTTGAAAAGTGTTCATAATATAAACTGAATCTGTTTTCCTTTACATTTACACTCTGATTGAAAAGTTTGAAACTTTCATTAACTTTAAAGTGAATATGTTTACATAGACATTTACACTGGTTTGAAACTGTAAGTATTATACTTAGAATGTACACCATTTCTTTCATCTTTCGCTCCCTGCTCCATATTGAACCTGGGACTACATTTATGCTTTAGTTCTCTGTAAGACACTAGCAATAAAGCGGTCACCAGTCCTTGCAGTGGTGGTTCATGAAATCATCATTCTAAACGCTGAGGTTGCCAGCTTCAAATGACTTGGACATCCACTAGCGATTTTCACATATTAATATTCACATGGTAAAATATGCATATTAGTTCACATGTTAGTAATGAGAAACATAAAATGTAAAATGACAACTTATGCCACTCCTGGCTCACAGACCTTTTGCTCAGATGAGTGAAGTTAAGACACTTTATTAGGCCTCTGGGGGGGGGGGGTCGTTACTTTTATAAAATAATTCCCTCTATGCCACCGTGTGTTTCAGTTTCCTCAGCCTTTCTTATCAAAATGGTTTTCCTGGGCTATGTAAGTCCTTCAAGATTGTTCCACAAAGTCCGGTCTGATAAATGGAAATTCAGAATTCTAACTTCTGGCAAGTCTGGTTGTCTTGGCAAGCAATGTCCAACAGTGAAGTAGACTTGAAAAGAGCTAGTTAGATTAACTGTCCTCCGCCGCATCTTTTTGTTATGAAGCTAAGCAAAAGCTCCAATTATTTTCAAACATAAATGTTGGGTGGGGTCATTTCAAAATATTCCGACATGGAATAATTTTGCGCGTGATGCAAAGGTCACGTTTCCCATATATGGCTATCAAACCTCCGATGCCTTTTATACCAACTCACAAACACATCGGTAAACTCTCTCAGCAATTTGTGTAAGATGTAACATCTTATTACTTTATCGAAAGTAATCTTCTCAGTCCTGTCTGTCCAAACTGTGTCATCCCGTATTACCAGCTTTGCGACGAGCGCAGTTTCGTGTGACAGGGAATGCGTCATTTTAGGAACTTTCCTTTATAACAAATACAGACCATAGCTTAGTGGATAGAAGTTAGTTAAAATTTAATCATAAAGTTATAATAGGAACAGACCATAAGGAAAAGGCTAGCATGGATTACCCTTTTTATCCAATCCTGAGACAAATAAGAAAGAGAAGCAACGCTGACTTAAATTATGAGCTGAAAATAAGCGTCTCAAGTCCCGGCTAAAAAGTCAGTTGCAGATTTTGAAGGCTAAGAGACAGACGCATATTTCTTATGCTGCAGATTTTTGAGGATTTCAAACTTTTACTAAAGGAAGTCTTTCCCCAGTTTTAGTGTGTGAATTGTGCATTTAATTCTCACAAGGAAAGGCAGTAAGTAGAGTGCTGTTAAAGTACCTAAAACATTTTTCATGTCACAAGGAAATAGCTTTTGCCTCCCGCAGCACACTGTAAAATGGCTGCAAGTTGTACTTTGAGTCAAAATATAGACTTTGGATTTGCTAAGTAGAACCACTAACGGTTTGGTAGAACATGAAGCTCTTCAGGAAATGAGAGAATGGTTTAATCCTCTGAGGAACTGCTAGTATGCAATTACCGCTAGCTAATATTTTGAAGGATCAAGTAGCTAAGAGTTGAAATCAGGGTAATTCACTTGATATGAACTTCCCCATACTATGTTAATGAAAGCAATGTGCATTTGTGGATGAACGAAATATGCATACTATAAATCTTTATGCCATGATGTACATACGTTATGTTGGAATAAAAATCACGTTGAGACCAAAA
Organism: Oreohelix idahoensis; assembly: GCA_024509875.1. Taxonomy (NCBI): domain Eukaryota; kingdom Metazoa; phylum Mollusca; class Gastropoda; order Stylommatophora; family Oreohelicidae; genus Oreohelix; species Oreohelix idahoensis. The sequence continues at coordinate 171,710 of JAMPIV010012429.1, forward strand.
CAAAAGGATATTGTCTATTAAATACTTCGCCACACACAATATTGAAAGAAAGGAAGAAATGGCTGCTGAGAAACTTATCATGTCATAATTATCTGCTCTAACTCAATACAACACCTTAGAGGATAGTCCCCGAACCTGGTTAAATCCTGTAAGACTGTAAGAGAGCAATTTCCAACTCTAGCAGTCTAGCTAGTTCTACATCTAACACTCTCGACATAAACAGCAACCCCCAATTCCCACCCGGCCACACATTCCCTTATTTGGTGCCTGATGACCAGTCCTCTTATAAAGAGCAAAGGAGCAAATAAGCAATTGAAGGAATATTAAACTACTAAAGGCCATCGCCAGGAAATGTACAACGATCTTTTACCCGTAAGGAAAATGGACAGGTCTACCGACGATTTCTACACCACGGAGTATAAAGTAACACATGCGGACGCAAAAAGTTACACTGTTCCTTATCAGAGACAACGGAAATATTGTCAGAGGCGTATCTCTCCATTCCTCTCCCTACAGTCATACCCAAACTGCGCCCCTCATTACCCCCACGTTTCTGACATGTCGGAGAAAATATTGTTGAAGAGAGGTTATCCACAACAATACACCCCAAGGATGCGTCCCTCTGTTGAAAATAAAAATTGTTTCTGCCCAGGCGGATATCAACGTCCTTATGGTACAACGAAATCTACAGTAACAAACGCGGATGCGAAATGTTACACTATGAACACTCCGAGAAATCTGCCACAATACCCACGTGACCCATGGCAGAGCCAAAGGTATCCGACCCAGATCATGTACGGTTCAAATCCCAGTAACAACCACTTCTGTACACCACCGAGAAAACCACCACACTATCGCTACAAAGACACAGAGAGCAAACTGCGTAAACAATCATCGTTCCCGTTTTATGAATCGACATCCAGGCATACGACACCAGTCAAGAAACACTGGGACACATTGAACAGAAGAACAAGTCGAATGGCAGTACGAAATTGTATCAATGCAGTTAAAGCCAGAAAAATTTGGGAGTTCAATAGTGTAGTACTGGAAAACGGACGAGGGTGTCGCATAACGACAGCAGATGGAAATTGGACACATATAAGTCACACAAATCAAGCACAGAAAGACCGCATATGCCATGAGATAAACGTTATTCGTATGGGTAACACACATCGCACCCACAGTTATAACAGCCAACCCGAACAGAAAGAAACACAGAAGGTTACTCCACGTCGCCAGAAACAAGTTGATTGTTCCACACAAACTTCCCCCCTCAATGCCAGCATTAGAAATGAAGAAATCATGCCACAGACGTCACACGATGACAACAACAAAGCAACTTATATTCACACTCAAACTTACTCCCGCAGTGATAAATCGTCAGCTGATACCTATCACACCCCCAATTCAGGCAGCTCTAGTTTTAACACTAGTGAAAACCAAACACTGCTATACCACAAGAACAAGATTGGTCGTTCAGAACAATCAGATCCTGAAGAAACTATACCCAAGCAGATTGTTGAACCATATACCAGCAATCTTTATGGAGACGAAACAGAACAAGACATGAGAGAAGACAGTGTCGGCCCCGGCACAGCTTTGTCAGACCCCAACGAACAAAATGACAGAGAAATGGTAGAACTATATGAACAAGAGACAGACATTGATGTCGTGAGAAATTCTAATCCACATATATAAATTAAAAAGTAAATGTAAAGCCTAACAAATAACTTCAATAAAAGGAAAGAAGAATGGTAAAGAACAGTGCTGTCACAATGACTGTACTCGAAATCCCCCTTGTTTTCTCCTTCGTCTGCAAATTGTAACGTTTCACGTTGATAGTAAAAGCCTACTGCTTCAATACCCGCTTTCTACGATAAAACGTGTACTGCCTTTCTAAGAAAAACCTTGAGATACGCAAGCTGACCTATATTTAATATTCCATTCATGTCATTTTATACACTAAGTTACCATAAACGAAAGACAGATGGACTAAGGATAGAAAGAAAGGGAGGGGCTGAAAGCCGGAACGCAGGCAATACTACCACAGTCTCGCGATACACAATTAATGCCACCCCTAACACGCGTGTAAGGCCACAAGAACTAACTTTTTTTTCAAATCGACAGTGATAAAAAACACTACCCATACGAGAGTTAGGTTTAAAAAACTTACAAAACGCTTATTAGGAAACATGACATTCTACTGTTTTATGTCTAAAATCCTGACATTAGTCTGACAGTACAGCAGGACAGGTGGCGGTTCAAAACATAAAAAATAAAAAAAAACTACACGACTATCCTGGAAAATACATATTTTGAACGCAGCCACTTAGCTCCTTTAAATTTGTATATTTGGGTTCCTTAGGACTTGCTGACAAATAATATGTTAAGGGTTACGCAAATAGTCTAGGAATTAACAAATTATAGCCAAAAGAAATAGTGAGGGATGTCAGACAACACCAAAATCAGAATCGCTCAGTGGCAGATTTTCACACCACCATTGTACGGGAAATAGGTCCCCATGTTACCTCCTATTTGATTGGCGGAAAGTAAATGTAAGGCTAAACACGATTAGTCGGGCTATAAATATTGATTCTTTGTTGTTAGGGAAACGTTAGTAGGAGTACTTTTTTTCAAACGCTGGTGTAAACAGGGCTCGATTGGTTAGACCCGCCAATATAGGCAATTTGAAGCGTTAGTTCAGCACCACATTTTCAAATAAACTTACTAAAGAACCAGTGCGTTGAGCGCCAGTGCATATTTTTTCTAAATAAAAGCCTGGGACATCGGCAGATCGGATTTTGTGCCTATTCATTGCCAGTCAACGTAATTCTGTATTATTTCCATGAATTGTGGTAAGCTTGAAATATTTGATATCTTTTTAATGAAAATTGAATGTAAATTGATAATTTATGTCTGTATATATGTGTGGTTCAGTAGCGAACATGAGGTAAAGCCTATATAGTGCTCCAACCTGAACAGAAGGTGTCGGAGGAAAGTAAAACTACATGGAATTGCCAAACAGTACACTGACACCTATCTTATTGACTAGAAAGAAATAATGCTGGAATTGCAGAGGCGTAGTAACCATTAGGGAGGAGTATACTGGTGAAAATTGTTTCAGATGAAGATAGCAGTTGGCCTACCGCTCTGAACTCAGTGTTTGTTATGTATTGTGTTCAGTCTGGAAATTTATTATAAATTAGTTCTGAAATAGGAGGTACAACCTTCTTGTTTCAGGGACCGTGGTCCTAAAGTTATTGAGCAGCACCTGGTCTGAGCTTTGCTGAACCTAGAGGCTGACAGCATACTCCTGGGTCCAGATAGTGACCAGTGAGGTGTCTCCAGAACACAGGGAGGCTATCGAGCAGAGGAGTCTTTTCCTGCCGCCATCACGAAAGATAAGCGTTTGTGGCCAGAGGAGCTCAACATTATGCCCCCCCCCCTCAAAATCTGACTTTATAATAAAACAGAGGGAAAATACAGTGTTTAAATTGATAGGAACTGTGAACTTTTCCCCATACTATTTCCAAGATAAACAAACACTTGAAGTCATGATGACAAATAACAACATAGCTTGAAAAAACAAAACCAGTATTACCTCATATTACTACTACACAACTGACACACATAGGATAATATTAATAAAATATGTCACTACAAGGTTCATATTGATAAATTCTGTACATATAAATTGTAATTACAATTGATTGTGATTCCTGGTTCACTTTGTAGTTGAATCAGGACATATATATTAGTGAAAGTAATTAATACATATTTATATTTGAAAATTTACCAGTGACTCATTTAAGATAGTCTTATAGAATGTTAAATGTGTGTGAGTGTCACAGTGTTGTCAAGTGTGGTGGAATAAATTAAATTGTTTATCTGTCTGTTGTTGTTGTGACTTACACTTCATCATATACATACCCTAGACATTTAACGTAGTCATCACAATATTCCAGAATAATTCTGACTGAGGTATAATGTGGTAGCAAGTAAGGTTATCTGCAAAACACTACACCTATTAGATACAGATACCTTCACAGCTGATCTCAGTCAGTACACTAAGTCCCCTATAAATATTTATAACATCCCACATTACCACATATATTGGGGGCTCACTCCAGATATACTGAACTTTCTTCTGTTATAGATATTGGGAATAATAAGAATTAAAAGGTATCCTTGGGTGGAAATAAATAACGTTGAGCTCTCAGTGCCTGTGGTGTCTTTGGATAAGTAATATCAGAGTGTATTGTTTAGTTAGACATTACCTACATTTACTTGTTAGAAAATGGCGGACCTGGCCAAATTTCGATCTGCTGCTGTACAGACTGCGAAAGAGTTAGGAATGGACGGGCAAATTATGATTGCTTATGTCACTGCTGAATGTGACAAATATATTGAACGGGAAGAAAGAAGATTAGAAAAAGAGGCCGAAAGAAAGTTAGCGGCTGAAAAGGAAATTAAGAGGTTGCAGATTGAGGCTGAGGCTAAGAGGTTGCAGATTGAGGCTGACAAAGAGGCTAAAGCATTGGAAGCAGAAGAGAAGAAATTAGCTGCAGAAAGAGAAGAGAAGAAATTAGCTGCAGAAAGGGAAGACAAGCGATTAGCTGCAGAGAGGGAAGCAGAAAAGGAGGAGAAGAGATTACAAAGGGAGCACGAGTTACGACTAAGGGAGTTTGAGTTTCAAGGCCATGCTCCTGAAAATGGTGCCAGTCCCTTTACCTCTGATGCCACTGCTAGCCAGGGAGCCTCAACCTCAGCTATGAATTTTCATTTAGATCATTTTGTTGAGAAAGACGATGATATTGAGAGCCAGCTAAATAGATATGAACTATTAGCTACCACATATGGGTTAGAGAGAGAAAGGTGGAGCTTAAAGTTATCTCAAGGTCTTCGTGGGGCAGCTTATGAAGTTTTTGCCAAAATGAGCAGAGGTGATCAGGAAAATTATGACATGCTAAAGCAGGCTCTTTTGTTAAGATATGAAAAGAACGCAGAATTTTATAGGAAAAAATTTAGGAATGCTAAACTACTGTCAGGTGAAACCTATCACCAGTTCTCTGCACGAATAGAGACATACTTGGAGAAATGGACTTCTCTGGGGAAAACCCAAGATCTTAAGGAAATGATCCTTATAGAACAATTAAGAGAGTCCATGGCTCCAGACCTGAGAAAGTTTCTCATGGAACAAGGCGCAGAGAGGCTGGGTGAGTTGCTAAATGTTGCTGAAAGGTATCAAGCGGCTCAGACAGAGGTATCAGGTAATAAAAAGAAACAGGTAGAAAATTTTAGGGCACCACAGAACTTTAATAAATTTGATCCTAGAGATCAAAACAAAGGTAAGCACCAATTAGATAGGCCACGGTATGACAATAAAAATAAAACCCCACAATTCGATGAAAGGAAATATGATGAAAGAAAATCTTTCAACCAAGGGAAAAGGTGGTGTAAAAATTGTAAGATGAACAATCATGACACTGACCGTTGCAGAAGGAACCCTATTGTAATGGCCACCCTTCAGGTCAGGTCGACCTCAAGACAGGAGGAGGATATTATGTAAAATACCACTCCAGATGAGATGAGGAAGGCACAGGCTGGGGATAAGACCCTCAAGCCTTGTTTCAGGAAATTGTCAACTGGTCATATAACTCCAGGCAAGGGAGATTTTTACATGAAAAACAAGTTGATGTATAGGAAGGCCGGAACTAGATCCCATGGTCACGGACAGTTGGTTCTTCCAAAGAGATATAGGGCAGACTTAATAAGGAGCCTACATGTGAAACAAGATGGGGACCATGAGAAAATAGGTACCATCATTCAAAAGGTGGCTCACAATTATTATTGGCCCAAGGCAAGATGGGACATTGAGAATTTTGTAGAAAGGTGTAGCATAGCACATGAGGGAACACCCACAAGTGGGAACAGTGATCAGGACCTCCACACGCCACGGGGCAAACGAAGGCCTGACACGGAAAAGAAATATAAATTTGATAAAGTGGACCAAATGGAATGGGAAGCCCCTTTTCACGGACAAGCTTCACTTAACTGTTTTACAATGGCCACTATGCAGAGAGTGCAAAAAGATGTCTTACCCCAGGATAAGCCGAAAATCCCTCAATCGGACTTAAACAAACTGGAGGAAGAGGATGTAGAGAGGAAATCTCTCATCAAAAATTCTAAGTGGGGAGAAAGCCCCAAGAAAAGAAATGGTAGCGGTCGTTTTGTGTATGATAATTCTGGGAGGAAAAATCATCACTATAGAGCTTCGAGTGGAAGAGACCATACCGGTGCATGGACAAATAGGTCCACAAAATTAAAGGTCCATATGTAGCTCTGTTAAGAACGTGGACTGATGAAAAGGCAGAGGAAAACATTACATCCTCATACCAATATGTGAGTGAGCTGACCACTCGTTTAAAAACTGGCTGGAAACTTGCTAATGAAAATTTGAAACAAGCCAGGAAGAAACATGCTGCCTATTATAACAGGAAAGCTAAAGACAGAGATTTGGCTGTGGGAGAGAAGGTACTGCTTTTTCTGCCCGGTAGTCAGAATAAGTTACAAATTGGATGGCAAGGTCCATATACAGTTCTAGAGAAGGTGTCTAGAACCAATTATAAGATAGATAAGAAGGGGAAAGAAAAAATCTATCATGTGAATCTCCTGAAGAAATATTTGGAAAGAGAAAATCAGAAAGAGACACACTTGTTGACCTTGTCCATTGCCATGGAGATGAAAAAGGAACCACTTTCATCATTTGAATATCCATTACACCCCTGTGAGACAGCGACACAGGTGAAAATCAGTACACATTTAACGAAAACTCAGAAAGAGAGAGTGCAACAGGTTCTAGATAATCATACAGAGGTGTTAACAGACCGACCAGGGCATACAAACCTATTGGAATATGATATGAAGCTGATAGACCCCACACCTGTCTGTATGAAACCCTATTCGATTCCTTTTGCTAAGGAGAAAGCTTTGAAGGAAGAGATAGACTATTTGTTGAAGGAAGGAATTATTTCACACAGTGAATCTTCGTATAGTTCCAGTGTTGTACTCTTAAGAAAGCCCTCTGGAGAACATAGACTCTGTATAGATTACAGGAGACTGAATGCTATTACAGAAGGACAGGTGGATCCATTGCCGGATACAAATCAGTTGTTTGCCAGGCTAAATAAAGCTAAATATTTCTCAAAAGTGGATCTGAGTAAAGGATACTATCAGATTCCAGTAAAGCCTGAGGTTAGACCATACCTAGCTTTTAGTACCTCAGAAGGACACTATGAGTTTAATAGATTGCCATTTGGATTGAAGAATGCACCTAGTGTCTTCTCTAGAATGATGAGAAAATTATTGGACCCTCTGAATAATCCATGTATCACAAATTTCATGGATGATATCCTTATACCAACAGAAACATTTGAGGAACACATTGACTCTCTGAACATGCTGTTTAATCGACTTAGGGAAGCGAATTTAACAGCCCGACCAACCAAATGTTGCGTTGGATGTAAAGAATTGGAATTCTTGGGACACACAGTTTATCAGGGAAACATGACCCCTGACCCAAAGAATTTAGAGAAACTAAAGAAAGCCCCGAGACCACAAACCAAGAAAGACGTGAGATCCTTTGTCTCATAATGTGGTTTGTACCAGAAGTATATCAAAAACTTTAATTCCATATGTGCACCGTTAACTGATTTGACACGTAAGGGAAATCCAGATCGAATTACATGGACACCACAATGTGAAATGGCTTACCAGGAATTGAAGGAAAAGCTCACAAGCAAACCTATTTTGAAATTACCTGACTTAAGTCAAGAATTCATAGTAAGAACAGATGCCAGTAATATCGGGTTAGGTGCGACTCTGCTACAGAAATCAGATGCATTGGATGGGGAATTAAGCCCAGTGGCATATGCTAGCAGAAAGTTGAATAAAGCTGAAACCAATTACTCAACTAGCGAAAAGGAATGTCTTGCAGTAATATGGGCGATAAAGAAATTCAATATTTATCTGTATGGGAAGGCATTTAAGTTGCAAACGGATCACAAACCCTTGTCGTTTCTAGCGCAGGCTAGACATGAAAACTCTAGATTACTCCGTTGGTCATTATTGATGCAGCCATTTAAGTTTAGCATAGAGTATATAAGTGGAAAAACAAATCTGGGAGCGGATTTTTTAAGCCGCCATCCGTGTGATGAGAATCACCCTAAACTCCAGGAAAAATAATAAATTTCTCTATGTGTATATAGAATTATAGACTGACATATAACGTCTGTTTTAAGTGGGGAGGATTTGTCGTGAGAAATTCTAATCCACATATATAAATTAAAAAGTAAATGTAAAGCCTAACAAATAACTTCAATAAAAGGAAAGAAGAATGGTAAAGAACAGTGCTGTCACAATGACTGTACTCGAAATCCCCCTTGTTTTCTCATTCGTCTGCAAATTGTAACGTTTCACGTTGATAGTAAAAGCCTACTGCTTCAATACCCGCTTTCTACGATAAAACGTGTACTGCCTTTCTAAGAAAAACCTTGAGATACGCAAGCTGACCTATATTTAATATTCCATTCATGTCATTTTATACACTAAGTTACCATAAACGAAAGACAGATGGACTAAGGATAGAAAGAAAGGGAGGGGCTGAAAGCCGGAACGCAGGCAATACTACCACAGTCTCGCGATACACAATTAATGCCACCCCTAACACGCGTGTAAGGCCACAAGCACTAACTTTTTTTCAAATCGACAGTGATAAAAAACACTACCCATAAGAGAGTTAGGTTTAAAAAACTTATAAAACGCTTATTAGGAAACATGACATTCTACTGTTTTATGTCTAAAATCCTGACATTAGTCTGACAGTACAGCAGGACAGGTGGCGGTTCAAAACATTAAAAAAAAAACTACACGACTATCCTGGAAAATACATATTTTGAACGCAGCCACTTAGCTCCTTTAAATTTGTATATTTGGGTTCCTTAGGACTTGCTGACAAATAATATGTTAAGGGTTACGCAAATAGTCTAGGAATTAACAAATTATAGCCAAAAGAAATAGTGAGGGATGTCAGACAACACCAAAATCAGAATCGCTCAGTGGCAGATTTTCACACCACCATTGTACGGGAAATAGGTCCCCATGTTACCTCCTATTTGATTGGCGGAAAGTAAATGTAAGGCTAAACACGATTAGTCGGGCTATAAATATTGATTCTTTGTTGTTAGGGAAACGTTAGTAGGAGTACTTTTTTTCAAACGCTGGTGTAAACAGGGCTCGATTGGTTAGACCCGCCAATATAGGCAATTTGAAGCGTTAGTTCAGCACCACATTTTCAAATAAACTTACTAAAGAACCAGTGCGTTGAGCGCCAGTGCATATTTTTTCTAAATAAAAGCCTGGGACATCGGCAGATCGGATTTTGTGCCTATTCATTGCCAGTCAACGTAATTCTGTATTATTTCCATGAATTGTGGTAAGCTTGAAATATTTGATATCTTTTTAATGAAAATTGAATGTAAATTGATAATTTATGTCTGTATATATGTGTGGTTCAGTAGCGAACATGAGGTAAAGCCTATATAGTGCTCCAACCTGAACAGAAGGTGTCGGAGGAAAGTAAAACTACATGGAATTGCCAAACAGTACACTGACACCTATCTTATTGACTAGAAAGAAATAATGCTGGAATTGCAGAGGCGTAGTAACCATTAGGGAGGAGTATACTGGTGAAAATTGTTTCAGATGAAGATAGCAGTTGGCCTACCGCTCTGAACTCAGTGTTTGTTATGTATTGTGTTCAGTCTGGAAATTTATTATAAATTAGTTCTGAAATAGGAGGTACAACCTTCTTGTTTCAGGGACCGTGGTCCTAAAGTTATTGAGCAGCACCTGGTCTGAGCTTTGCTGAACCTAGAGGCTGACAGCATACTCCTGGGTCCAGATAGTGACCAGTGAGGTGTCTCCAGAACACAGGGAGGCTATCGAGCAGAGGAGTCTTTTCCTGCCGCCATCACGAAAGATAAGCGTTTGTGGCCAGAGGAGCTCAACATTATGCCCCCCCCCCCCCCCCTCAAAATCTGACTTTATAATAAAACAGAGGGAAAATACAGTGTTTAAATTGATAGGAACTGTGAACTTTTCCCCATACTATTTCCAAGATAAACAAACACTTGAAGTCATGATGACAAATAACAACATAGCTTGAAAAAACAAAACCAGTATTACCTCATATTACTACTACACAACTGACACACATAGGATAATATTAATAAAATATGTCACTACAAGGTTCATATTGATAAATTCTGTACATATAAATTGTAATTACAATTGATTGTGATTCCTGGTTCACTTTGTAGTTGAATCAGGACATATATATTAGTGAAAGTAATTAATACATATTTATATTTGAAAATTTACCAGTGACTCATTTAAGATAGTCTTATAGAATGTTAAATGTGTGTGAGTGTCACAGTGTTGTCAAGTGTGGTGGAATAAATTAAATTGTTTATCTGTCTGTTGTTGTTGTGACTTACACTTCATCATATACATACCCTAGACATTTAACGTAGTCATCACAATATTCCAGAATAATTCTGACTGAGGTATAATGTGGTAGCAAGTAAGGTTATCTGCAAAACACTACACCTATTAGATACAGATACCTTCACAGCTGATCTCAGTCAGTACACTAAGTCCCCTATAAATATTTATAACATCCCACATTACCACAATTGATACAGCCAGTTCGATTGAAACCAGTGATGCGGATAGCACATTATTTATACCAGTCAGCTCCAGTGTCAAACGCGCCTATATAGCAGGGTCAGATGACTCACCTCCTGTCGTCAAATGCATGAAATTGCCACAAAATGAAATCAGACGAAAAATATTGAAGAAACGCTATCGTGTTTCAAAGCCCAGCCGAGAAGTGTTAGCCTCATCTCAACTAGTCAAAAACAACAGTGTGCAAATTACTGCGCCCACTGTAAACGGTGTTAACGTACCGCACAACCAGGTCAGAAGAAAAATCAAGGCGAAACATATACCTGCCTCAAAACTAACAGATGTTCCAGCCATACAAACCCTAACCACAGTGAAACCATCACCGCAATCAAAAGATGTTAAGCCATCACCGCATTCGTCAATGTCCTCAGTGCCTCAACAGTCAGCAAATGCAGTGTTGCCTACCACATCCATTACTACTGCTACCCAATATGATGCTCGCCTATCCAGTCGGGACATTGCAAGGTTAGAGATGGTGAAGGAACTAGCGAAGCTATTCTGAAAAACACGCCCAAGTGTTTATGTGTTCGCCACTCCGAACACGGTCTACGCTGATGTGCACGTATTGATTAACAAATGTACTAACTTTCCCATGTACTCTATTTTCAGTTTTTGACAGTTCAAATGACATGCTTCCAGACTAAGATGTCAAAGCCTCACGGAGAAAGTTTTTTTTTCCAGCCTTAGAATACTGATGCCCAGAGAACAATCAAGACCAGCACACGGAGGATTTTCATTAGATAGTATAGTTTTGTGAAATAAAAATGACAAAACAATTGATAACACACGGTGTTACGAGTTTACAGACATTATTTAGTTACAGACATTTTCTTAATATTTAGAATGTTACACAACCTTACCTATAACACATGTGTCACACTATTCTGTTGTAACATTCATCTCTACTTTTGTAACTGATCATATTCCACGTTTCATTCACCAGACTTCTTGTCCTTGCAGCTCTAGAGTTCTGTAATTTCGCATCTTAGTGCATTTTCATGCAGACACTTTACACCAGTAGTTTTTTTCTTACCTTATACTAATATTTCTTTGATCTCAATTATGCTAAACTCCTTTATATCTATCACCTTGATCAATCATACTGTTCCTACTATGACATCTGTTAACAGCATATAATTCATACCCTTTCCTCGCCACTTATTGACAACAGACATTGCTACAATATTCATTCTGTTCTAACCTAAACTATTACTTGCAGCCCTATTGGTTGGGATTTACTATTAGGAATATTGATAGTATCTCTAGTGTTTAGTGAATTGATTTTTATCATTCTTTCGTACTTGTGATACAAACAGAAAAGAAATCACAAGAAAAGAAAAGAAATCACAAGAAAACAGAAATGGAAAAGAGAAATGGAAAAAAGAAATGAAACAGAAAAAAATGAAAAGAGACAAAACATAACAGAAAAATGAGAAGAGAAAAACAATTGGAATGTTTTTTATAAGATGTATTATATGTTTATATACCACCCTCACACATTTTGATGATGATAAGCCAATATTGTAAAACATTGACTGCCCTGAGGTTAGCAGCCGACATAAAAGAAAAGAAAAAGAGAAAATAAATCACCATTTCAGAGTGAGAAATTAGTTTTTACTTCTACTGCCCATTACCAGTCATACCCCCCCCCCAGCTTGATCTCTGATACTCCAGCAGTATTTTGTTGATACTGCCTATGACAAGTACCCCAATGACATTTGTGCATGCTGATTTTCTGCAAATGAACAATCCCTTGAGAGCATTAGTATATGCTAACCCCAGATTGAACAAATTGCACCTATTTGTTGATGATGCCTTTGCCCATGTTAAAGAAATAGCATTTGCACATGCTGACTTAGCAAATGAAATACCCCTCTACAGCATTTGTATATGTTGAACCCACATTGAACACCCATTACCGGATGATAGCCACTGATGGCGCATGAGAGAATGGAGCAACTGTTTAATGATGATGAAGATGCCATTTTATATTATGGTGAAATTTTATGTTGACACAGCTAATGTTTTTGCTGTGCGGTTTATGCACTTATGCTCACATTAGAATAAGATAATGAATAATTTGAGGCTGTTATGAAATAACAGAGAAAAATAATTGAAATTTTTGGGTTCTATGAACATAGAACAAATCGGAGGAATAAAATTGCCACATATGAGAACCATAAATGTATGGATTATTATTGGACAGGAGACACAAATGAATTATGATAATCCTATGGAACCAAAAGTGTTAAGGACACAATGGAGATATAATGAAGAAAAAAAAATAATGACTGAATAATTGCTACGCCCAGAGGTAAGGGAAATAGAGATACATCTGCATTTTTGGAGAAGATATCTCTTTGATTTTTGCTCATTGCCTTTGAACATGGTTGTATAATAAATGACTATTCCTTATCACGAATTACAGAATGTACGATAGTTGAAATAATTTGACAATTTAATATACTCATAACATACCCAGAATCACAACAACAAAAATACATGATTGATGAAATTGGACGTACTGAGATTTGCTCACCCCGAGGATATTGGATAAAAATAATGTTATCCCAAGGATAGACATGTCACAGATATATCATGGAGATATTATGACATAAGAACAGAATACCTAGATTGGAAATGCAGCAAACTTTGTCAAGGACACCATGAAATAGACCCCCGCCCCACACTTAACATAACTGACGGACGAGATTTTTGAATTATAAGTACCATAAGTCACCCATCTGGCTGTAGTCAGCGGATGGTACAGGCACCACATAACTCTGACTAACCTTCGACCTGCGAAGGCAGAGTTGGTGTCGAAATTTTGCACATATGTAAAAAGACATGTTTTTGTTCATGTTTTGGTAAAGTCTAGACATTTGTGTTAAGGGTTCCATAAATGATTAGTTGATATATTGTTGATAAATATTCGCAGATATAGTAAATAGACAATTAATAAGGAGGTACTTCCAGTACGGAATAAGAGGAATAGGAAGGATCCACATTTTAAATATTGGAGCACCATGAGCGATGAATTGGGCTTATAGAGAAAATGGAAATGGTGCACTGTATGCAAGGATAACCAGAAATAATAAGGATACATAGTCGCCAGAATGCCAGGAACCTTGTCTTGAAAAAAAAAAAAGAAGAAGAAAAATAGGAATATTAAAATGACATGTTGTATTCTGTTGATGATTGATTGAATAAGCTGATGTATGAATATTGTAGCAAAGTTAGTGCAAAGTGGATTTTTCGCAAAAGACTGGTAATAAATGATAATTGTAAGATATGGCTCACATAAGAGAATATACTTGACAGAAAACCAGAAAGAAAAAAGAAAGATTCCAAACAATTTAAAAAAAAAAATGGTTGAATCATAAATGGACAGGATTATTACCAGACCTACTACCTGTATGGATATTGGAGACAAACATCACATATTTTGAAGAAGAAAAAAAATGTAATATAGAACATTTTCTACAGTGACGGACCTAGAACGAATTTATACACTTACCATTTAGAAAATGTCAATAACCGGAAACATTCAGATAAATAAATAAGGATAAGGCAAGAGGTTTTAATGCTTTTATTGTGAAAAATGATTACTTATAAAAATGATGCTGGTTATATTATCGTCTGATAAAATATGCATATTATGTCTAGAGATGTTTTCTACATGTAATAATGAGCAAGTGGCTCATTCACTAGAAAAAAAAAAAAGAAGAAGATGATGAGTACCCATGAAAACATTGGCTATTCTATGAAAGTGGATTACCATTACCATAGGAACTGGAGATCCTGGACATTTCTTGGAATATTGCAGAGTACTTGGAAACTAAAATAAACGAGTACGCCAGGAAGAGAAAAAAAAAAGATTTTTTAAAGTCTTGCAGACTATAATATGGAGCAAATAACAGGAACAGAAAAGAGATAACACCCCCCACCATATCTAAGAGAATGTAGTCAACCATATTTTTGAATGAAATGTAATAGATTATGATAATGCAGCCAAGTTCTGCAAATAAGATATTTTATTGTTCATTTCCCAGTGTTGCCACTCGTCACATTTTTTTGGTGATGACCTTATGATTGTTTTTAGGATTTTGTTGGCCAGTGTTGCCAATTTGTAAATTTGGTTGAAATATGTATTGATATGAAAGATAGTTTGCAATTTTGGAGATGATGTCCATCCATAAGGCCCCTTTACAGACGACAGTCCCATATAGACATAGGAGCTCAGATGTAGGAATTTCGTTAAAATTTTCTGAAATATTTTTGGACTTAGAAAATTTTTGAACTTGAAAATTTTTTTTTGGAAAATATTTTTGGACTTAGAAAATTTTTTTGGGATAAATTTTTGTTATTGATAGTACTCAAATGTCTCCCTACGGGATACATTTGCGGAGCCCCGGGATCTATATGTGACAGGGAATGCGTCATTTTAGGAACTTTCCTTTATAACAAATACAGACCATAGCTTAGTGGATAGAAGTTAGTTAAAATTTAATCATAAAGTTATAATAGGAACAGACCATAAGGAAAAGGCTAGCGTGGATTACCCTTTTTATCCAATCCTGAGAAAATAAGAAAGAGAAGCAACGCTGACTTAAATTATGAGCTGAAAATAAGCGTCTCAAGTCCCGGCTAAAAAGTCAGTTGCAGATTTTGAAGGCTAAGATACGTTATGTTGGAATAAAAATCACATTGAGACCAAAACAAAAGGATATTGTCTATTAAATACTTCGCCACACACAATATTGAAAGAAAGGAAGAAATGGCTGCTGAGAAACTTATCATGTCATAATTATCTGCTCTAAGTCAATACAACACCTTAGAGGATAGTCCCCGAACCTGGTTAAATCCTGTAAGACTGTAAGAGAGCAATTTCCAACTCTAGCAGTCTAGCTAGTTCTACATCTAACACTCTCGACATAAACAGCAACCCCCAATTCCCTACCCGGTAACATTCGCCTTATCAGCGATTAAACAAATACGCTGAGCGATTGTAGTTTTTAATATGTAGCCTAATGTCAACTGCACTCGCGATTAGCCAACATGGGTGACGTTAATATTATCTCTGCCGCTCCTTGCAAAGCTATAGGGAAGGGACGGGTAACAAACAGACGTGATTACTTATCTCTGAGAGGGGTATAAGAAGGAAAATACAAAATATCTGCTACACAAAGCAGAGAAAGAAAGAAAGAAAGTGCGACAATTGAAAGCACGCAGTAAAAATCCGTTCAAAGATGTAACTGATACTGCCGTAGTGAAACAGAGATCGAGAAGAGTAGCCCCATTCTGTCGCTTACCCCCTCTCCTATGAGATTTTTAGAATATCTAGCTTTGGGGCGCTCACTGCTCGATGCGTTCTACTGTCTACAGTGTCGCTATTTCTCTGTACTGGGTTATTCGAACGGCAGTGGATACAATTGTGGACGTATTGTCGAATGTCCACTCTTTGCCCTGGCCAAAAGTGATGTGCGTTTATATTCCGCATCGTTTTCCCTACAGACATATGTATCCTGGACGGCGATACATGTCCAGCTCTTATAATCTGAGGTCTTAAAGGGAGTGGCACGGCGATTTGTGGGATCCCAGGTCTCGTTCTTTTAAAAAGAACTCCATCCTCGTGGTAAAATGTTCCATCCAAAGTATTGGCCTGCGTTCTGTGCTGTTGTTCATAGCAGAGCGCTAAAGTTACATCCTCCTTTTGCGCTCGTTTCAGCTCTGTTAAGCTCAGAAGAAAAGGTGAGTCAGAGTTCTCTTATTATCAGCTTTGCGACGAGCGCAGTCTCCCCTTATCAGCAATTAAACAAAAACGCTGAGCGATTGTAGTGTTTAATCTGTAGTCTAATGTCGACTGCACTTGCGATTAGCCAACATGGGTGACGTTAATATTATCTCTGCCGCTCCTTGCAAAGCTTTGGGGAAGGGACGAGTAACAAACAGACATGATGACTTATCTCTGAGAGGGGTGTAAGAAGGACAATTTTTAAAAATCTGCTACACATAGCAAAGAAAGAAAGAAAATTCGACAATTGATAGCACACAATAAAATCCGTACAAAAATGTAACTGATACTGCCGTAGTGAAACAGAGATCGAGAAGGGTCGCCCCATTCTGTCACATAATCCCATAATAGATACTGCCATAGGTGAGTGAAGTGTTAGCAGCTTCACCATACTAGGTCCAGCATCGTGAGGTGGGGCAACGGTACCCTTCCTCGCGGCTTTTTCCTTCCCTAACTCAAAAGCAAAGTCGGGTACCCATTTACAGCTGGGTAAACTGGAGTGTATTTCGAACTCGGCACTTTTGCCTCTAGAGGCCAGAGCTATAACCACTCTGCCAATGGGACGCACATTGTACACTTACAAGAGTAAATTTCATACTACTAAATTTGATCACACTGTAACTTCAAAAAGTGATATTCAACATAGCCGTTTACAAGAACATAAATATATTTATGTTTTTAAAATCAGTCGGCGTCTGTGGCCTAATGGCTATGAACGCAGATTCATAATCCAGATATACCAAGTTCGAAACCTGCTGTAGGCGGTTTGGTAGCAGATCGCTTTGTGTGGATTTTTAACAATGGTATAAGCGCCGTACCGTTCAGAAAGCAATGGCAAACTACTGAATGAAAAAAATTGCCTAGAAAAATCACAAACAGCCAATAAAAGCTGGGATTGATTGCCGCGTCCTGTAAAGGATAAGCAACTAACTTTTTTCAAATCTAAAATGTTCTTTCTTTATTCTTAAATAAATATTACACACACATAACAGGATGTTTTCAGGCACTCGTGAATAATAAAGAAGTAGAAAACTAGACAATAGAAAAACAACACACGTGAGTAGCTTACCGGGGAATCGAACCCAAGGACCTTCCGTGCGGCACCCCCGACTAGCTATGGAAGCGAATCACACTATCCTCCCTGCCAGCTAAGCACCACGAAAATGATGTTTCGATGACAGGAGTTATTAGTGCGACCCGCAGCACATAACACCGGAAATTTACCTGGGGCAATCCAGCCTATTAATGACGCAATCACTTCTGTTGTTCCCCTATTATACAGTATAGGTCAGACTTACACAAGACAAAGACGTTAATACTGTGTCTAGTAGATGATAGAAGACTAAGAACAGGAAGTACAGGACAGAGGGTAGGTTTTGGCCTGAAAACATACCTTTATGTGTGTGTAATATTTATTTACTGTTTAGGAGTGGTACTAGTGCTGGTCATATGTGCTTTCTCTGTTCTTCATAAGTTGGGCACTTTTACGGCATTTTCTGTTTCACCATATTTTTTTTTTAAACTTTGATGCTTTTATTACATTTTTTAAAGTAATAAATTCCCGCCCCCCAACCCATGTCAGCGCCCGGTGCGGTCGCACTATACCATTCGTACAATACCATTCGCACCCGTAAGAGCTTTCCCTGATTTCAAAGTTTCCTTCCCCGAAATATATTCTCCAGCAGAAAATGGACTATCTCACATATCGATTTGAAGAAGAGAGGTATTAAACTGTCATACATTCAAATCTATTAATGATCATACCCCATTCCTGCTTTGATCACGTATACGTAGCTTGAAAACCGCTGAACTATGCGATTCTCCACGTGAAAGCCCTGTATCAAAGAACTGCTACGGTGCTGTACTTACATAAATGATTTGATTAAAACATACAGCAGGCGTCCTTCTGTTGAAGCTTCTCTACTTTGTGACTAACGCGAGGTCTCGGAAAATTGGTACAAACGTTCTAGGACAAAGAATTAAACAGCAACGACTTTTGTTTGTTTGTTTGCTTGTTTTATAAGCATTTTCTTATTTCTTGGGCTGTGAAGTCGGAGTCGTGGAGTCGGTCGTTTTTAGTGGAGCCGGAAAAGAATTCCAGACATCGACTCCAAATTGTGTGCCATATGCTTAGTAAGAAACTGTAGTCGGAGTAGGTTGGACTTTAAAAATTCAGAAGTCGGAACATTTTTTGGCCGACTCCACAACCCTGCTTACTTCGCTGTTTGCTTTGTTTTTTTCTTTGTTATCAGTTGCTCTCTTTGGCCTGACTGTTTTCTATTTAAGATATTATTGCCTTATATGACCAGTTTTTTTTTGCTGCGCGTGAATTGCCTTTACCATTCATGATACATATTTGACCACTTAGGTCAATCTTTCGATTCTCATAGGAGCTCGCGGCTTTTTCTACAGCTCCCTCTCCATGCTAGCTGATTCATATGCCCAGGGCATTTAATGGATTTGACTTGATTGCAAAGGCTCAATCGTTACACTTACAGTGGTGATTCTCTCGACCGCTTGCCTTACTGGTTCCAGTAAAGAGCATGTGTAGCATCAGTGCGCTGTTATCCATACAAGATGTGCAATATTTATTTTCATTTGTGCTTCCTCGCGCCATTACCAACTTGACCTGATTTGTCGGGGGTCGGAGTGGTTAAGAGGTATAGAGTCCTCCTCCAATCCTAAAGGTACCGGGTTCGCTCCATGTACAGGGAATATAATTGATGGACATTTTTTTCAGAAACAGTGGTTCCTAATGATGTCATACTCCTCTCTAATCTCCTTAGTAGTGAGATCGGATGCCTAGCCTTCTCGGATTAGTGCGACAAAACAGGAAGTCATGTGTACATGTTGCACACGTTAAAAATTCCTTGGCAGCTGGAAATCGTAAAGAGTAAGTCATACGACCGCTGCCTAGGCAAAATTTAAATATTAGGTAACCTACCCACTAAAAATTTAGTTATAGAATGTGTGATTCCCGTATACACACATTGGGATCCTCGCCGGTGCTACCAAGTTCGTGCACTATGCTGAGATTCTCCTGTGCTCTAAGGGAGGAGATCGGAGCACTGATGGAGTTGTTCGAATGCAATGAAGATGGTCCTTAAAACCAAACCTTATTTGTTATGCGTCCACATTATCATTCACCACGCTGTACCTTTATCTGTGTCTCTCATGAAGCTTAGGCCTTAACAGACTCATGTCTTCTCTGAGTCGTGCCATTAGGTCAAGATCAATCCGTGTCTACCTCATCCCTGTCTTTTATGTCTCCAGTTCTGTTCTCCGTGTGTTCTTTGGTCCCCCTCTATCTCTTACGCTGGGGATTCCAGAACAAGGACTGCCTTGCAATGCTATCAACAAGTTTTTTTTTCAATATGTGTCCTATCCATCTCCAGGGTCTTCTTACATATAATTGTTTTTTTTTTAAAATATTGATTGTTTTCCTTCAAAAGCCATGTGGCGTGAGGTTTTATTTGGCTCTTAGATCAGTATAGTACTGACAATTTCAGAAATAGAATTTCTGCAGAAAATGGTGAAGTCCCAGTGTCTGAGAGAACTACTGGTATCACAAATTAGTTGCGGCTGTGAATGTTCTGATCTCGAAAAATTAGTAGAGAGGAGACCAACATAACTTGCCACCTCCGCTGTGTAACTAACTGTGATATTAAGACAAGGAAACAGATTTTACTTAACAATGATAAAATTGACAAGTCTTCAAATACAATTTCCTTATTATTTATTTAGTATATACACTATCTACTCTTGTGCTGAAGGGTGAATGTTGAAAAATGGAACGTAATGAATTTGTAAGTTTACATATGATTTACAAATATATTCATATATATAGATATGTAAATATATTACAACAAGTTTTCCAATTATAGGAACAAAAATTATATCAGCTGTGCTGTTATTCAATTATAGTACATGTATCAGCTGTGCTGTTAATTACGTATAATTTATCAACTATAATCTTATTATTGTCTCTTGCTACGTTAATTCACTTTCTCGTCACTGACACTAGCTTTTGCTCACAATGCTGACAGAAATGGTACTAATGTGTACTCATCTCTTAAAAGGTCTGTCCTTCTTGGTTTGGTGGACACAAAACACCCGCTGATGGTCGTTTCGTTAGCCCACCCAAGACTGAGGGGGACTAAAGAGGTTGATCCTGTGCAATCACTGTGCTCCTGCGACGTTCCAGGCAGCTGGATTGACACGACATACGACCTCAGGTTTGATGACACGAATAAAACCTGTAACAAGGAAAAATAGGGGCTAATCTCTGTCCTCAAGCCCACCTATTTCTATTGTATATGATATGAGCGTGTCTCAGTGTCTGCATATAGGATGAATGACAACATGGCTCAGTATGATTTAGCAATAGCGAGACAAGACAGGTGTCTACTTGCAAAACATTCTTTCTGATAAACTAATACATGGATACATTCAATAATATAAATTCAATGCATAAATACATTCAATAATATAAATTCAATACATGAATACATTCAATACATGAATACATCCCATAATATGTACACCTAGGTGTGATACAACCATTCCCCCTATAATATTCCAGGCCCTCTCTGACAAGTGCTATACTAGCTGGTAACATATATCCTAACAATGTTGTTATGTTCTTATGATAGGAGTATATGCGAGAAGGACTGTTTGGTTATATCAGGTGGGAGTTATAGGGGACAATAGATTGATGTTAGATGAGACAATAGATTGAGTCCTAACAAGGACTGTTTTGGTTATATTGCAGTTGGTTTTATCTGAGATAATAGACTGAAGTTATAGGAGACAATAGATTGAGTTATAGGAGACAATAGATTGAGTCCTAACAAGGACTGTTTTGGTTATATTGCAGTTGGTCTGAGAAAATAGATTGAAGTTATAGGAGACAATAGGTTGAATCCTAACAAGGACTGTTTTGGTTATATTGCAGTTGGTCTGAGAAAATAGATTGAAGTTACAGGAGACAATAGGTTGAATCCTAACAAGGACTGTTTTGGTTATATTGCAGTTGGTCTGAGAAAATAGATTGAAGTTATAGGAGACAATAGGTTGAGTCCTAACAAGGACTGTTTTGGTTATATTTCAGTTTGGAGTTATCTGAGACAATAGACTGAAGTTATAGGAGACAATAGATTGAAGTATGAGTCCTATTAGTCTTCGTCTATTCAATCATATTAGGAAATACAATCATTATACCTAATACCCTTAAGATACAATCAGTAACCTGATACGTTCATATTGAAACAATTTATATAAAATATATACAGGTGTAGGTAGTATAATGACACACAACAAATACCAACATTATATACCTGCTGAAGGCCTATTTTCCTAAAGGTTATCGTAAACATATTTACCCTCTAAGATTCAAACAGACCAGTTTTTGACTCGACTTAGCGAAGCAGGCTGCAGGTCGATGCCCTCAGGTAAGCTATAAATCAAAGCTGACAGCTCCTCTCTTCAGTCGGTCGTCTCTGGCTTCGTGTTCGGGGTTGCGTGTTTAGCATAAAATCTCGCCCGATTATATAGGCAGGTAAAATAACTTCTATTGGTAAAGGAAAGCGTTTGGTTGGTTCCTGGCGGAGCATGCTGATTTGTTTCCTGCAGTTTCGTCTTTTGCTCGTACAGCCTAATTTTATTCAGTTTTCTTCCGCCATCTTGCGTGAACAAGATGGCCACGACCCACATCCGAAAAAAACAGGGCTTAAGTTTTTCCTGGCGTAACTTCAGGTAATTTATTCCGGCTCAGCAACTGTGCGTTGATTGGCTGGGGCAAATTTGTATCCCGACATAATGATTTAACAAAGCAGTGGGGTTACACACATTCGTTTCACGACAAGCCAATGAAAAAAATTACATCCATTTAGTAAACAAATTATTTTTTTTTTTCAAAATCGTACTTCTGTTTCTTCTTCTTCGTTCGTCCTATGACATTCACATTAATGACTCTAATAATGGTTATAGTCAGCACACGGTCCCTAACATCTCCAAACAGATTTTCGTGGAGAGAAATAGGTTGTTGTCATATGCTACTCCGTTCAGTGCTGTAGATAGGTGGTGATAGGCATTATTTTGTATGTAGCCTGTGGGCTCTTATTCCCGTTTGGACTTAAATATGGCTTTTTGGTTGTTGTAGCCATTTAATAAGTTGTCCATATATCATTTTGTTGTATCGGTCCCCCTTCTTTAGCAAGTTTGTCTGCATCTTCGTTTCCTGGTTGTTGCAATGGGCTGGTGTACACTGGATTGGGCACTTGTTGAAGCATTTGGACAGGCTTTCAGTTGAGTTTAACAGACCTTTTAATCACTTAGCAAAACGGTACAAAGGTTAATTGTTCTTTTTAGTCGATTCCTAGGAAGAATAGTAACACTCTAGCCAAGCGAAAGGCAACCCATAATCTGTTAGGATCTACTTTAGAAAAACTGAACTCCCTATACTTATTAAAATCATGTATTTTTCAGGTTTCAGTCTATTTGGAATAAATGCAGCATTATATTGTAACTTTGATCGCTGCCCATTTGGTTTGGTTTTGATTTTGATTTTAAGGACCATATTCAATGCACACAGACAATTCTATTAGTGCTCCAATCTCCCCCCTTAGATCACACCAGGTGGATCTCAGCACAGTGCTCAAAATCCGTAGCACCGACGAGGATACCAATGTGAGTATACAGGAATCTAACATTCTGTAAATATTTTTGTGGTGGGTAGGTTTGCTAATTTTTAAATTATATACCAGGTTAGCAGCCGTGTGGACAACTCTTTACGATTTTCAGCTGCCGAGGGATTTCTGCCACACGAGCGGCTTTAATTCTATCAATAGGACATTTCTGCCACACGAGTGGCTTTAATTCCATCAATAGAACATTTCTGCCACACGAGCGGCTTTAATTCCATCAATAGGACATTTCTGCCACACGAGCGGCTTTAATTCCATCAATAGAACATTTCTGCCACACGAGCGGCTTTAATTCCATCATTAGGACATTTCTGCCACACGAGCGGCTTTAATTCCATCAATAGAACATTTCTGCCACACGAGCGGCTTTAATTCCATCAATAGGAAATTTCTGCCACACGAGCGGCTTTAATTCCATCAATAGAACATTTCTGCCACACGAGCGGCTTTAATTCCATCAATAGGACATTTCTGCCACACGAGCGGCTTTATTCCATCAATAGAACATTTCTGCCACACGAGCGGCTTTAATTCCATCAATAGAACATTTCTGCCACACGAGCGGCTTTAATTCCATCAATAGAACATTTCTGCCACACGTGGGGCTTTAATTCCATCAATAGAACTCTGAAAAATTCCAACTAAATTTTAGACCAAATACTAACTTCACTGCAAAGATAAGATCGCATTTTGATCTCATACTCTTCACGATTAAAGTAAGTTTTTGTAAACTAGCTCTTGAGTTTTCACTGGGAATGCAGGGAAAAAAAGTATCATTAGTCCTGGGAATTCCAAACGTAAAATGCCCCGTAGGGAGAGGGCTTGTCCGAAATTTATCTAGCTTTAAAACTCTTACTCTCTTTCCCATCCAACACCTAGAGATCTACCAAATTATCCAATGTAATCTAGTAATCTACCGGTAGATTGCGATCTACCTTATGCCGAAATTTGTTGTAATCTATCAAGCATATTGTAAAAGGAACGTGTCCAAGGTATGTAACCGATCTTCCCCCTCCCTTTTCCTGTAGAAAAGTCAATCCCCCCGCCCCCCAGCAAAACAAAATAAAACAAAACAAAACGTCACGACTATGAGCAAGTCTGAGACGAAAATGAACAGGACAAGGAACACTTGGAAAGATCTTGAGTGAATGGCACCAGACATGAGGACAGCACGAATTAAAGACCTATGCTCATTGGGGAGCAAAAGTGCAATCATTATGTTAATGATCTACATTTCTGTCTCCATTTAGACCTAAAGAAGCCAGGTTTGCTAACACACTAGTAGTCTTCTTTCGTTATACTCTTGTGTGAAAGAAATCACAAAAAATAGAATATGCCACGCGCATTGTAACAATAACAAAACCTGCAACGCAACAAAAGTTGCTGCCAGCATCATCAACATCCACCGCGTTAGCCACAACAACAATATGGAAATGAAGCTACCGTAACAATAACATAGGACACAACGTTCTTTCGGGAAAAAATGTACTCTATATAATTAGAAGAGGCTCTCTTTTGCCAAACTCACATGCCAAAAGCTTCTTCGAGCGGCCAAACATAGCCAAAGCAATAAAAATGTTTTTTTTTCCCCCGCTGATAAATGATAGGTTTTATTAGGTTTTCTTATTTCGCCTTATCTCGAGCGACAACAAGAGGCGAGGCCGACAATTATTGTGATGATACAGCACGAGGACAAGTCGAGGGAGGATGCCAAAAAAAAAAAAACGAGAGACACGAAATGGAAAATATGCAAATAGTTTAAAAGAAAAAGCAAAGCGTTTAGAGTCCAGAAAAGGAATAGATTTTTTTATTTTAAAGAATGGAGCCTGGGGAGGAAATATGCAAACATCGTTCTTATTACTGGGTTTTATTAAAATAGGTGATGAGTCTTACCAGGTCAAAGAGAATGCTTGCGTTACGGCCTTTAGGATGCTTTCTTCGAGTACAAACACGCGAAAACGGAAGAGGAGGAAAGGAATTACTAAGTTAAATACAGGAAAAATAAATGCATGTTACACAACTCACAACTGGAGTCACTGGTGATACTTCGGTGTGATTTATAATGAACAAAATGGAAGCTGGAAAATATCCGCGTAATAAATCATGCGGCCCTTACGTAGTGAATTCTATTTTTCCTTAGTCCTAATAAGACGCGTCACTTTTTATACAATTGTTTTTACTCCACCGTTTACTAACGTTCTATTTCAGTCATTCTCAGTGTCATCATGTTACAGCTGTGGTATCTAGTTGGAATGTCTATGCTCAGGCCCTGCGAGAGGGGGACTATTAGGGTCATTTGACAAGGGGCTTATCTTCCAGGAGCTTCACCTCAGCCTTTGTTTAATACCTTTATTTGTATTAAGATATGTTTACTGCACCCCCAAAACAATGAGATGGCCGCATAGTGTGAAATGACACAGGCGTCATAGTGTGAAATGGTCCAAGTCTTATAGTGTGAACTGGCGCAGGCCTCATAGTGTGTGTCACGGTATTTCTCCCCTTGCTCTGCAGTGCTGGTTCAACAAAGGCCAAAATTCAGATTATCTACTGAGGGTCTTCAAAGGTATCTACTTTTCGCTCAAGATTTCTCTTGGCAGAGATTTGAACTGAAGAAAGATGCTTTAATTCTAGAGAGCCTCATAGGAATTTAAGAAATCAAGTAGTACAGCTGATATTATACAGGCCGTAATAAACTTTTTTTATCTTCCCAGACCTTCTATGACGAGAAAGAATTTTGCTCGTTTGATGAGCCCCCAACTGATTTAATTCAGAAAAATATTATTTTAATAGCTCTGTTTATTGGTATTTAAAATGACTGAGACATACGCGTGCAGTTCACTCAAAAATGATTAAATCAACTACAAATTTGTATATTTACAGATAACAAATTTAATAATCAATTATAGTTAACAATGTAAAATAAATAAAGGAAACTTTAGCTTTAGGGGTTCATCACAGGTGATGATTTGGTTAGTTTAGGGAATTGGCTTAAAGAGTCCTCTTAGCAGCTTTAAGTAGGTACTTAGCTGCCAGCAAGATGCCAGTTGGCTTTTGCCCCAGCTTAGGTTAGTTTTTTGCAGGTTTTAGACTAGTTATTCTCGTCACTGGTCAAATCTGGTGGCTGTAATACGTCCCGCCTAGTATCGTGGCATAATTACGAAGAGGGTCCATGGTCTCCAAGACTCGTCTGATGTAGATGTGTAGCTTTGATTGAAGGCCACTAATACCACACACTTGCTATTATTATTGTTGAACAGAATTGACAGCATTGCACTCCGGGCAAACCTAAAGATGCTCAGTCTCCCTCAGTATATATCGAAGAGTGTGAAAGCAAACTGTTCCTGTAGCTCGCTGGTTGTATACACGACGGCTGCAACATCTCATACGCCCATCTCTGCTAGCTATACGTTTGATGCCAAATTTCAACAATCTTAACCTTGAAGATTCATCTATTGCAGTGACATTCTCTAACAGGTTATCATTATCTGTTCTCACTATCTCTCCATTATCCATATCCAGTGTCCTCACTGTTGGTGTTCTTGATGCTAGTCTGTCAGCTCTCTCATTACCGCGTACCCCTGCATGACCAGGACAGTAGATCCACACCAGCCCCTGCAGACTAGAAGCTTCTAAGAATGTTTTCCATTTATGCCGTAATCAACCATTTTGAACCTTTCGAAGTGTAGACTGAGAGTCTGACACAATGATTGCCTTTTTTATGAAGTTTCAGATATCCACCTTAAGGCTGCAGTAACTGCTTCTACCTCCATTCTCATGCTGGAAGTTGTTATCTTGTAAGCCCCGCTATGTTAGGCGACAGTTCTGCCCTTTACCCTAGCAGAGAAGCCCCAACCTGATTTCTCATCTCGGATCACAGACCCATCAGTATACATAATGGCACCATTATCCCCGGTATGATCATGTATCAGTTGATTAATATCCAGTTCTGCTTTTCTATTGCCCCATGTTCTACACTCTCTGACAAGGCTGATGATGACTTGCTGGTAGTTAATTCAGTTCTCATCTGACATAATTGTAGCGAGATTTGATAACACTTGCTTGGTTGTAGCGCGACACACGCCCACAGCGCACACACACACACACACACACACCATCGCAAGGACAGCGCGGCGGTCTTTCTTTGAAGTTTTAAGATGGGAACTGTGAATTACGGTTAAGATAGACAATATTACGGAAGAATGAGGAAATAGCTATATAGGAATGTATGGCGGACTTTAAAAGTTTGCATTTACTGGACATTAAATTATTAACTACAAGAGAACGCCTGGTTGGAATACAATTAAATAAAAATATTTCAACAAAGGAGATAGACTAGGAATTATATCCAAAAGGATATTATTCAAATATAAATAGTTTTAAAGATAATTAATATTTTTCACCTTCATCACATCTGCTAAAAGTTAGCTAATAATCTTTAAAAATTTATTATAACTGCATACCTAAACGGATTTAAATATAAATTGGATAGAATGGAAGCCTCATATGGGGAAAATGAAATGATACCTAGGAAGGAAGGAAGGATATAAGTGTGTAGTGAACAGAAGAAAAAAACAAGTACAGGAAAAGAACAGATCGCCTCAAATCGCCTCAAACCGAGAGATTAAACGAAAATCTTTTGGGATTTTTAGAGGTGCTTTCTCGTACGGGCGAGAGACTGAAATATAAGGACAGAGCGGCGCATTGGAAATCACACACACCAAATCCAGAAGCCAGAGTGAGAAACTGGAAGACAGTATCTGCAAGAAAAGTTATTTTTTCACGCTTCATGCAGGGCAGATTAACTTCAACCAAAACAGTCTCACCGTGAGCTTATTAATCCTAAGAGGGTTTTATGATCAATGTTTATGATCATTCCTGATCGAGAAACTAAAGACTTGAGGATCGTTGATCCAGCTAACTGAAGCCTAGAGGTCAACCAATCTTCAACACCTTAGTCCCCCGTAGTTATAGGGCGGGCTAAAGGAAAGTCTTCCGTATTCAAGTGTGTCTCAGGAACCTCGAGCAGACGTGGCTAATAACATAAGATGAGTTATATGTGTATCCATCCAACAAACACTGTGAGCAGTTTCTGAAACGACTGTCTAATGATGACAATTAGATGGCAAGAGATAATGTGACAATCCTTTTTTTTCAGTGGAAGATAAATCCAAGACTTTTTCTATTACTTATTTTAATTTGTAACTATAAATAATCATTCATTTTACCATCTTCCAACACCCATTTCTCATTACAAGAATATATAGATGTACATAATAAATTATGAAATTGTACTCATTTGACTTGTTAAATTTTTTACTGTTAAATTTTGAGTTACCTTTTCAAATGTAATTATATTATCACATACGGTTACTATAGCAAAGTAGCAACTTATACTTCTGAAGCCTAAATCTATTGTCCAGCTCAGAGTATTCACAGCTGTAACTCATTTGTGATACCAGTGTACTTTTCGGGCACTGGAACTTCATACTTTCTGGAGAGAGATTCTACTTCTGCTCTACCACAATTATTATTCTAGGAAAACCTTTCGCTACATTGGGGGCTCTTTCGCGGGATATTATTTTGTATCCTGAGCCACTATCTTTGTATTATTCTATCTTGAGCCACAAATAGTTTGTAAAAGTAATTTTTTTTGAAAAAATCCTAAAACTTAGAAATTTTTTCGTGATAGTAGTACCATTGAGTACGAAGTAAATAGGAAACGCTCACAAGATTTTAAGGATTTGTCTTGTTCAAAGTAATTAATTGATTTTAATTAAGTTAGTTGGTTAGTGAAGATAAAATTATATACCCTCTGGTAAGTAAGCATCATGGCTGAATTGGTGAAGTTTAGAGCTGCGATTATGCAGGAAGGAAAAGACTTGGGTATGACAGGAGATGCTCTAATTCGGCATATCACAACTGAAGTGGATAAATATTTAGATAGAGAGACTAAAAGAATGGAAGCTGAAGCTGAAAGAGAGACTAAAAGAATGGAAGCTGAAGCAGAGAGAGAAGCCAAAAGAATGGAAGCAGAAGGTAAGAAATTAGAAGCAGAAAGAGAAGAGAAGAGACTAATGTTGGAAGCTGAAGCTGAAGAAAGAAGGTTACAAAGAGCTCATGAGTTAAGTTTAAAGGAACTTGAACTCCAGGGAGCAGCTAGCAATCATGGTGCTAGCTCACCTCACTCTGAGAGTAGCTCCAACCATAGCACGGCAAATGGAGCCATGAGTTTCCACCTGGATCCATTTATTGAGAAGGAGGACGCCATTGAGTCGTACCTGGATAGATATGAGAGATTGGCCTCTACCTATGGATTGGAAAAAGAAAAATGGAGCCTTAAACTATCTCAGGGGCTGAGGGGAGTTTCATACGATGTTTATTTAAAACTCTCAAAAGAAGACCAGTAAGATTATGAAATCTTAAAACAAGCTTTACTGGTCAGGTACGAAATGAATTCTGAATCTTATAGAAAAAGATTCCGAACTGCTAAGCTACTTCCAGCACAACGGGCTGATCACCTGTTTGCCAGTCACTCTGATTACGGAAACAACAATTAATTTCTTGTTGCCCTATAAACGCCACTAGGCGTGACGGAACAACAATCAATTTCTTGTTGCCCTATGGGACGCCACTAGGCGTAATGGCCACGGACTGCTTTGTCGGTCGGCGGCTAAGGATGGAAGAAGAAGAAGAAACTACTTCCAGGAGAAAACTATCACCAGTTTTCTGCCAGATTGGAAACTTATCTGACAAAATGGATTAGCTTAGGAAAATGTCAAGATATAAAAGAAATGGTCATGATGGAACAACTGAGAGAATCCATGCCTCCAGAAATGAGAAAATTTCTCATGGAGCAAGGAGCTGAGAGATTGGAAGATATTTTAACCATGGCTGAGAGATATCAAGCAGCTCAGTCAGAAGTATCAGGAAATAAGAAGAAGCAGGGGGAGAACTTCTAACCTTCACAAAACTTTACCAACTATGAACATAAGGACAATTCCAACAAGAACAAACACAGAACTGATTATAAAGACAAAAACCCTCTAGGATCAGATAAGAAACCTTCAAGAAAGGAAGGACAGTGGTGTAAATCTTGCCAAATGAGTAACCACAATACTGCAGAATGCAGACGAAAAAACCCTCCTTATCACGCTGCATGTCTTACAACAGGGAACAAGGGACGGAAGGAACTGGCAGTTAGTCAGAATGACCTCCATCATCCCCCTGTCTGTGATGAAGTGACATGTAATGGCACTAAAATTCAGTGCTTATATGATTCCGGATTGGAATTCGACTCAGTCGTGAGTGCAACCCTAGTGCACCCTGATCAACTTACCACAGAAACAGTGGACATACAAGGGGCAATGCAGGGAACCGTCACCATGACACTTCCCATAGCAAGGATCAACGTGAGAACTCGCTATGTGGAAGGAGTGATAAGAGCAGCAGTGAGTGATGATCCTATATACCCGCTGGTAATAGGATGTAAATATGTCTTTTTGGATGACCCAATAAAACCTGTTGTCATGGCAGCAAACCATACCAGGTCGAGCACCAAAAAGGAGGGAAATCCAATAAACATTCATCCTATAAAGATGACAAAGGCTCAAACAGCAGACAGCACATTGAAGCCTTGTTTTGACAAATTGCCAAAGGCCCATAACCCTCCAGAGAAAGGAGACTTCTACATGGAAAATGGCCTACTCTACAGACAAGCTGGAAAAGGACCTAAAGGGCATGGACAGCTGGTAGTGCCAAAATTCTACAGGGAGGAAATTATGGAGCAAGGGCATGCTACATCAGGCAGTGGTCACAGAGGAAAAGGGGCCACATGTCAAAAGATAGCATTGCGATATTACTGGCCAGGAATAATTGACGACATAAGTTGGTATATGAAATCCTGTTCAGATTGTAACCAGGTAAACTCAATCAGAAGTGTAGACCAGTTACAGGACCTAGGGAAGCATGGTTGCAGACGTAGGCACATTAAGAAAACTCACAAGAGAAAACAACAGGTAGATGCAGTGATAAAGAGAAAACAAAATCACAAGTCTACTGTTACACCAGTAACCATGGCAACTCTCCGTATTGTACAGAGAGGGGACGAAAGACATCCCACCCCTACTAAATATTGTTCGGAACACCATGGCCTGGATCATCTGGAAAATTTGGTTAGTCTGCAAACAGCATTAAAAAAGCTGCAGAAACCAACCAGAATCATAGGAGGTAGGAACCAGGGATGTACCAAACAATGGATGGATACATACCCAACTTCGGTATACTGCCCCTTACAATAGAAATAGGTGTGGGTCCGGCAACGTTGTTGTTTCGCCGTCCCCATACACGGTCCACTGGAAGCATTGTTGCGGACATGGACTGAACAATAGCAAGCATAAGCACTCAAGGATGAGATTGACTATCTCTTAAAAGAGAAAATTATTTCAGTGTCTGAATCTCCCTACAGCTCAAGTGTGGTGCTATTAAGGAAGCCTAGTGGTGAACACAGGTTATGCATTGATTATAGGAAACTAAATGCTATCACTGAATCTCAGGTAGACCCATTACCTGACACCAATCAGTTGTTTGCTACATTGAGTAAGGCTCGGTATTTTTCAAAAGTAGATCTAAGCAAGGGATACTACTAAATACCAGTGAAACCAGAAGTTAGGAAACTGTTAGCCTTTAGTACACCGGATGGACATTACGAATTCAATGTACTCCCATTTGGTTTAAAGAATGCTCCAAGTATCTTCACCAGAATGATGAGGAAATTGTTGGAACCATTACAAAATCCTCATATCACCAACTTCATGGATGATATACTGATTGCTACCACTACATTCGAGGAACACATAGTAGCACTCTCCATGTTGTTAGGTAGATTGAGAGAGACGGGATTGACAGCACGCCCAACTAAGTGTCATATTGGATGTGAGACATTGGAATTTTTAGGTCACACTATCTCTACAGGGCAAATGTCTCCGGACCCAAAGAATGTAGAGAAAATGAGAAAAGCACCAAGACCACAAACTAAGAAGGATGTAAGATCCTTTGTGTCACTGTGCGGGTTTTATCAGAAATATATACCCCATTTTAACTCATTATGCGCGCCATTAACCGACTTAACCAAAAAAGGCCAGCCGGATAAAGTACAATGGACCGTGGAGTGTGAACAGGCTTATACAGAGTTGAAAAATAAGCTGACAAATAAACCTATACTTTCCCTTCCCGATCTCACACAAAAATTCGTACTAAGAACGGATGTTAGCAATGTAGGCATCGGAGCAACATTACTACAGCGGGCGGACACACCGCCACATATGCTATTACCAGTAGCTTTTGCCAGTAGAAAGTTAAATGCAGCTGAAAGAAATTATTCTACCGTTGAACGTGAATGCCTCGCTTTGGTCTGGTCGATCAACAAATTCGCCCCTTTTCTTTACGGGAAACACTTCATTGTGGAAAGTGATCACCAGCCTTTGATGTTTTTAGCAGTGTCTAAAAAATTAAATTCATGATTTTTAAGCTGGAGTTTACTGTTATCTCCATATTCGTTCAATGTGAGATTACATTCCAGGAAGGGACAATCTTGGACCCGATTTTTTAAGTCGTCATCCTATCAAAGCAGATATAGAGAAACGGAAAATTAAGTAGGAACTGCAGCATGTGTTACCAAAAAGTTAACCGTGCATGCACTGTTTTAAAGAAGAGGGCTCTGTAGCGAGATTTGATAACACTTGCTTGGTTGTAGCGCGACACACGCCCACAGCGCACATACACACACACCAGCGCAAGTACAGCGCGGCGGTCTTTCTTTGAAGTTTGAAGATGGGAAATGTGAATTACGGTTAAGCTAGACAATATTACGGAAGAATGAGGAAATAGCTATATAGGAATGTATGGCGGACTTTAAAAGTTTGCTTTTATTGGACATTAAATTATTAACTACAAGAGAACGCCTGGTTGGAATACAATTAAATAAAAATAATTCAACAAAGGAGATAGACTAGGAATTATATCCAAAAGGATATTATTCAAATATAAATAGTTTTAAAGATAATTAATATTTTTCACCTTCATCACATCTGCTAAAAGTTAGCTAATAATCTTTAAAAATTTATTATAACTGCATACCTAAACGGATTTAAATATAAATTGGATAGAATGGAAGCCTCATATGGGGAAAATGAAATGATACCTAGGAAGGAAGGAAGGATATAAGTGTGTAGTGAACAGAAGAAAAAAACAAGTACAGGAAAAGCACAGATCGCCTCAAATCGCCTCAAACCGAGAGATTAAACGAAAATCTTTTGGGATTTTTAGAGGTGCTTTCTCGTACGGGCGAGAGACTGAAATATAAGGACAGAGCGGCGTATTGGAAATCACACACACCAAATCCAGAAGCCAGAGTGAGAAACTGGAAGACAGTATCTGCAAGAAAAGTTATTTTTTCACGCTTCATGCAGGGCAGATTAACTTCAACCAAAACAGTCTCATCATGAGCTTATTAATCCTAAGAGGGTTTTATGATCAATGTTTATGATCATTCCTGATCGAGAAACTAAAGACTTGAGGATCGTTGATACAGCTAACTGAAGCCTAGAGGTCAACCAATCTTCAACACCTTAGTCCCCCGTAGTTATAGGGCGGGCTAAAGGAAAGTCTTCCGTATTCAAGTGTGTCTCAGGAACCTCGAGCAGACGTGGCTAATAACATAAGATGAGTTATATGTGTATCCATCCAACAAACACTGTGAGCAGTTTCTAAAACGACTGTCTAATGATGACAACTAGATGGCAAGAGATAATGTGACAATCCTTTTTTTCAGTGGAAGATAAATCCAAGACTTTTTCTATTACTTATTTTAATTTGTAACTATAAATAATCATTCATTTTACCATCTTCCAACACCCATTTCTCATTACAAGAATATATAGATGCACATAATAAATTATGAAATTGTACTCATTTGACTTGTTAAATTTTTTACTGTTAAATTTTCAGTTACCTTTTTAAATTTAATTATATTGTCACATAGGGTTACTATAGCAAAGTAGCAACTTATACTTCTGAAGCCTAAATCTATTGTCCAGCTCAGAGTATTCACAGCTGTAACTCATTTGTGATACCAGTGTACTTCTCGGGCACTGGAACTTCATACTTTCTGGAGAGAGATTCTACTTCTGCTCTACCACTATTATTATTCTAGGAAAACCTTTCGCCACAATACTTCACTCTTGCACTTTGAATACATTTTCATCCGTGGTCACCTGCTTGATCGTTATCTGCCTTGTTCCACTGACTAGTACCACCATATGGCACCACGGACCCATGAAATGAGATAGAAACTAATATCCCTCCTGAGTATTGGGTCTTCTGACACGAAAATAAGATGTTCCTCCCTTTCATTCCACCATCCCATCTGCCTCAGAACTTCACCCTCTTTGAGCATTAATGTTAATTTCAGTGAGTGGAAAACACCCACTGCATCTATATAAAACATGGTTACATAAAAGTTTAATATAGTAATTATGTACATTACTTCCGTTGTCATCCACTCCCTGCTTCATATGAATCTTGGTACTACCTCTGCTTTTGGTTCTCTATGAGAAACTCGCATGAAGTAGTCACCAGCTCTTGCAGTGGTGGTTCATGAAACCATCATTCTATATGCTGAAGTTTCCAGCCTCGTATGAACTTTGACATCCACTAGCAATTTTGACATGTTAATATTGCAAATATATATAGAATGAAAAAATATACAACTTACCCCAAATAACTTTGGGCAATATAAACTTCTGGCTCAGAGAAATGGTTTCTGCATCTTAGTTAGGATGCCTCTTAAACGTGGTCTGGGGTATTACTTTACAATAGAATTCCACTATGACTTAGTGTTCAGGTTCTTAGGATTCCGGGCTTTCCGTATTAGTAAATGTAGAGTTTTCTTGCGGTGTAAGTCCAGAAGCTACTCAAATACGTTGTTCGGTCCTTTAAAGTAGAATCCTGATTCTATTCCTTATTCTGGCGTATCTGACTGTTTTCTTGGCGAGTTGAATTAGCAATGCCGTAGATTCCGAATGTGCTAGATTATAAGCAACATTCGGACCACGCATCCACATTGCTACTATATGACAAGACTTCAATCGGAAATGTTGTATTTTAACATCTCAAATGCCAAACCAATAGCAATCAACTTGTGTACTTTGGTAAGGGTTATCCCCAGTACCCTCTCATGGAAAATGCGTGCGTAACACATAAGATGTGATTTTTCAAAAGTCACTCACATAAAAGGAATTTTCTGTTCCGTTGATATTGATCATGTTTACAACCCACCACTTCATAGATCTATCACTGATAATATCTTTCAAGATTTACAACTTATCGTAAATATTGCCAAAAACAAATCTGCCCGGAAACGATTACATCATTTACGTGCTAAAAAATCCCATGCGCTATCTGAAGTGCGTGTCTTTAATCTGTCACCAGATTATATTTTCCGTCTCGTCCCTGTGCAAACGCACAACTCTCATGCAACAAACATGGGTTCTTGTTCCCTCCCAGACAGAAATAATCAGAGGTAATAATAGTCGTATTAGTGACAGGACAACTGACCATGGCCATCTCCACTTTGTTTACATATTAATCCGGGAGCTCCCATTCACTATCGTTATCTTCTTATAACCACCTGGTATCACTATACTAAATTCATCATCGTGTGTTAGGCCAATATTGCTCCGCTGTGACTAATCTTACCAAAGTTGTTCAATTAGGTCCAGACATGACTTGAATTAAAGGAAGAGAGTGTAAACAATGAATCGAAAATCATAACTACTGTCAGAGTTGGGAAAAAGAAAGGGAAGAGCACAGAATGAATTAACGGATGGCACAGAAAAATCCATCGACTGAGGTGATTTCGTTATAGTATGAAGTGGCCCAAGTCTTGTAGTGTGAACTAAACTAGGTCTCGTTGTGTGAAATGGCCCAGGCCTCATTGTATGAAATGGTCGCGGCTTCATAGTGCGAGGTGACCCACATATTTTAGTGTGAACTGTCTCAGTCCTCATATAATGAACTGGCTCACGTCTTATAGTGTGTAATGGCCCAAGTCTCATAGTGTGAAATAGCCCAAGTTCTTAATCTGAGAGGGCCCAGGCCTCATCTTGCGAACGTGTTGTCACGGGACTTCCTCCCCTTGCTCTGCAGTGATGGTCCAACAGTGGTCAAAATTAAGATTATCTATTGAGGGTCTTCAAAGATATCTACCTTTCGCTCAAGATTATTCTTGGCAGAGATTTGAATTGAAGATTGATGCTTCAATTCTAGGGAGTCTCATAGGAATTTAAGAAATCAAGTACTACAGCTGATATTATCCAGACCATAATAAACTTTTTTATCTTCCCAGACCTTCTATTAGGAAAAATGAATTTTGATCGTTTTAATTCGCCATGGTAACCGACTGAGGCGCCAAGGAAGGTGCGGAGTGCCAGGGAAGGTGCGGGGCGCCAGGGATGTGCGGGGGCGCCATGGCAGGAAATAAGGCACATAAACTGGGGCACCAGGGCAGGAAATAGGGCACAGTAACGGGGCGCGAGGACATGAGCTGATGCTCAGGAGAGGATGCACCAAGGGCAGGAGCGGGGGCGTCAATGGCAGGAGCGGGGGCGCCAAGAGCAGGAGCGGGGGCGCCAATAGCAGGAGCTATAGTGATAAAACAGCGCGAGGACAAGTCGAGGGAGGATTTAAAATAAACGCAAGAGAGATGAAATAGAAAATATGCAAACTATTCTTTTTTTTTTAAACCGAAGTTTTAGGAGTTTAGAAAAGGTATAGATTTCTTAAAAATTATTGTAAAGAATGGATCCTGGAGAGGAAATCAGCAAACATCGCTCTTATTACTAGATTTAAATAAAATAGGTATAACCAGGTCAAAGAGAATGCTTACGGCACGGCCAAGATGTTTTCTTCAGGTACAAACATATGAAAACGGAAAAGGGGGAAAGGAATAACTAAGTAAAATACATGAAAAATAAATACATATTATTCAACCAAAAACTGAAGTCACTCGTAGTATGAAATGGTCCAAGTCTTATAGAGTGAGATGGCGCAGGTCTCAAAGTGCGAAATGGCCCAAATCTCATAGTGTGAATTGTACCAGTCATCATATACGGAACTGGCCCAAGTCGCATAGTGTGAAATGGTCCAAGTCTCATGGTGTGAAATGGTCCAAGTCTTATAGTGTGAAATGGCCCAAGTCTCATATATTGAACTGGCCCAAGTCTCATAGTGTGAAATGGCCCAAGTCTCATATATTGAACTGGCCCAAGTCGCATAGTGTGAAATGGCCCACGTCTCATAGTGTGAAATGGCCCAAGTCTCATATATTGAACTGGCCCAAGTCACATAGTGTGAAATGGTCCAAGTCTCATATATTGAACTGGTCCAAGTCGCATAGTGTGAAATGGTCCAAGTCTCATAGTGTGAAATGGTCCAAGTCTCATACGACAGTACGCTGGGGAAGAAATAGTCCTGAACCTGAGTGAGTGGGTGGTTGCTTTCTTGTTTAAAAAAAGTGAACTTATGACTTAATGTTATTTTAACATTCTTCTGTGGCAAAATTATGTGGCAATGAGTGTTTTTTCTACATGTTTGCTAACTGCCCATGACTCACTCGCGTATTTCAGGATTGGTTCTATTTAACACTGCAGGGCTCTCTTCCTTACGTCCATTAACATAGATTTATTGCATGAAATATTTTTCATTATAAATCTTCTCCTCACTTCTGACATACATCTATCATCCGATGTTATTAACGTGCTCAGTTAATTGAATCTGTTGATTTGTTTGCGAACTGGTCCATTTACTTTGATTTTCTTTTATAAATAAAAATTTGCCCCGTTTTGGCGAAGTGCACACCGTTCAACCTAGACACAGGATCCGTTGGTTATATTACGGCGCATGTCCAATTTTTATTTCTTTATTTCTTTATTTTTCCCCCCACAAGTCGACACTTTTAATCGACCCAGTTTACAATAATTCGACAGAAAAAATAATGCTATGATCAGCTATTGGCAATATAAAATATTATCTGGAATTAGAGGAACTAAATATTTAAATTATACCCCATCAGAAGTTTAATAGGATATTTTTCTTCATAAAATTAAATAAAAAAAGCAAAATCAGTTACACAAAACATAGTTTCAGTTAGCAAACACTTTAATGAACATTAAGTGGCAGACCTCAATGATGTTAATGGAAATTTAACAGCAAAGAAATACTTGAAAGGTTTTTTTTTCACAACTTTATTCACATTCTGTGGACATTTACAAAGAATTGTGCGTTGAAACATTGCCAATAATAGGTAACAAATACACGAAACTTCTTCGCGTACACATTTATACTTGCACACATATGTTATACTTGATCAAATTCTCCGGATAAATGGCTTCGAATATTGTTAAAGACATTAGAATTTGTACCGGTTTGTAAAATATTCACAGTAGAAAATAATGTACCCATCGCGTACACACACATGCACACCACATACACACACTCACTCAAAACGTTTTTCTACTGCTAATATTTACGACTTTCTGCTGACGTTAGTACATTAGTGGTCATCTTGGTTTGATTTGTTTGACGTTAACAACTACAAAGGATCTCTCCTTCCAAGTCCCATAAAAACTGTTGCTCGTAAATCTACGGGGGTGTCAAAGATCTCCTAAATTTAAAATCTGGCGCGAAAGGCCAACGTCAGAACACATTCACAGAGAAATATTATATAACGTCACGCAGTGATTTCGCGCCCAATTCTGTAGTTTGATTTGATTAACGAATTTAGTTTAATAGTGCATTCTACAACTTCTGTCTTTGTTACTATTAAAGTAAAGTACTTTATATTCATTTTTTAATCAAGACTGTATCACACATTTCCTGCAACTCATTTTATTTATGTGCCATTCAGGTGTGCTTCATTTCCAAAAGTTCAATTGTAAAACTATTAAAAGTTTAGGTTTTAAATCCAATACTATCTTTAATTTTATAATGAGCTGCTAATTTCCCTTTAAAATCAAAAGTTATAAAATTATTTCCTTTGGCGCACAACGTTGCTGGCCTAATTACGGCGTTGCGATCATTAATTTGTGCCTTTTCGGATTTTTCTAGGGCATCATATCTTAAGACCTATCATCAAACCAATGTTCAGACTTCTAGGTAGCGTAGAAGTGGTCAAACAATTTCGTGCGGACAGATGGACGGAAAACACGCTTCTGTCATCATATATAATATAAGATTGACACCACGAATAATTTATGTACGTGTAAATGTATCTGACTTTGGAAATTAATAACGAGAACAGTTACAGTTGTTCAATCATCATCATCATGTTGCTTCGCGCTCCTTAAGGAGCATGACGTCACCACTGTAACCGTTGCCCTTTGCAGTAGTGGTTTCTGTGGCAGTATGTTTTATACTTGATGAGGTTGGCGGCCACACGCACAATCTCATATTATGTCGCCTTGAACGACATGCGTGAGAGTGCATTATCTATCTATCTATCTATCTATCTATCTATCTATCTATCTATCTATCTATCTATCTATCTATCTATCTATCTATCTATCTATCTGTCTATCTATCTATCTATCTATCTATCTATCTATCTATCTATCTGTCTGTCTGTCTGTCTGTCTGTCTGTCTGTCTGTCTGTCTGTCTGTCTGTCTGTCTGTCTGTCTGTCTGTCTGTCTGTCTGTCTGTCTGTCTATCTATCTCTCGGTCGGTCGGTCGGTCGGTCGATCCGTGGGTCGATCCGTCGGTCAGTCGGTCGGTCCGTCGGTCGGTCGATCCGTCGGTCGATCGATCCGTCCGTCTTTTTTCTATCATTTACTAGACACAGCATTACGGTCTTTGTCTTGTGCAAACTGACCAAACTGTATGTTAGGGGGGCCACAGAAGTGATTGCGTCATTAATTCGGCTACAACGCTCCTAGATACATATCCAGTGTTACGTACTGAGAATCGCGTTAATGACCCCTGTCCACGAAGCACTATTTTTGTCGTGCCTAGTTGGCAGGAAGGTTTGTGCTATTCGCTTCCGTAGCTAGGCGATGTTGCAGTTCGGAAGGTCCTGGGTTAGATTCTCCAGTAAGCCGTTCACTTTTGTGGGTTATCTGTTGTCTAGTTTTCTACTTATTTATTTCTCACGAGTGCCTGAAAATATACATTTATGTATGTAATATTTATTTACTGTCTTTCTGTCTGTCTGTCCGTCCGTCGCCTATCCGGCATGCTTGAGCGCCTACCTGTCTATCTGGCTGTCTGTCTGTTTCCATGTATGTTCTGCCTCTCCGTCTGCCCGCAAGTCTGTCTATATGCACGTACGTCTGCACGTCTGCTCGTTTTCTGTCTGCTCGCATGCCTGTCTGTCTATCTACCTGTTTGTCTACCTGTCCATCTTCCCGCTCATCTGTCTTGACTTATATTGAAGTGTATGAGAAGACCTCTAATGCTGTTTTCAAGTTACCAGGTACTACCAGGCTGTGTTTTTCGTATCTGCATTCCAAATCAGGAAATGTTCCCAATCAAAAAGTAGTTCTGTTAGCCAGCTGTGTCCAAAATGGCAAATAAGAAAGGAAAAAAAAATGCCAGTTTTTCCCAGTGAGGTGAAAGCATATACGTGTTTATGAAGAATGCCCCACTATGATTTGTGACTGTTGTTCACTTTCGTTACGTAGTACACAGTGGCGTCTCGTTCCTTGGGGATAGCGGTGCACATTCTCACTATAATTTTAAAAACGAAACCTTTTTCTCATGTTTAATATATGACACATAACAAGTCTTCGTAAATATATTATAACCAGGATTGTGGAGTTAGAGTTGGGAGCCGAGGTCGTGGAGTCGGTCGTATTTTAGTGGAGTTGGTACATAAAAATATTCAGTTTCCCACTAAGAATTTTATGCCATAAAATTAGTAAAACGCTGTAGTCGGAGTCAGGAGTCGGAGGGGCTTTTAAGATTTTAGGAGTCGGGAAAATGTGTGGCCGACTGCACAACCTTGATTATAACCGCTTTGATTTTTTTGTGAAACTTTACTTAGTCTCTCTTTCTCTATCCATTCTTTCACTGGTGCTCACACTTTATCACACTTCCTTAATACGAGGGCCACGTCTTCCTATCATTTTCAAGCTCGGAGTAATTAACTCAAATAATTATAAGGTTCTTATAAATTTTAATTTTCAATTTATTAATGTGTACCAATTAATTTTTTTAATTTGTTGGTCAGTTTATTCTTGACGACGACTTCTTTATGCTGTGTATGATGTTGCCAGAATTCTCTCCGTCTTCTTCTTCATCTATTCAGTAAGCTGAAGGTAGGAATTAACGATGTGTGTAACTGTGGCACAGATAAAATGATTGCGCAACATCTTCTTCAAAGATGCACATATGAGGAACAGAGAAAGCATACATGGACGTCACCAGTACCATTCCTGGAAAAACTCTATGGAGATACAAATAGCCTCAAGCTGATCGCTGCTTTCTTTGAAAATATTTAAGTAGACGTCTGAGTGTGAACGGAGATGAAGAAGTAGTCTAAAACCCACGTAGGCATTCGTTTACTTTCTTCTTCTTCTCTTCGCTCCTTACGGAGCACCGGACCATTACTGCTACTGGTCTTCTTGCAGGAAGCCTACAACAAAGCAAATGTATGTGCTCGTGTAGCGGTAATTGATGTAGCGATTTGTTTTACGTCATGAGGTTGCCAGCCTCATGCACAGTAATATATTAGCCCTGTATTAATACATGCACGTGGGAAAAGTAGTCCTATACTTTCTTTCTCTTCTAAACGCCCCCGGTAACTACATAATGGTTTATAGATATAACCACCAGTCACAAAGCATTGGAACCGCCACTGGTCTTACAGATAACTACCCGGATACTTGGATGAGTTACCAAACCAGGGCTATAGACTATTTCGGTTGTTTTTTTTTTTTAACTGGTATTCTGTTCAATTCCGTGTCAATTCCTAACACATCGACAAAAGATACATATATTTCACCCCTTACATTTTGAAATGCAGTCTATTTAACTCTTCCGAGGCGCCAAAGGCGAGACACTGAGACCTGAATTTGAATTCAAAGACATGTTTTCTATGCTTTGTAAATATATTCTATTTCTGCCGTGAAAAGCAAAGTTTATGAACATACTTCAATTATGTTTACAAACATTGCTGAAGCAGCAAATGTTAATACTCGGACATGAATCAAAAGAGCGAACATTTATTCACA
This sequence comes from Oreohelix idahoensis, assembly GCA_024509875.1. Lineage (NCBI taxonomy): Eukaryota > Metazoa > Mollusca > Gastropoda > Stylommatophora > Oreohelicidae > Oreohelix > Oreohelix idahoensis. The sequence continues at coordinate 214,296 of JAMPIV010012429.1, forward strand.
CGACTGGCGCCAAAGATGTACGCAGTGCTTATCTCATCTCCCTTGACAGAAAAGCGTTAATATTTCATTGGCCACATTAGGAATCCGTGCAAGGTAGGTCACCGTTGTGTACAAACAGCCAGTAAGGGAATCGTGTTTGCAAGATTTGACAATTATTTAAAATTGACGTAATTTTGCAAACCGATCAGTTTATTTGTAGAGCATTTAAATATGGTTCCAACTATAAATCGGACGGCTCTCAGAAAATAATTAGCGAAGAAAACTGTAATGTGTGTTTTAAGAACGCAACTTAAAGTTGTCTGGATGACTTCAAACTTTGTTGGACATTCCCGAATAAATATTCCAAAAATGAAATTTGTTCGCTTAAAATCGATCCATCATATCTTTAAAAGTTGTTGCAAGAATATTTGTGTGTGGCTATTGTTCGACAAGTATATTTTATCAGTTGCATGGCTATTTTGGTTTTAATTATCAAAGACGGTGATTTTTCAAAATGGAATTTTGGATTTCGTGCAAGGGGATATTGCATAGTTTAATGATCAATCCTGTGTCGGCTTACTTTTAAGACACGGCGTAGTTAAACGTACTTACAAAAAGACAATGCTAGATTTAAGAACAATAATACAATTTTAAATTATGTTCAAACTCGCTGTCTGTGTTTGCTGTGCCAGTGTTTTTTAAAAAATATTTTTCGTCACAACACTTCCAGATAAACTAAACGAATTCTTTGGTTTCTAATCTGTATAAATAGTTTTATGAATACATTTCTTCATTACCTGTGCTGTCTGAACAAAGTGAGAGGGATATTAAAACATTATAAGAAGGCACTTGATGTTTCTAAAAGATTATCGCTCTTATTTTCTTCTGTCTTATTTTAATGTTCACACATTGGGCCTGAGCATTAGTGTGACAGCGTGTTTAAAGCGCTTCTTTCTCGAGGCAAAGGGACCGAGTTCGAAACTAAATCACGTCACGCTACAAGCTGTAAAACAAAATGTTGCCTGACTGCTGTTTTTGGTTTCTGAAAGGTGTTTGCCTTATTGTGATCAAGCACGCCCTTTTTTTCAACCAGATCGAAGTCCGTCGTTTATATGTGTCAGCGCAATAGCCAGTCAACAATAACATAACTCTATCAACTCAAAGGGCAACGTTGATAAATACAAAGCCCTGAAAAGGACCACTAGTTTATATGAGGTAACATCGCGAAATCTTGGAAAGAGCTAGTGCTGGAAGAGACAGCCGGCTACATCGGCGGGCAACACAACAGGTGAATGATGGGTATTCACTCAACAATTCAGTTAGGCACGTCTAAGGCGGCGAGGACAGGAGCTGGTCACCTCACGCATAAAGCAGAGACCTCATATAGGTGACGTCTCTTTAACACCACTCCCCAACGACAGTATTAGCTATGGGACCATCTTTACCTTTGTTTTTAATTTACATTACTCAGAACGTGCTCAAAGAAATGGGAATGACCTTGTTTTTAATTTACATTACTCAGAACGTGCTCAAAGAAATGGGAATGACCTTGTTTTTAATTTACATTACTCAGAACGTGCTCAAAGAAATGGGAATGACCTTGTTTTTAATTTACATTACTCAGAACGTGCTCAAAGAAATGAGAATGGCCTTGTTTTTAATTAATAAGTAGAATATTAAACAAAGTCCGCCATGTGTGCCTGAGTTGGCTATCGATACACCAGCCGTGTTACTTCCACCAATTACAATATAGCCTCTAACATTAACCCTAACCCAAACCCTGTTTCGAAATTTTTATTTCTAAAATAAAAATTATCGTCTAACACTATCCGTAGTGCCATTACTAAGGCAAATATTTTATTTATTTATTTTGTATTTTTTGTTTTTATTTCAAAAAGAAAATGCACGAAAGCATGGCAATCAGTTAAAATAAACAACAACTTATCGCCCACAATCCCTGCAAACCTATATAAAGCCTCATAGAGGTGCTTTCATTCAACAAGATTCGTATGTCTCTTACACTCTGGACATTTATAACGACCTGTAATAAAACCTTCACTTACATTTTAATCACTCCAAGCAACACGGCCAACCTATCGATGGCCAGACAGGCAAAAAGGGGTCGTCCACGTATGACGTCACGCAATAAGAGAGGTGAAGGGTCAAAATGTGACGTTGTGTGACGATAGGGAGAGGGAGGGATTGGAAAAATGTGACATCACTCAAATAATATATGGGTCACACGCGCTTCATTTATAAATGATATTTCTACGTTTATCCGCTATAGTTTACTTTTATCCGGAATAGTTAACATTAATCCGGAATAGTTAACCTTTTTTGGCAATAGCTAACTTTTACCCGCAGCATTTAACAACTCTCTCGTTGATGATTTATAGTAATATTATAATCTCAGCTGAAATATCACATACATGTTATAACTTTAACTGATTTCAATTGTATTTTTAATTATTTGCAGTATTTTTTTTTTTAAAGTAATGTAATGGTAGTGATTTTGGTGTAATGGTTACCACACTGCGCTGGCGATCGGGTGATCCAGGTTTGAGTCCTTTTGAGGATATTTGAAGAAGTGTCGTCGACCAGGGACTGGAATAACCTGAACGGCTCCTGAGCCGACCCAGCTCTAATGGGTACCTCCGAAATCGGCGAGTATCTGCCTGAATGGCGAGAGGACACCTGTCATTGTACAGGGAAAAAAGGGATACTCATGTAAAATCAGTCTCAGGTTAGACATATTAACCGGAGATTTCGCCTCGAGTAATAGAGGACGTACGATAAAAAAAAAATTAAATAAATTAAAATTAAAAATAATAAAATATAAATAAATAAATAAAAATAAAATACAGACTTAATAAATTGTACCGTGTAAAATTAGATTTAAAAAAAACAGTAACAAGTTATTACCATCGCGACAACAGTGTGGTGAGATCAAATACACAAACATTTAGCAAATTGAACCAACTGGTGTAAACATTTACAATCTGTGTATGTATGTGCGCGCGTGTATGTGGGTGAGGGTGGAGAATAAAATTGAAATGCATGTAGTTGGGTACGGCGAAGGTTGGGTCCAGTCTCGTGCTGGGGCGCAGCACATGATAGGGAAAATCTTTGTAAATGCCTGATTAATTAAACACTTTTTTACTTAAAAGATTATTTTTTCTGCACTAGTTAACGCATAGTTAATCACTTTCCCCACGAAATAGCTCTTCTGTTCATAATTGTAATCAAATGCAAGACCTAATGCAAATACCTGATGAGAGGTCACAGCTAATGGGTCTGAAAATACTTACTTACTTACTTACTTAGTCGTTCCCCTTCTACCGTGAGGTGTAGAGGTTTGGAAGAGAGAGCGCCAGACTATCCTATCGGCTGTCTTCCTCCTGGCCTGGTTCCATTCTAGTCCTCGGTCCTTCAAAGATTGTCTAATGTTGTCCTCCCAGCGGACTCTGGGTCGTCCTGGGAGTCTGGATCCCTGGCTCTTTGTTTCCCATGCTTGTCGTGGTAGCCGATCTTCTCCCATTCTGCAGACATGGCCAAACTATCTTAGTTGGGACTGTTCTAGTTGGGTCTGCAGGGGGTGGAATTTTAGGCCTTGGCGTATCGTCTGGTAGCGGACCATGTCTCTTCTTGTTACTTCAACCACCTTCCTCAGATACCTTATTTCTGAGGTTTGGATCTGGCTTTTATGGGTTGTAGTCATTGCCCATGACTCGCATCCATATGTCAAGACTGGGACATAGGTGGAGCGGTATACACCCATCTTCGTTTTCTTACCAACCTCTCTCTTGCTGAGGAATCCTCGATTTATGGCCTGAAAAAGTCTCCCAGCTGCTACTTTTCGAGTGGCCAACTCTTCTTTGATGCCTCCTGTGGCGTTCTCCAACTTGCGCTTAGGTTTGATGGTTTAATTCATGGAATAGTAAATATATTAGCAGTAGCCAAGTGATCATACAAGAGTTCTTAATTACTTGCTACATAAACATCCGCACAAGAATTGAAGAAACGTCCAGCTTATTCACAACACGAACATGTTTATTATGGATAAAACGTATGCTCCAATGAAGTATTACTTGTAAGACCTTTTTCACTAAACATCGCTAACTCCCCTAGCATAGGGAAAATGCAGATTCTGGCATATAACAGTCTGTCAGTAAATGTCGAGATCCAGTCCTGTCATCAGCTGTATTTCTATGAACATACGAATATATAAGAACCGGGAACATCGCCCGTCTTCAGTCTGCAAACATCACTATATCATTTCTATCCACTCATCTACCTATCCTGTGAATGAATCAGGCACTCTGTCATTCCAGGATGACAAGACTTATTTCAGAACATATCTATCAAACACACCGACATCTGAAATATCTCGGAGCAATTCACACATGCATCCTCCCTGTTCAACGACACATCCACTAATGCCCCCTGAACCCTTCGCTCTCATTCGCCCACCTTTTGACCTCTCTTGCATACTGATTAGTGACGTCGTCTCTGCCGCAATGCGACGGACGGTAATAAAAACTTGTGGACGAAGCTATTTAATAGCTAGATATAAGAGCATAAGTAACAGCATATAAAATGTACGTCACATCTTCCCCCCTCCCCTGTCTGAGGAGAAAAATGAAATTTTTCTTCCTCAGAGGTAGGTAAACAAAATATAAAGTGAGATTCCAGTGCCCCCAAGTAGCGAGTTCAAATATAATACGAGCGGAGACCAGGAAGTACTCCAACCCCTGTGTCTGTCATGAGAAAGCCAAATTTAACACAAAGTGAGGACATTGATATGAAAATATCAAAGCCTAAGTCTTACTCAAGTCGAGACAATATGACACATAAGAAGTAGATGACCTGCCTTCCAGTAACTAAGACTATGTGTTATATGAACTCATCCATACCTGTCAATCATTTTCACTCTAATGTCACATACTTTTGGTCTAAGTCCTGTCAGGTCATAGACTGAGAGAATATTGTCACTTAATCCAATCGCAAAGTAATTATGCTATAGATGACCATTAAGTAATTATAATATATATGAAAGTTGTAAGACACATGCAATGAAGTACATGATGTAATACCTTCATGATAAGAGAATAATGTTTTCTGTTTTTCTACTTTTTTTTTTCATTCATATTATGTTTTGTTTTCTTCTCTCACATGAGTCTTTATTCACAATCTCAATGGATGATATACCATGATGATTAAGACAAGCATAATAAGTCCCCACAACCCTGTGTAGTTTGGTAAAAGTAGTTAATGTCAATGCAAACAAGACATGCTCAGTTGGTATAAGACTTCAGTAGATGCAAGAAGTTTAGTAAAGCAGAAGACAGGGACAGTGCATATAGATACTCCTAATTAAACAATGTGTGTCCATTAATCAAAGTCTAAGCACAAAGGTAGTAATAAAAATTAATGTGTCCAAAAAAGAAGAATATATTAGGTAAATATAACTATTAAGTTTGTTGAGCACAAAAAATGTGAGTATTCATAAATCCATGAAGATAATTCAAGTTCACGATTCATGTCCATGGGTTATCAAATAAAAGGTAATACATTATCCCGGAATAGTTTCTTTGGTTCACAATGTGTACTGAGATGTACCTGAATCCTGAGTATGATTGATGTCTCTTGGAGAAAAAGTTATACACTAGGTAGTTTTCCCTGAATTTCCATCACCGATAAAGTTTCCTACCAACACATAATGCAAGTATCCATGCATACTAGTTGCTGTAAACAAAGTCCTTGAACTATGCGAATAACAGTCTCATGGAATGAACATAAAGATAGTTAAATGTGGCAAATATAAGTGTACCTGTAGATTGTCGAAGACAACCAACTGGAATATAACAAATTCTCTCCATCTGGAGGATTCTGTGATGTATCAAACCAGTCCTAGATGGTTGTACAGTGTGACAAGACGTCCGCAAGATTGTTCTCAGAGCCCTTGATCGCCCGGATGGTGTAAGAGTATGGCTGTAGACTTAGGGCATATCTAGCTGTTCTTTGATTTGAAAAATTAGCATTTTGTAGATATGCTAGAGCCCTCTGGTCTGTTTCGATGACAAATGGAGCCCCAATCAAGTATTTTTGTAGTTTGGAAATACTCCATGATATTGCTAGGAGCTCTCTTTCCAGAATGGGGTATTTCGATTCTGTTGAAGATAACTTCCGGCTCACATACAACACAGGATGCAAAACATTGTTGTGGAGTTGCATCAAAGATGCTCCTATCGCATATTGAGATGCATCACACCTGAGAGTAAAGGAGATAAATGGGTTAGGCAGTTTCAATATTGGTGCCTTTGAAAATGAAAATTTAATACGGTTTAATACATCTTGGCATGGCTGGGTCCAGACTATTTTGTTAGGACATCCCTTTTTCAGCAAAGATGACAAAATGGAAGTTATTTCCGAGAAACGAGGAATGAATTTCCTGTAAAAGTTGATTAGACCTAACAAACTCATGACTTGTTTTTTTTTGTTTTAGGAACCTCAAGATTAAGAATTTTTGAGACAGTGTCGTCATCTGTTTTCAAGAATCCTTGAGAAATTCTATGTCCCAGAAAAGAAATTTCATTATAGCCGATCTGGACTTTTGAAGGTCTAGCTGTGAGGTGGTGACTGCGTAGAATGTCCAATAAGGATTGAAGACCTAAGATATGGTCCTGCCAAGAATTGTGGAAGAGACAGATATCGTCGATATATGTTATGATATCAGGCCGACCAGCAAATAGGAATCTCATCATCCGGACAAACGTTGCCGGTGCGTTCACTAGCCCAAAACACATATGAGTCCACTGATATAATCCATTAGGAGTGGCAAAGGCAGTGTAAGGCTTAGATCTATCTGTTAAGGGAATCTGCCAGTAGCCTTTTGAAAGATCAAGTTTACTGAAATATGTGGCATCAGACATCTTTTCCAGTAAGGAATCAAGAACAGGCATAGGTTCTGCATCAGTAGAAGTTATACCGTTAAGACGACGGAAGTCTATACAGATTCTAATGGACTTATCTTTTTTCCTAACAATCACTAGAGGAAATGAGTAAGGTGATTGAGATGGTTCTATAATACCCATTTTAAGCATGTTATCAATTTCCTTATCCACTTGAGCCTGAAAATGAATTGGTATGGGATATGGCTTTATCCGGATAGGTGTTTGATCTTGAAGTAGAATGTCATGAGCGATGACATTAGTACTACCTGGGATCTCAGTCAACACATCCTGATAGGATTGTAACAGAGTATAAATTTGAGTGTGTTGGTCGACTGATAGATCTGGAGATATAGAAACGTCCCTCCAAGACTCTGATGCTTGAAGCGGAACAAAAGATAATGGCAGAGAGACATCTTCGAATGAAGACTCCTCATCATGAATTACAGCAAGTGAGGAATAGTTTGAGTCAGACGCATCAATAGCCTCGAAAATTGGTTGAAGATTACCAGGTCGAGAATGGAATTTTTGGAGCATGTTGATGTGAAATGTTCTATGTTGACCCTTTATATCCACAATATAATCAACATCAGTTAACTGTGAAACCACTTTATACGGTCCTCTCCATGCAATTAATAGTTTATTCTCTTTTGTAGGGAGAAGCACATATGCTTCATCCCCAGGCCACAATAAGCGTAATTTTCTCTTCTCATTAGTGAATAGTCTGGTTTTTTTCTTTTGCTCTCTCAGAAGCATCCACTGCTATCAGGCATGCTTCCACAATCTTTTTTCGTAGATTTACAACATATTCATAAGAGGATTGAACCTCCTCTGACAACTCGGAGCCCACGAGAAGCTGTTTTAAGATCGACATGGGACCTCTAGGCTTTGCCCCAAAAATTAATTCAAATGGCGAAAACCCAGTTTGTTCGTTTGGGATTTCCCGATAGGCGAACAAAACAGCTGGTAAAATTCTGTCCCAGTCCTGTGGACATTGTGAGGTAACCTTACCCAACATCTGTTTGAGTATCTTATTGAATCGTTCTACTGGGTGATAGGCACTGCTTAGAGACCTCTCAATTTGAAAATCCTTCATAACCTGTGCCATAACTTCTGATGTAAATTGTCTACCTCTGTCTGATAGTATTTCCTCCGGAAACCCCAATCTACTGAAAATGATCATGAGTGCATCAGCAACATCTCTAGTTGTGATGTTCTTAAGTGGTATCGCTTCAGGCCACCGTGTGCACATGTCAATGCACGTAAGAATGAATCTGTGGCCTCGTCCTTTTACTACTGGTAATGGTCCTATGATGTCAATTGCCATCTTAGCGAATGGTTTGTTAGAGATATCAAAGGCCTGTATAGGTGCTTTGTGATATGCACCTTTCGCAGCCACGCTTTGGCATGTCTTGCAAGTTCTACAAAAAGTTTTTACATCTTTGGTGACCCCAGGCCAGAAAAAATTGGACAGCACTCTTTGTTTAGTACGAGCTATCCCCAAATGGCCTGCACAGTTGACATCATGGGCATGTTGCAAAATAAAAGGTCTAAAATTAGTTGGCACCATGATCTGTTTTTTCTCAGAATTAGCATCATTAAAATTTCTAATTAGAATACCATTTTTGATGGTGTACCAGTGAATCGCTCTCTCGTTGTACACAACATCATCTTTTCTAGCAACATTGAAAATTTTTTTCAATGAGTCATCATTATGTTGCATAGTAATGAATGACTCTTTACTGACAAGTGAAACTTGTAAATTGTCATCATCCTCATTCTCTGATGCCGTACTATCATTGGCCTCTGCCTGAGCCTGTGCCCGTGTAGTAACTGCATTAGCAGTCACTAAATGCTGGTTTTCCCAACTTTTAATATCATCATCTGAGCACTCCTTCAGCCCAGGGAGGTTCCCCAGAATCAACTCGCTGACTGGATTTTCCAACATACAAGCAAAAACATTCCCTGTGAAGTAAGGTGTGTTTATGTAAACAAAGGCAGTTTGATAATATTCAACTGTGCCCCCGAAGGTAACACATTTCACCTGTTTACCTGTGTAACATGAGTTATCAACCAGGGATTGTCGCACCCCTACAGTAGTGCATCCCGTATCCCTGAGGACGGAAACAAGTCTATGATTAACAAATCCCCTGCAAAATTTAAGTGAACCTTTTCCATCTGTCGTGTGGTGAGTCACTGGGGCAACTACTACAGTAGTTTTTGCCAGGAATAGTCTCTGAGATATAGATATAAGGTCTCTAGAAATTGGCTCGTTAAGAAAGAATAAAGACCTATTCGAGATAGGGACAAGAAGACAGGAATGCGAATGCTTTCCACTAGACAGTGTTTTCTAATTAATTATGGAAAGAGTTCTGTTTCCCCACGACCTTAGCTTCTGCCCTTAGATCCCGTAAAGAAAAAGCCCCCAACCTCATCTGAGTAGAGAAAGGTTCCTATAGGTGAATATGTAACACCGACAGCACGAGTGATACATTAACAAACTCTTGATAATGATCAACCGATCGTTGGGTTTATTAATGAAATATCCACACATATAGGGTTAGTAATGGTTAGAACGTGATGATGGTGAAAGACGATTCACACAAAACACACAGATGAGATAATAAAATTACAGTTAATTAAGTAATAGTTAATTAAGAATGAACTGGTGTAAAGTGAAATGATGATGTGATATGATACGTGGTACCAAAATGGTGAGTACTCTACACAGTCCATGTGTCTCTAAATGCTTCTCCTAGATATGAGGATTCACATGTATGCATAAAATGTCCCAAGTTGTTATACGTTATGTCGAGTGGGGTATCTCTAAGCTGAGGACGTTCTGATGAATACTGTTGTCGTACGGAGAACGCTGACGAGATATCTATGTATATTCCTTCACTGTTTGAGTATATCTCTGTAGTGTTGATCAACAGTTAATAGCTGTCATATGAACAAAAGGTCTGTTGTCTAATCTCCCGAGGGTACTGGTCAGACTGGATATCTTCACGAAATGTTAGTGATATGTAGACTCATAATCTTGCGTATGTAGTCGTGATTCATATACTTTCGAGTCTGCTTCATAAAATGCGCTTAAGAATGTGTTGCACGTGGTATAAATATGCGATTCCTCTTTTGAGCTCTTTTGCTTGACTTCAGATAATAATGATCTTTCGAGTGAGTTGAATTTATGATGACTCTGTATTGAACTTGTGATAACGATGTATTGAACTTGTGAGCAAGCAGTATATGGTGACGAAAAATGCTGCGTCCACCTTATGACTTGTGGGTGAGACAATATTCCTTTTTAATTGAGGAATGAAAGATGTCCTATGGCGAATTCTGCTAGCCAAATGTCTGTTTTTAATAACTTATTTCTGGTTAGACGTAAGACACGTTGCGTGTAGACTCAGACTTCTGATGAACTGAAGACACACAAAAGTCTTCGTAAGTTTTCACATTTAACATCACTGGTTGACTTGCATTTAAACTATTGCTTATTATTCATCTCTCTCTCTCTCTGAGTTCAATTCTAATGATGTTAAATATCTTGTGCATGAGAGTGTGTGCGCATGGGAGACTGTGATGATGATAAAGGTGAAATATGAACTATTAATTACCTCCTATCATCCTATCATCTTCTAGGAAAATCTTCTGATTTTATTAATCAGTTATGCCAAGAATTATTTGAAACTTTATCTTTCGCACATTTTAGCTGTGAGGTTAAAATAAACAAAAATTAAGAAAATGTATTAATAAGTATAAGATCTACTAACCTTCTTTTCCCTTCGCAAAATCCTTTAAGAACACAATTAATCACAGAACTGAATTATCATCCACTCTGAATAAACACGTGTATTAGGCTATGCGTTTTTGGGTTTAATCTCTTCCTCACAAGGTAAAAAACTGGACTTCTACACTCTAGTAGATTATGCGGTATTATATATTTCTGGAAGTCACCTGGCCAAGCTGGGCGTCAAATGTGGTAAACCAACGCTTGTCTGAACCGCGGTGAGACGTTTTCCCCTGGCCAATCTGGGCGTCCAATGTGGTGTCACAGAAATTACCGCATGCCCATGTTTGATTCGGATGACCATATGTATTTTTACCTGATTTATCACGATGCAATGTGGGCTTCAAACGATAATGTCGGGCATGTGGACTCAATCAAAGGATTTTATTTCCCCCGATGAAAGAGCAAATGTGGCTCTCTAGATACCGGTTGCGAGTAATCACAACGATGAAATAGCAAATATGGATCGCAAATGTTGCATGAAAGAGCAAATGTCGGAGAAAATACAATACGAAAGATGTAGGAAAAGATAGAGCAATAAGGCCTTTGCGCTCGTTTATCACAATAGCCCCTCCTCAAGTGTGATGTCAATCGTACTCAGGAGAGCTAAGCCTTCTTGCTCGGGATTCCTTAATCATTTTCCTCATCTTCGTTTTTCTCTTCGGTTTCCACCCTTTCCTCTACTTGTTTGTGCTCTCCGTCCTGCCTCATAGGATGACGGCTTAAAAAATCCGCTCCTACGTTATGTTTTCCTTGGATATAGTCCACTTGGAACGTGTAAGGTTGTAGAACAAGCGACCACCTCATCAGTCTAGCATTCAAATTCTTTGAATTGGCGAGGAAGGTCAGAGGTTGGTGATCACTCTGGATTGTAAATTTCCTTCCGTACAGGTATGCTTGAAATTTTTGTATTCCCCAGACGAGGGACAAACATTCCTTTTCGATTGTGGAATAGTTTTGTTCTGCTCGGTTTAACTTCCGACTCGCATATGCGACCGGAAATAGATTTGGTGGGCTTCTGTCATCTGGCTGTAGTAATGTAGCCCCGATTCCAATGTTACTGGCATCTGTGCGCAAGATGAATTTTCTAGTTAAATCCGGAAGCCGTAAAATAGGTTTTGTGGTGAGTTTCTCTTTTAAGAGTGCATATGCATGTTCACATTCTGCTGACCATGTCACTTTATCTGGGTTTCCTTTCTTGGTTAGCGATGTAAGCGGCGCACAGAGGCTATTAAAATCCTTTATATATCTCTGGTAGAATCCACAGAGAGATACAAATGACCGGACATCCCTTTTAGTGGACGGTCTCGGTGCATTTCTCAGCTTCTCAACGTTTTGAGTCTCGGGGAACATGGTCCCATGGGATATAGTATGTCCTAGGAACTCTAGCTGTTCACACCCAATTTGACATTTGGTTGGGCGGGCTGTTAGTCCCGCTTCTCTGAGTCTGTTAAACAGCAAGGATAGCGCTGATATATGTTCTTCAAACGATTCAGTAGCTACTAGGATATCATCCATAAAATTGCTGATGGCGGAATGATTCAAAGGATCCAATAACTTTCGCATCATTCTTGTGAAGACACTAGGAGCATTGTTCAGTCCAAATGGCATCACATTAAACTCGAAGTGTCCATCTGGAGTACTGAAGGCTAACAGGTTCCTCACCTCAGCTTTTACCGGTATTTGATAGTACCCTTTACTGAGGTCGATCTTTGAAAAATAGCGAGCCCTGCTCAGCTTAGAAAATAGCTTGTCGCCTTGGCATACGGAATCGGATAGGTTCTCATTCGGACAGGCGTAGGATCCGTGGCTTCCATTTCAAACTCCATCAGGTTTGTCCGGCCCGGTTTGTCTGTCAGAGAGTCGGTGTGGTTTTCCATCAATCTCCTTACTTTTTCTTGCTGGGCTTCCGTTAGGGTGGAGCTTATTTTCACATCTAAATGTGATTCCTCCTGTATCACCGGGTACTCTACGGATGATAATGGCTCTTCTTCCATTTGCATAGCAATGGCCATAGTCATGAGGTGCGCTGGTTCGGCAGGGGCTCGCTCGTAAAACTTCTTAAGCAGATTTAAGTGGTAAATTTTCTGCTTTCCGTTCACGGCGATTTTATAGTTGGTGCGAGAAATCTTTTCCGCCACTTTGTAGGGTCCCCTCCAGCAAATCTGCAATTTATTACTGCTACTTGGCAGAAGAAGTAGCACCTTCTCTCCTACTGCTAGTTCTCGGTCCTTCGCATTGCGATTGTAATATTTGGCATGTTTCCGCCTAGCCTCCCGTACTTTCGCTGTGGCTAATTCCCAGCCAGTCTTCAGGCGTTGTTTCAAGTCTGTGACGCACTGGAAGGCTGATGTGACAGTGTCGTCTGCCTTGGCATCTGTCCATGTTCTTAGTAATGCTTCTAATGGACCTTTAATAGGTCTTCCGAAGAGTAATGTGGCCGGAGGAACTCCAGTTGACGCATGCGGTACTTCCCTATAAGCAAATAAAGCGGCAGGAAGATACTGATCCCAAGTTTCTGGCTTCTCCTGTGCCAACTTCCGAAGAATAGAGGTGAGCGTTCCGTTAAACCGCTCTACTTGCCCGTTACTTTGGGGGTGATAGGGCGAAGTATGGATATGCCTAGTCTTGAATATTCTAAGCACCTCCTCTGTCAACTTGCCTCTAAATTGTGACCCGTTGTCTGTGAGAATTTCATGCGGGAAGCCTAATCTAGTAAAGATATTCAGTAAAGCGTCAGCTACATGCACTGAGTCGCATGCTGGCATGGCTATGGCTTCGCCCCACATGGAACAGGTGTCCACTAAGGTAAGGATATGGGAGTTCCTCTTCTTAGTTCTCAGCAGAGTTTCAATTATATCCACGGCCACTCTTTCAAATGGGGTGTACAAGATTGGCATCTCCCCAAGGGTCGCGGGTGCCGTCCAGTGTTTTGGTGCAACTTTCTGGCACTGAGGACAAGACTTGACGAAACGTTCAATGTCGCCGGTGATCCCTGGCCAATAATAGTGGCAGGCGATCCTTTGAGTCGTGGTGGCGCTCATTCCCATGTGTCCACTAAATGGGATAGAGTGGCCCATCTCAAGCACCTGGTTCCTATAGGTTGCAGGAACTACTAATTGGTTGTGTTCCTGTCCCTCATTTCCAGCTCGGCGATACATCAATCCATTTTTCATAAAGAAGTCTCCCTTGGTAGGTGGGTTGTGTGTCTTAGGTAATTTTTTAAAACAGGGCGCCAGTGAGGAATCTTCCCTTTGGGCCCTCTTCAATTCCTCGGGGAGGATATTGGTAGGAGGTTCCTGCTCTGCGTCTTTTCTTGACTGTCCTCTAGTCTGTACGGCCGCCATGACTAGTGGTTGAGTAGGTTCTCCAAGGAACACATATCTACATCCCAAGATTAAAGAGTAGATTGGTTCTTCCATGATAGCTGCACGAATCTCTCCTTTCACATAACGAGATTCCACTCTGATAAGTGCAATTGGCAGTGTCATGGGTGCAAAATCCTTCGTCGGACCTTGGATGTCGACACTCTCTTCTGTTATTTGGTCAGGGGTGACAAGAGATGCCCTGACCACCGCATCGAAAGCAAGTCCTGTATCATAAAGGCACTCCACAGATTGTCCGTTTACGAGGACTGATTCGATGACGGGAGTATGAGAAACGTTTCCGGTCCTCTGCTCCTTCCGGGGTGACGATTTTGTCTGCAGACAGGCAGCATGTTGGGGAGGAAGTCTGCGCTTGCACTCATTAGTGTTGTGATTGTTCAAGCGACAGTACTTGCACCATTTATCTCCCTGTCTCTGGTGCGGCGCAGCATTTTTCTTGTTTTGCTCTTTGTAGTTATCTTGTTTTGCGTGCTGTTTATGCGAGATGTGTGGTCCTTTGCTTTGTTGGTCTGGTTGGGAGCGAGCAGGTTGCTTTGGCGCCTGATCCGAAAACTTCTTTCTGGCTCCTTGAGACTCCATGAGAGCATTTTGGAATCGCTCTGCCAGTGTAAGAATATTTTCTAACCGGTCAGCGCCGTTTTCAGTGAGAAATCTACGCATTTCCACCGACATAGACTCTTTTAGTTGCTCTATCACAATCAGCTCTTTCAACCCGTCATAGTTCTCGGTAAAGTTTCCCAGTGTACACCACTTCACTAGGTAGTCTTCAATACGGGCTGCAAACTGTGAGAAAGTCTCTCCTGCATCCTTCCTAGAACCTCGAAATTTTTTTTCGGTAAGCCTCTGAATGAAGCTCGTACCTCATCAAGAGAGCTTTTTTCAATGCCTGGTAGTCATCTTGCTCTCCGGCCGGAAGTTTATTAAAAACTTCGTAGGCGGCTCCTCTTAGGCCCTGGGAAAGTTTCAAGTTCCACTTCCGTTCTTCAAGCCCAAACCCTGTTGCAAAGCGTTCAAAGCGGTCTAAAAATGCGTCCATGGTATCGTTCCTTTCTGAAAAAGGTTCCAGCGGAAAGTTCATGGCATTGGGTGGTGCAGGTTGCGAAGTAGGCACACCATCTGAGCGGGGTGAGTACCCTCCATCCAAGTTGGAAGCCGCTGCACTTTTTGCCAGCTCTATCTGATTGGTCTGCCCCTGGATTTCCAGTTGCTTCATCTTAAGTGCATGCTCTGCTGCTGCTTTCTCTTTACGCTCCGCTGCTTCTGTTGCTTCTTTCCGCTCCGCTGCTTCTGCTGCGGCTTTCCCCTTCCGCTCCGCTGCTTCTGCTGCGGCTTTCTCCTTCTCCATTGCAAGTTTCTGCACTTCTATCTCTCTTGCATGGAGTTTATCAGTCTCCTCACTCACAAATTTCATCAGATCTTTTCCACTTAACCCGTATTCACGCCCTGCCTCCATTAAACTAGTTCTAATTTTTGCGGCATCTGCCATGATATGCAGTATGGGTTCACGAAGGGAAAAATTGGCAGTGACCTCCAAGCAAATTGTTTAGACTCGCACGAGTAATTATCTCTTTAAAACCAGCTACGTTTAAATTAGTAATCAAGTTCAAATAGTTCTTTTAAAAAAATCACCCACTTAGCGTATTCTGAAAATTATATAACAGATTATCTCGAAGTTTTCTATGAAAAATTTGCTAAATATTTATGATAAAAATTTTCCCAGCAGTTACAGAAAAAGATTTTTTTTTAAAAATCAGTTCCTTACAGTATCTTCTGTTCTCAAAAAGTGCTTACTCTGTCCGTTTGATACTCAATTTAAAAAGTATCACTCGTGCTTTAGAGATATAAATTATCCCCCCTATGAAATAGACAAATTATAGTAAGAGTCAGTCTAGAAGGTAATCCCTCAAAATGCAAACAAATTTTGCAATTATCGCAACTGTATAGCAGGGATAAAAATGTGATTTATCACCCTTCTAAGTCCGGGTTAACTAATCCCAAGACGAGTCCACAATTGTCGTGTGGTGAGTCACTGGGGCAACTACTACAGTAGTTTTTGCCAGGAATAGTCTATGAGATATAGATATAAGGTCTCTAGAAATTGGCTCGTTAAGAAAGAATAAAGACCTATTCGAGATAGGGACAAGAAGACAGGAATGCGAATGCTTTCCACTAGACAGTGTTTTCTAATTAATTATGGAAAGAGTTCTGTTTCCCCACGACCTTAGCTTCTGCCCTTAGATCCCGTAAAGAAAAAGCCCCCAACCTCATCTGAGTAGAGAAAGGTTCCTATAGGTGAATATGTAACACCGACAGCACGAGTGATACATTAACAAACTCTTGATAATGATCAACCGATCGTTGGGTTTATTAATGAAATATCCACACATATAGGGTTAGTAATGGTTAGAACGTGATGATGGTGAAAGACGATTCACACAAAACACACAGATGAGATAATAAAATTACAGTTAATTAAGTAATAGTTAATTAAGAATGAACTGGTGTAAAGTGAAATGATGATGTGATATGATACGTGGTACCAAAATGGTGAGTACTCTACACAGTCCATGTGTCTCTAAATGCTTCTCCTAGATATGAGGATTCACATGTATGCATAAAATGTCCCAAGTTGTTATACGTTATGTCGAGTGGGGTATCTCTAAGCTGAGGACGTTCTGATGAATACTGTTGTCGTACGGAGAACGCTGACGAGATATCTATGTATATTCCTTCACTGTTTGAGTATATCTCTGTAGTGTTGATCAACAGTTAATAGCTGTCATATGAACAAAAGGTCTGTTGTCTAATCTCCCGAGGGTACTGGTCAGACTGGATATCTTCACGAAATGTTAGTGATATGTAGACTCATAATCTTGCGTATGTAGTCGTGATTCATATACTTTCGAGTCTGCTTCATAAAATGCGCTTAAGAATGTGTTGCACGTGGTATAAATATGCGATTCCTCTTTTGAGCTCTTTTGCTTGACTTCAGATAATAATGATCTTTCGAGTGAGTTGAATTTATGATGACTCTGTATTGAACTTGTGATAACGATGTATTGAACTTGTGAGCAAGCAGTATATGGTGACGAAAAATGCTGCGTCCACCTTATGACTTGTGGGTGAGACAATATTCCTTTTTAATTGAGGAATGAAAGATGTCCTATGGCGAATTCTGCTAGCCAAATGTCCGTTTTTAATAACTTATTTCTGGTTAGACGTCAGACACGTTGCGTGTAGACTCAGACTTCTGATGAACTGAAGACACACAAAAGTCTTCGTAAGTTTTTCACATTTAACATCACTGGTTGACTTGCATTTAAACTATTGCTCATTATTCATCTCTCTCTCTGAGTTCAATTCTAATGATGTTAAATATCTTGTGCATGAGAGTGTGTGCGCATGGGAGACTGTGATGATGATAAAGGTGAAATATGAACTATTAATTACCTCCTATCATCCTATCATCTTCTAGGAAAATCTTCTGATTTTATTAATCAGTTATGCCAAGAATTATTTGAAACTTTATCTTTCGCACATTTTAGCTGTGAGGTTAAAATAAACAAAATTAAGAAAATGTATTAATAAGTATAAGATCTACTAACCTTCTTTTCCCTTCGCAAAATCCTTTAAGAACACAATTAATCACAGAACTGAATTATCATCCACTCTGAATAAACACGTGTATTAGGCTATGCGTTTTTGGGTTTAATCTCTTCCTCACAAGGTAAAAAACTGGACTTCTACACTCTAGTAGATTATGCGGTATTATATATTTCTGGAAGTCACCTGGCCAAGCTGGGCGTCAAATGTGGTAAACCAACGCTTGTCTGAACCGCGGTGAGACGTTTTCCCCTGGCCAATCTGGGCGTCCAATGTGGTGTCACAGAAATTACCGCATGCCCATGTTTGATTCGGATGACCATATGTGTTTTTACCTGATTTATCACGATGCAATGAGGGCTTCAAACGATAATGTCGGGCATGTGGACTCAATCAAAGGATTTTATTTCCCCCGATGAAAGAGCAAATGTGGCTCTCTAGATACCGGTTGCGAGTAATCACAACGATGAAATAGCAAATATGGATCGCAAATGTTGCACGAAAGAGCAAATGTCGGAGAAAATACAATACGAAAGATGTAGGAAAAGATAGAGCAATAAGGCCTTTGCGCTCGTTTATCACACCATCATGAGAAGCAAGTACTGGTAGAGGGTGAC
This sequence comes from Oreohelix idahoensis, assembly GCA_024509875.1. Taxonomy (NCBI): domain Eukaryota; kingdom Metazoa; phylum Mollusca; class Gastropoda; order Stylommatophora; family Oreohelicidae; genus Oreohelix; species Oreohelix idahoensis. The sequence goes on from JAMPIV010012429.1 coordinate 232,624, forward strand.
CACAAATTAATCTGGGTACTTCATCTGTTTGAAAAAGAGTGTTGCAAGCAGAGCAATTTGCTTTATTAGAAAGATCAACACTGTATGCATTGGCATGCGACGTGGTCTCATACCCTTGATTCCGAGCAACTGACTGGTTGTTTTGTTCAACAGCAGCATTAGCCCTATGTGGGGGTCGAGAGCCTCTGTAGTGCTGATTATTCCAGTTGTTCTGGTAATTACAATCATTATTATAATTTGATCTTCCTCTGTTAGAATAGGAATTCTGAGTTCTAGTCCAGCCTCTGTTTGGTCCATTAAATTGTTGTTGATGCATATTTCCCTGGTTATGTGGTCGAAATTGTCTGTCTGCAAAGTTATACCGACCCCTGAAGGTTCCGACATTCCGGCTAAAATTTCGTCCCCAGCCTGAAGCATTATCAGGTGGTCCCTGTTTTTGATTTCATGTATATATAGCCTTTGCTAAGGCAACTGGTAATGCCTCCTTGATGTTTGAGTTGCTTATATTCCTCCCAGGATGTGCGGTCATGAAACGTCGCCCCAAAATTTCCATTTCAGCAATGGTTTGCGGGTCCCTCTCTTGGAGATAGGTCAAAAATTCTGGACTGACTGAAGAGAGAACCTTATCTCTTAGCATGAGATCCATAAGCGACTCAAAAGTATGATCGATTCGTGAAAGTTCAATCCATCTATGAAAAGTAAGCTTGATAGATGCAATGTATTCTGCGAAGTCCTTGGACGAGTCAGGCAATAAAGTTTTGAATTTTAATCTATAACCGTGAGTATCCAGCTGGAATTTTTTCAATAACAATGCCTTTATAGAATCATAGTCACTTCTAGAGGCATCATCCAAAGTGCAGATAGCTGTAAGAGCTTCACCTGAAAATAATGACATTAATTTACTAGGCCATTCAGATTTGTCCAGTTTATGTTCCTGACAAATTGTCTGAAACCTATTCAAGTAATACGATATGTCATCGGATGGATGAAATTTAGGTAAATGAACCTTAAAAGGACACCCATGATCCCTTTTTGTTGTGCCCTGATTAGTGCTTTCCACCGGTTTGTTCTCATTCTCAAGTTTAAGCTTTTGAAGCTGAATTTCAGCCATTTTTTGCTCATGCTCAAACTGTGCTAGCTTTTGTTCTTTTTCATCTTGCCTCCTCTTCTCCGCTACTTCTTGCTCTAATTTTTTCTCAGCTGCTTCTCTGTCTTCTCGCCTTCTCATCTCAGCTAATTCTTGTTCTAATTTTTTCTCTTCCTTAGCCACCTGCTCTAACGCAAACTCTTTCAAGGCCTTCGCTTGAATCCCAAGTCTTTCACCCACGGTGACAAAATGTTCTAGGCGAGACATGTTGAGATACCCTGATATAATCAATCAGGTACACAAATAACAACTCTTAAATAAAATTATATGACTTTTCAACAAATTGCCTTATACTCAATATCAGAACTGAACAATTTTGCACTATTTCCAAAGGATACAGTAATATATTTCCAAAGGAGCAACCAAGACAATACAATTTAAGATATATATATATATACATATATATAAATAGACAACAGATCAAGCATAACAAGGGCAATACTAAGGTATAAAGAAAGATAAGGTATAAAAGTTTTAACAGGTAATGAAAAAAAAACGTGATCAGTAGAAGATCCACCATTTAATACATGAATCAACTGAATTGATGGTCAGATTCGATGGTCAGATTCGATAAACAGAGCACGACCACTAAAGACGAAAAATTACAATAATCAACAGAATATGACAAAGACCAACATTAAAACAAGTCTGAAAATAATAAAGAAGAAAAAAAATTAATAATAATTGTAATGATCTGACAGATTATGATCACCACACAGTACCTATAGACAATTTGTGTGTGCCCGCTTTACGGCAAGATGTATCACACAACAAGACAGCCGAGCCAACCTTGCCCGCTTATACAAGAATTCCATATATTAATACATTAAAAAAGGAAAACAAACATCAGAGCTGATGGAGATCCAACCAAAATATTCATGAACACAGACCGAAAGATGTAAAAAATCGCACTTATCTTGTATGAAAATAAAACAGTCTCCTTCCTGGCCTGAGATATGGTGCTACAAAAATGGATGTGCCGCTCTGAAGCACTCCACAACAATGTAAAACGATTCGTCACTAGTCCTTCCCTAAACTCCGGTCTGACAGGACTCCATTTTGAATTTTATTGTAGACTCGCAGAAGTCGATCACTTAAAATAGTGACTGCTGGTAAATTGATATTTTCCTCCAATGAATAAAATTCTTCGATAATGCTGGCCTTCTTAATTTTTCCACTGCCGACACCTTGATAATAATGAACAGTTAATTCATAATATATTTCGAAAGTTACTTCACAGATTTCCTCTCCTCCATTCCAACACCGCTCTGAGCAGATGTGACCTTCACCTTGTCCGTAAGTGGGACGAACTTACGGTAAACATTTGCTTGTAGGCCTGGTTTTAAAATAATGTACTTTACGAGTTCAAAATCCACGGTACTTGGCCCCCAAAAAGCTGTGGCGTTCTCCAACTTGCGCTTAGGTTTGATGGTTTAATTCATGGAATAGTAAACATATTAGCAGTAGCCAAGTGATCATACAAGAGTTCTTAATTACTTGCTACATAAACATCCGCACAAGAATTGAAGAAACGTCCAGCTTATTCACAACACGAACATGTTTATTATGGATAAAACGTATGCTCCAATGAAGTATTACTTGTAAGACCTTTTTCACTAAACATCGCTAACTCGCCTAGCATAGGGAAAATGCAGATTCTGGCATATAACAGTCTGTCAGTAAATGTCGAGATCCAGTCCTGTCATCAGCTGTATCTCTATGAACATACGAATATATAAGAACCGGGAACATCGCCCGTCTTCAGTCTGCAAACATCACTATATCATTTCTATCCACTCATCTACCTATCCTGTGAATGAATCAGGCACTCTGTCATTCCAGGATGACAAGACTTATTTCAGAACATATCTATCAAACACACCGACATCTGAAATATCTCGGAGCAATTCACACATGCATCCTCCCTGTTCAACGACACATCCACTAATCCCCCTGAACCCTTCGCTCTCATTCGCCCACCTTTTGACCTCTCTTGCATACTGATTAGTGACGTCGTCTCTGCCGCAATGCGACGGACGGTAATAAAAACTTGTGGACGAAGCTATTTAATAGCTAGATATAAGAGCATAAGTAACAGCATATAAAATGTACGTCACACCTCCCTTTAGGTCTATAATAGCTCCGAGATATTTAAAGTGGTCGACCTGCTCCAGGACCTGTTCTCCCAGCTTAATCTGATGTCTTCTTTCTTCTCGTGATATCACCATGGATTTTGTTTTAGAGCTGCTTATGACCTTCCCTCTCTTCTCCAGCTCTTCCTTCCAGACTTGCAGGTTGGATTGGAGATGTGCCTCTGATTTAGCAATCAGGGCAACATCATCAGCAAATGCCAGCTCTGAAATACATACCTGTCTCATCTTCCAGTACCCCACTGAATACTTTCTTGTTCTCTCCTTACATGACTTGATAAGATCGTCCATGAGGAGTATGAAAAGATAAGGTGACAGGATATCACCTTGTCTTACACCAGTGGTGGTCCTGAACTCTTCTGACTTATGGTTTGCTGTCCTCTCATAATTTCTGCAAGACTTGTAGAAGCTCTGTATAGCATGAATCAGAGGTGCTGGAATGTTCTTCCTGGCCAAACAGTCCCAAAGTTTGCTCCAGGGGACCCTGTCAAATGCCTTTTCCAGATCTATGAAACAAAGATGGATCTCACTCTTATACTCAAGGGCCTTTTCACTCAGCTGTCTGAGTGTGAAGATTAGGTCTTGAGTACTTCGGTTTGCTCGGAATCCGCACTGGACCTCATCCAATTGTGGCTCAGCTAGGCGTCGGAGTCTCTGCTCTAGGATTCTAGAGTAGATTTTACCAGGGACACTGAGAAGGGATATGCCGCTATGGTTTCCACATTGTCGATTGTCACCCTTTTTGAAAATTGGTGTTATGATGGCAATCTCCCAGTCCTTTGGTATGGTCTTGTTGCACCACGCTGCCTGTAGGACCCTTAAGAGTAATAGGTCGCCTGATGCTCCCATGTACTTAACCATTTCTGGTGTTATACCATCATGCCCTGCTGCTTTGCCCATCTTGATTTTCTCCAGTGCTGCCTTCAGTTCCTCCATCTTTATGTCATGTTCATCACCATTTGTTTCCTCTTCTATGCTAGTGGTTATCATTTCTGATGCTTGACCTTGCTCACCATCAAGGAGTTCTGAGAAATATTCTTTCCATCCTTCCATTACTTCCTTTGGGGCAGTAAGCAATTTGCCTTGCTTGTCGTTTATAAATTTGAGAGGGCATTGTTTTTCCTTCCTCATGTTCTTTAGGGTCTTATAGAACAATTTCTGAAAATACACAGGGAGAAAATAAAGGTAGTGAGAATAAATGCAGGAAACGATAACAATATTGCACTGAAAGAAACATCACTACAGAATCATGCATATGCCTTGGCTGCAATATATACAGTTGGTGGGTCCGACATTGATAGCAAAACAAGAATACGATAGGTTGGAGGAGCTTACATTGCATGGGAAATACACGAAGATCAAGAGAAGACATTTAAAAAATCAGAATCTTCAACTCAAATGTCAAGTTTGTCCTATTGTATGACTCTGAAACATGGATGCAACAAACTCTGAGACATGAATACAACAAACTCTGAGACATGGATACAACAAACTCTGAGACATGGATACAACAAACTCTGAAACATGGATACAACAAACTCTGACACATGGATACAACAAACTCTGAGACATGGATACAACAAAAATAACGATCATAAAGCCTCAAAACTTTCATAAACTGGTCTAAAAAGAGAGTTTCATAGCAGATACTGCTGTAGGAGGTTGAGACGTTAGAGACCACGATACTAGGTCCAGATTCAAGAGGTGGAATAACCTGCTCCCCTACTCGCTGGCTTTACCTTTCCTAACTCAAGAGCATAGTCAGGTATCCGTTTACAGCTTGGTAGACTGTCGCGTGACGGTACCGTGTTTCCAACCTGCTACCTTGTCCACGAGAGGGCAGCGCTCTAACCGCGGACACTCTCATAAATGGATGCCAGCCTAAACTAAGATTTTAGTGGTATGATAAGATCAAAAATGTGGAACTGATGACACGGACCAGAAGTACGACAGAAGAAGAAGACATTGGAGATAGATAGGACATTTCTTACTTACTTAATCGTTCCTCTTCTACCGTGAGGTGTAGAGGTTTGGAAGAGAGAGCGCCAGACTATCCTATCGGCTGTCTTCCTTAGATAGGTCATACATTGAGCAAACATGCTGATAGCTTTACCAGGTGCTCTTTGTTCTGGGTCTCTTCATGAATTGATCTTCTGGTACCATGTGGGTTTCTTGTAATGAAGCTTATCTGAGGGAATTACACGATGAGAGTAGATGAATTCACCTCATGCACTGATGTAGTGAGTAGCTTAACATGATGATTGGAGCTTGATATCTTGATGAATCACCTTGTGAGTGAGAAATTGCGTGACGTGATGTGTGGACGACCCCATGTCAGTGTGGGGTGGACCAGTTACTGCAGTAATTGTCTTTGCTTACTAAGAGAAGATCGGTGTGGTGAAGTGGGATGTTATAAATATTTATAGGGGACTTAGTGTACTGACTGAGATCAGCTGTGAAGGTATCTATATCTAATAAGAGTAGTGTATTATAGATAACCTTACTTGCTGCCACATATATATATATCTCAGTCAGAATTATTCTGGAATAGTGTGATGACTACGTTATATGTCTAGGGTATGTGTATGATGAAGTGTAAGTCAAAACAACAACAGACAGATAAACAATTTAATTTATTCCACTACACGTGACAACACTGTGACACTCACATACATAAAACACTCTACAAGGATATCTTAAAGGAGTCACTGATAACTTTTCAAATAACAATATGTATTCATTGCTGTCATGAATGGATATGTGTCCTGATTCAAATACAAAGGGAACCAGGAATCACAATCAATTTTAATTACAAGTTATATGTACAGAATTTATCAATATGAATATTGTAGTGACATATATTATTAAAAGTATCCTATGTGTGTCAGTTGTGTAGTAGTAATATGAGGTAATACTGGTTTTGTTTTGTTCAAGCTCTGTTGGTATTTGTCATCATGACTTCAATAGTTTGTCTTTATTGGAACTAGTATTGGAGATGTTCTCAGTTCCTGATATTAAAACAATTTACTTCCCCTCTTAAGTTTATGTTACAATGTTATTTTAAGATGGGGGTACATAATTTTGAGCTCAGCTGGCCATATCAGCTTATCTTGCGTGATGGCGACAGGAAAAGACTCCTCTGCTCGATTTCTCCCCTGGGCTCTGGAGACACCTCACTGATAGCTAAATGGACCAATGAATATGCTGTCCGACTCTGGATTCAGCAAAGCTCTGACCAGGTGCTGCTCAATACCATCAAGACCACGGTCCCTGAAAACAAGAAGGATGTACCTTCTACTTCATAACTAATTGATACTCTAGTTCTACACTGAGCACAATACACCACAAACATTGAGTTCAGAGCGTTAGGCCAACTGTCAGCTTCATCTGAAATACTTTATACCAGTATTAACCTCCTTAATGGTTACTACGCCTCTGCACTTCCAGCATTATTTCTTTCTAGTCAATCATCTAGGTGTCAGTGTACTGTTTGGCCATTCCATGCCGTTTTACTTTCCTCCGACACCTTCTGTTCAGGCTGGAGCATTATAGGCTTTACATCATGTTTGCTACTGAACTACACATATATACAGGCATAAATTAACAATTCACATTCAATTTTCATTAAAAGATACTGAATGTTTCAAGCTTACCACAATTCATAGAATAAACACAGATACGTTGACTAGCAATGAATTCTGGCACAAATACTGGCACAAATTCCCATCTGCTTATGTTCCAGGCTTTTATTTAGCAAAAATATGAGCTGGCTTCAACGCACTGTTGCTTTATCAAGCTTATTTGAACTAGTGGTCTCGAACTAACGCTCCTAAGTGATTATATCAGCGAGTCTGGCCAATGGAGCCACGTTTCGACAAGTGTTTGAAAAAATTTTACCTTCCTACGTCTCCCCTAACAACCAAAGATAGTATTTATAGTCCGACCAATCGTGTTTAGTCTTATATTTGTTGCGCTCCAATCAATTTGGAGTTTACATAGTAGGCTATTTCCGTACGCAAGGTTTTTTTAAACACGTTATAAAAAAATTTTATGAGCAGAAATGATTTCATGCTGTCAGGCATCCCCCACTATTTTATTTTGGTTATAACTTGTTAATTCCTAGACTATTTGCGTAACGTTTTACATATTCTTTGTCAGCAAGCCCTAAGGAACCCAAATATACAAATTTAAAAGAGCTAAGTGGCTGCGTTCAAAATATGCAATTTCTTCTACCTCCTGTTTCGAAGATGTGCTGTCTGGGTACTGTAATGTTTTCAAACGTAAACCCATCTATTGTCATCTTTTCTAATAAGAGTTTTTCGGGATTTAAAAACCTAACTCTGGGAAGGTTAGTGTTTTTATCACTGTCCGTCCGAAAAAGTTAGTGCATGTGGCCTTACACGCGTGATAGTAGTAAGTGTGTATCGCGTTACGCTTGTTGGGGTGGCATTAATAGCGAGACGCGTGTTCAATTTTGCATGCGTTCCTGATTTTCAGCCCTCCCTCTCTCTTTCTATTTGAGTCCATCTGTTCGTTCGTTTTGGTAACGCAGTATAATTAATGTTAGGATTAATTTAGGTCATTACGCATTGTGCCTCTCAATGTTTTTCTCAGAAATGCAATACCCGTTTTAATGTGTTGTGGAAACGCTTGTATTTATGCAGTGGCTTATATTTAACGTGGAAACGTTACAATTTGCAGACGAAGCATAAAACAAAGGGGGATTTCGAGTACATTCCTTGTGACAGCACTGTTATTTTACCATTGCTCTTTTCTTTATTAGATTTATTTGTTAGGCTTTATATTTACCTGATAATTTATATATGTGGATTAGAATATTTCACGACACCTCCCCTCTTAAAACAGACATCCCATGTCAGTCCTTTATTCTATATACACATAGATAAATGTAAGTCAACTTGACTTTACTCTGCTGTGGTGCTATCATGGTTTTATGTAGTTGGGTCCATTCAGAGTAGGCACTACTCATGAAATCTGCCTCAGACTTCTACAACCAATAATATATTTCGGTTATGTTACTGAACAGCCGCAAGTGTGAGTGCTTGTCTTAATGCTGCTTCGCAACCCGTATTCACCATTTCTCTTCTCTGAGTCTGCGCAATGACATGTCCAGAGAACATTATATTTCCCTCAAAATGTACGTTATGAGGAGATAACATATACCTGGTGATAGCAGAGTTTTCGTAGTGGATCCCATAATCTTCTTATTATCATGTATAAAACATTCGGAATATCCTCAATCAAAGAGGCAACTCAGGGATTCATTACGTTCCTCCGAAATGTTTCTGTTGCTATAAGGATATCATCCATAAAATTTGTTATACATGGATTATTCAGAGGGTCCAATAATTTTCTCATCATTCTTGAGAAGACGCTAGGCGCATTCTTCAATCCAAATGGTAATCTATTAAACTCATAGTGTCCTTCTGAGGTACTAAAAGCTAGGTATGGTCTAACCTCAGGCTTTACTGGAATCTGATAGTATCCTTTACTCAGATCCACTTTTGAGAAATATTTAGCTTTATTTAGTCTGGCCAACAGCTGATTTGTATCCGGCAATGGATCCACCTGTCCTTCTGTAATAGCATTCAGTCTCCTGTAATCTATACAGAGTCTATGTTCTCCAGAGGGCTTCCTTAAGAGTACAACACCGGAACTATACGAAGATTCACTGTTTGAAATAATTCCTTCCTTCAACAGATAGTCTATCTCTTCCTTCAAAGCTTTCTCCTTAGCAAACGGAATCGAATATGGTTTCATACAGACAGGTGTGGGGTCTATCAGTTTCATATCAGATTCCAATAGGTTTGTATGCCCTGGTCGGTCTGTTAACACCTCTGCATGATTATTTAGAACCTGTTGCACTCTCTCTTTCTGAGTTTTCGTTAAATGTGTACTGATTTTCACCTGTGCTGCTGTCTCACAGGGGTGTAATGGATATTCAAATGATGAAAGTGGTTCCTTTTTCATCTCCATGGCGATGGACAAGGTCAACAAGTGTGTCTCTTCCTGATGTTCTCTTTCCAAATATTTCTTCAGGAGATTCACATGATAGATTTTTTCTTTCCCTTTCTTATCTATCTGATAATTTGTTCTAGACACCTTCTCTAAAACTGTATATGGACCTTGCCATCCAATCTGTAACTTATTCTGACTCCCGGGCAAAAGAAGCAGTACTTTCTCTCCCACAGTCAAATTTCTGTCTTTCGCCTTCCTGTTATAATAGGCAGCATGTTTCTTCCTGGCTTGTTTCAAATTTTCATTGGCAAGTTTCCAGCCAGTTTTTAAACGAGTGGTCAGCTCATTCACATATTGGTATGAAGATGTAATGTTTTCCTCTGCCTTTTCATCAGTCCACGTTCTTAACAAAGCTACATATGGACCTTTAATTTTGTGGACCTATTTGTCCATGCACCGGTGTGGTCTTTTCCACTCGAAGCTTTATAGTGATGATTTTTCTTCCCAGAATTATCATGCACAAAACGACCGCTACCAATTTTTCTTTTCCTGGGGCTTTCTCCCCACTTAAAATTCTTGATGAGAGATTTCCTCTCTACATCCTCTTCCTCCAGTTTGTTTAAGTCCGATTGAGGGATTGTCGGCTTATCCTGGGGTAAGACATCTTTTTGCACTCTCCGCATAGTGGCCATTGTAAAACAGTTAAGTGAAGCTTGTCCGTGAAAAGGGGCTTCCCATTCCATTTGGTCCACTTTATCAAATCTATTTTTCTTTTTATTATCAGGCCTAATTTTGCCCCGTGGCGTGTCCAGGTCCTGATCAATGTTCCCACTTGTGGGTGTTCCCTCATGTGCTATGCTACACCTTTCTACAAAATTCTCAATGTCCCATCTTGCTTTAGGCCAATAATAATTGTGAGCCACCTTTTGAATGATGGTACCTATCTTCTCATGGTCCCCATCTGGTTTCACATGTAGGCTCCTTATTAAGTCTGCCCTATATCTTTTAGGAAGTACCAGCTGTCCCTGACCTTTGGATCTAGCTCCAGTCTTCCTATACATCAACTTGTTTTTCATGTAAAAATCTCCCTTGCCTGGAGTTGTATGACAAGTTGACAATTTTCTGAAACAAGGCTTGAGTGTTTTTTATCCCCAGCCTGTGCCTTCCTCATCTCTTCTGGAGTGGTCTCTAACATAATATCCTCCTCCTGTCTTGAGGTCGACCTGACCTGAAGGGTTGCCATATACACAGGTTTCCTTCTGCAACGGTCAGTGTCATGATTGTCCATCTGACAATTCTTACACCACCTTTTTCCTTGGTTGAAAGATTTTCTTTCATCATATTTCCTTTCATCGAATTGTGGGAATTTATTTTTATTTTCATACCGTGGCCTATCAAACTGGTGCTTACCTTTGTTTTGATCCCTAGGATCAAATTGATTAAAGTTCTGTGGTGCCCTAAAGTTATCCACTTGTTTCTTTTTATTACCTGTTACCTCTGCTTGAGCTGCTTGATACCTTTCAGCAACATTTAGCAACTCACCCAGCCTCTCTGCACCTTGTTCCATGAGAAACTTTCTCAGGTCTGGAGCCATGGACTCTCTTAATTGCTCTATAAGGACCATTTCCTTAAGATCTTGGGTTTTCCCCAGAGAAGTCCATTTCTCCAAATATGTCTCTATTCGTGCAGAGAACTGGTGATAGGTTTCACCTGACAGTAGTTTAGCATTCCTAAATTTTTTCCTATAGAATTCTGCATTCTTTTCATATCTTAACAAAAGAGCCTGCTTTAGCATGTCATAATTTTCCTGATCACCTCTGCTCATTTTTGCAAAAACCTCATAAGCTGCCCCACGAAGTCCTTGAGATAACTTTAAGCTCCACCTTTCTCTCTCTAACCCATACGTGGTAGCTAATAGTTCATACCTATTTAGGTAGCTCTCTATATCATCGTCTTTCTCAACAAAATGATCTAAATGAAAATTCATAGCTGAGGTTGAGGCTCCTTGGCTAGCAGTGGCATCAGAGGCAAAGGGACTGGCACCATTTTCAGGAGCATGGCCCTGAAACTCAAACTCCCTTAGTCGTAACTCATGTTCCCTTTGTAATCTCTTCTCCTCCTTTTCTGCTTCCCTCTCTGCAGTCAATCTTCTTTCTTCTGCTTCCCTTTCTGCAGCTAATTTCTTCTCTTCCCTTTCTGCAGCTAATTTCTTCTCTTCCCTTTCTGCAGCCAATCTTTTGTCTTCTCTTTCTGCCTCCAATTTCTTAGCCTCAGCCTCAATCTGCAACCTCTTAGTCTCAGCCTCAGCCTCAAATTGTAACTTCTTAATTTCCCTTTCAGCCTCTAACTTTCTTTCGGCCTCTTTTTCTAATCTTCTTTCTTCGCGTTCAATAAATTTGTCACATTCCGTAGTGACATAGGCAACCATAACTTGCCCATCTAATCCTAACTCTTTTGCAGTCTGAACAGCAGCAGATCGAAACTTGGCCAGGTCCGCCATTGTCTATCAGGTAAATTTATACAATGTCTAACCAACAATTCAATCTCTAAATATATATCTAATGGACAACACAGGCACCGTGAGCTCAACCTTATTTAATTCCACCCAAGGATACCTTTTAATTCTTATATTCCCTGAAGTGAATTACCCCCAATATTTTTAATAGGGAAAGATTCAAAATCCCAAGAGCGAGACCCCAATATATGTGGTGAAGTGGGATGTTATAAATATTTATAGGGGACTTAGTGTACTGACTGAGATCAGCTGTGAAGGTATCTATATCTAATAAGAGTAGTGTATTATAGATAACCTTACTTGCTGCCACATATATATATATATATCTCAGTCAGAATTATTCTGGAATAGTGTGATGACTACGTTATATGTCTAGGGTATGTGTATGATGAAGTGTAAGTCAAAACAACAACAGACAGATAAACAATTTAATTTATTCCACTACACGTGACAACACTGTGACACTCACATACATAAAACACTCTACAAGGATATCTTAAAGGAGTCACTGATAACTTTTCAAATAACAATATGTATTCATTGCTGTCATGAATGGATATGTGTCCTGATTCAAATACAAAGGGAACCAGGAATCACAATCAATTTTAATTACAAGTTATATGTACAGAATTTATCAATATGAATATTGTAGTGACATATATTATTAAAAGTATCCTATGTGTGTCAGTTGTGTAGTAGTAATATGAGGTAATACTGGTTTTGTTTTGTTCAAGCTCTGTTGGTATTTGTCATCATGACTTCAATAGTTTGTCTTTATTGGAACTAGTATTGGAGATGTTCTCAGTTCCTGATATTAAAACAATTTACTTCCCCTCTTAAGTTTATGTTACAATGTTATTTTAAGATGGGGGTACATAATTTTGAGCTCAGCTGGCCACATCAGCTTATCTTGCGTGATGGCGGCAGGAAAAGACTCCTCTGCTCGATTTCTCCCCTGGGCTCTGGAGACACCTCACTGATAGCTAAATGGACCAATGAGTATGCTGTCCGACTCTGGATTCAGCAAAGCTCTGACCAGGTGCTGCTCAATACCATCAAGACCACGGTCCCTGAAAACAAGAAGGATGTACCTTCTACTTCATAACTAATTGATACTCTAGTTCTACACTGAGCACAATACACCACAAACATTGAGTTCAGAGCGTTAGGCCAACTGTCAGCTTCATCTGAAATACTTTATACCAGTATTAACCTCCTTAATGGTTACTACGCCTCTGCACTTCCAGCATTATTTCTTTCTAGTCAATCATCTAGGTGTCAGTGTACTGTTTGGCCATTCCATGCCGTTTTACTTTCCTCCGACACCTTCTGTTCAGGCTGGAGCATTATAGGCTTTACATCATGTTTGATACTGAACTACACATATATACTTACTTAGTCGTTCCTCTTCTACCGTGAGGTGTAGAGGTTTGGAAGAGAGAGCGCCAGACTATTCTATCAGCTGTCTTCTTCCTGGCCTGGTTCCATTCTAGTCCTCGGTCCTTCAAAGATTGTCTAATGTTATTCTCCCAGCGGACTCTGGGTCGTCTGGAGGTCTGGATCCCTGGCTCTTTGTTTCCCATGCTTGTCGTGGTAGCCGATCTTCTCCCATTCTGCAGACATGGCCAAACCATCTTAGTTGGGACTGTTCTATTTGGGTCTGCAGCGGGTGGGATTTTAGGCCTTGACGTATCGTCTGGTTGCGGACCATGTCTCTTCTTGTTACTTCAACCACCTTCCTCAGATACCTCATTTCTGAGGTTTGGATCTGGCTTTTGTGGGTTGTAGTCATTGCCCATGACTCGCATCCATATGTCAAGACACTACACATATATACAGGCATAAATTAACAATTCACATTCAATTTTCATTAAAAGATACTGAATGTTTCAAGCTTACCACAATTCATAGAATAAACACAGATACGTTGACTAGCAATGAATTCTGGCACAAATACTGGCACAAATTCCCATCTGCTTATGTTCCAGGCTTTTATTTAGCAAAAATATGAGCTGGCTTCAACGCACTGTTGCTTTATCAAGCTTATTTGAACTAGTGGTCTCGAACTAACGCTCCTAAGTGATTATATCAGCGAGTCTGGCCAATGGAGCCACGTTTCGACAAGTGTTTGAAAAAATTTTACCTTCCTACGTCTCCCCTAACAACCAAAGATAGTATTTATAGTCCGACCAATCGTGTTTAGTCTTATATTTGTTGCGCTCCAATCAATTTGGAGTTTACATGGTAGGCTATTTCCGTACGCAAGGTTTTTTTTAAACACGTTATAAAAAAATTTTATGAGCAGAAATGATTTCATGCTGTCAGGCATCCCCACTATTTTATTTTGGTTATAACTTGTTAATTCCTAGACTATTTGCGTAACGTTTTACATATTCTTTGTCAGCAAGCCCTAAGGAACCCAAATATACAAATTTAAAAGAGCTAAGTGGCTGCGTTCAAAATATGCAATTTCTTCTACCTCCTGTTTCGAAGATGTGCTGTCTGGGTACTGTAATGTTTTCAAACGTAAACCCATCTATTGTCATCTTTTCTAATAAGAGTTTTTCAGGATTTAAAAACCTAACTCTGGGAAGGTTAGTGTTTTTATCACTGTCCGTCCGAAAGAAATAGTGCATGTGGCCTTACACGCGTGATAGTAGTAAGTGTGTATCGCGTTACGCTTGTTGGGGTGGCATTAATAGCGAGACGCGTGTTCAGTTTTGCATGCGTTCCTGATTTTCAGCCCTCCCTTCTCTTTCTATTTGAGTCCATCTGTTCGTTCGTTTTGGTAACGCAGTATAATTAATGTTAGGATTAATTTAGGTCATTACGCATTGTGCCTCTCAATGTTTTTCTCAGAAATGCAATACCCGTTTTAATGTGTTGTGGAAACGCTTGTATTTATGCAGTGGCTTATATTTAACGTGGAAACGTTACAATTTGCAGACGAAGCATAAAACAAAGGGGGATTTCGAGTACATTCCTTGTGACAGCACTGTTATTTTACCATTGCTCTTTTCTTTATTAGATTTATTTGTTAGGCTTTATATTTACCTGATAATTTATATATGTGGATTAGAATATTTCACGACAATCGGCTACCCCGACAAGCATGGGAAACAAAGAGCCAGGGATCCAGACCCCCAGGACGACCCAGAGTCCGCTGGGAGGACAACGTTAGACAATCTTTGAAGGACCGAGGACTAGAATGGAACCAGGCCAGGAGGAAGACAGCCGATAGGATAGTCTGGCGCTCTCTCTTCCAAAATAACTTTTTTTAATCTCTTGATTTTGAACGATTTGATCATTAAATAAATCGATACGAAAGATAGAGACCAGACATACAGTTTTTCCAATCTTTTATTTGTCCTATCTATCAGTAATAAACAGAGAAAGAAATAGAGAGTGGGTGGCTACAACTAAAATAAACGTGGAGGTGAAAACGAAGATCGAGGTCTCTTAAGTAGCCCGTTATCTTGGTCGTTGTATGTCACTCAACCCTGACACCCTGTGAGCTGGTCTGTCCTACCACTTCTGCACTGCACTAAGTTGGCCGTCCAATTTGGATGCATTTGCCTTTCTTTTTAGTTTTCATTCACTCCACGACAACTAATCAAATGGCATAAAATTCGGAGTCGCAGTCTGGACATTCTTCTACCGACTCTTGACTCCACTAAAAAACGAACGGCTTCACGACTCCGACTCTACAGCCATGTTTTCCCCCCATGAATAAGGCACCACCACAACAGGACATTACATTTTCTAAGAATACAGTTTTTTTTTAATTTTGTGTGTAAATATATACCGTACTTGCGCCAAACTTTGTGGTTTTCATGGTTTTCGGAACCGCATTTATTGCTATTGGAAAAAAATATATAATGACGTTGTTAAATTAATTACATTGCCGCTAGAACCGCAAGGAGTCCTTGCACACCGCTGGGTTTCACACCATGAGCTGCGCGTCAGAAAAGCCATGGAAATGAACACGTTATGGGGCGGAAGAAGTCCTGTCAACTTAATAAGGCCCAGGAGCCTAAGCCACAGGCTGGTTCAAGGCTTTCTTTCAAAAGTCGAAGCCGAGTATGGACATGTTAATCAAAGTCGATGGCTTGGCTGAGCAGCCAAACTGGCCAGGTTGTTGTCTTTCACTGGAAAATAAAAGCTACTCCCATAGCTTTAGTGGTGTGGCGTGTTAAAGACTTTATTTTTTATCATATACTTTTGCCCCGTTTTGGCTAGGCTGTCGTGGAATATTCTAATCCACATATATAAATTATTAGGTAAATATGAAGCCTAACAAATAAAATTAATAAAGAAAAGAGCAATGGTAAATAACAGTGCTGTCACAAAGAAGGTACTCGAAATCCCCCTTGTTTTCTGCTTCGTCTGCAAATTGTAACGCTTTCACGTTGATAGTAAAAGCTTACTGTATTATACCCGCTTTCTTCAATGAAACGTGTGCTGTATTTCTTGGAAAAACATTGAGAGGCAGACTGCGTAATGACCTAAATTAATCCTAGACTGCGTAATGACCTAAATTAATCCTAACATTAATTATATTGCGTTACCAAAACGAACGAACAGATGGACTAAAGGATAAAGAGAGAGGGAGGGCTGAAAATCAGGAACGCATGCAACACGCGTCGCGCGATACACAAATGCTGCCATCACGCGTGTAAGACTACATGCACTAACTTTTTTTCAGACGAACAGTGATAAATTCACTACCCTTCCCAGAGTTAGGTTTTAAAATCACAAAAAACGCTTATTAGGAAAGATAACAATAGATGGGTTTACGTTTGAAAACATTACAGTACCCAGACAGCACATCTTCGAAACAGGAGGTAGAAAATACATATTTTGAACGCAGCCACGTAGCTCTTTTAAATTTGGATATTTGGGTTCCTTAGGGCTTGCTGACCAAGAATATGTAAAACGTTACGCAAATAGTCCAGGAATTAATAAATTATACCCAAAATAAAATAGTGGGGATGCCTGACAGCATGGAATCATTTCTGCTCATAAAATTTTTTTATAACGTGTTTGAAAAAAATCTTACGTTACAGAATTAGCCTACCATGTAAACTCCAAATTGATTGGAGCGCAACAAATGAAAGACTAACCACGATTGGTCGGGCTATAAATACTATCTTTCGTTGTTAGGGGAGACGTGAAAAGGTAACATTTTTTCAAACACTTGTCGAAACGTGGCCTCATTGGCTAGACTCGCTGATATACTCACTTAGGAGCGTTAGTTCGAGACCACTAGTGCAAATAATCTTGATAAAGCAACAGTGCGTTGAAGCCAGCTCATATTTTTGTGTTAAATAAAAGCCTGGAACATAAGCAGATGGGAATTTGTGCCAGTAATTGTGCCAGAATTCATTGCTAATCAACGTATCTGTGTTTATTTCCATGAAATTGTGGTAAGCTTGAACCATTCAGTATCTTTTAATGAAAATTGAATGTAAATTGTTAATTTATGCCTGTATATATATGTGTAGTTCAGTGGCAAACAGGAGATAAAGCCTATAATGCTCCAGCCTGAACAGAGGGTGTCGGAGGGAAGTAAAACGGCATGGAATGGCCAAATAGTACACTGACACCTGGATGATTGATTAGACAGAAATAATGCTGGAAGTGCAGAGGCGTAGTGACCATTAAGGAGGGTAATGCTGGTATAAAGTATTTCAGATGAAGCTGACAGTTGGCCTAACGCTCTGAACTCAATGTTTGTGTTGTATTGTGCTCAGTGTAGAACTAGAGTATCAATTAGTTATGAAGTAGAAGGTACATCCTTCTTGTTTTCAGGGACCGTGGTCTTGATGGTACTGAGCAGCACCTGGTCAGAGCTTTGCTGAATCCAGAGTCGGACAGCATACTCCTTGGTCTTTTTAGCTATCAGTGAGGTGTCTCCAGAGCCCAGGGGAGAATTCGAGCAGAGGAGTCCTTTCCTGCCGCCATCACGCAAGATAAGCTGATTTGGCCAGCTGAGCTCAACATTATGTCCCCTCATCTTGAAATGACTTTGTAAAAATAACATTCAGAGGGGAATTTAATTGTCTTAATATCAGGAACTGAGAACATCTCCAATACTAGTCCCAAAAGACAAACTATTGAAGTCATGATGACAAATACCAACAGAGCTTGAACAAAACAAAACCAGTATTACCTCATATTACCACTACACAACTGACACACATAGGATATTTTAATAATATATGTCACTACAATATTCATATTGATAAAGTCTGTACATATACTTGTAATTAAAATTGATTGTGATTCCTGGTTCCTTTGTATTTGAATCAGGACACATATACCTTTATGATAACCATGAATACATATTGTTATTTGAAAAGTTATCAGTGACTCCTTAAGATATTCTCATAGAGTGTTATATGTATGTGAGTGTCACAGTGTTGTCAAGAGTAGTGGATTAAATTAAATTGTTTATCTGTCTGTTGTTGTGACTTACACTTCATCATACACATACCCTAGACACATAACGTAGTCATCACACTATTCCAGAATAATTCTGACTGAGATATATAGATATGTGGTAGCAAGTAAGGTTATCTATAATACACTACTCTTAATAGATATAGATACCTTCACAGCTGATCTCAGTCAGTACACTAAGTCCCCTATAAATATTTATAACATCCCACTTCACCACATATATTGGGGTCTCGCTCTTGGGATTTTGAATCTTTCCCTATTAAAAATATTGGGGGTAATTCACTTCAGGGAATATAAGAATTAAAAGGTATCCTTGGGTGGAATTAAATAAGGTTGAGCTCACGGTGCCTGTGTTGTCCATTAGATATATTTAGAGATTAAATTGTTGGTTAGACATTGTAGAAATTTACCTGATAGACAATGGCGGACCTGGCCAAGTTTCGATCTGCTGCTGTACAGACTGCAAAAGAGTTAGGATTAGATGGGCAAGTTATGGTTGCCTATGTCACTACGGAATGTGATAAATTTATTGAACGCGAAGAAAGAAGATTAGAAAAAGAGGCCGAAAGAAAGTTAGAGGCTGAGACTAAGAGGTTGCAAGCTGAGGCTGAGACTAAGAGGTTGCAGATTGAGGCTGAGGCTAAGAAATTGGAGGCAGAAAGAGAAGACAAAAGATTGGAACAGAAAGGGAAGCAGAAGAAAGAAGATTGGCTGCAGAAAGGGAAGAGAAGAAATTAGCTGCAGAAAGGGAAGACAAGAAATTAGCTGCAGAAAGGGAAGCAGAAGATAAAAGATTACAAAGGGAACATGAGTTACGACTCAGGGAATTTGAATTTCAAGGCCATGCTCCTGAAAATGGTGCCAGTCCCTTTGCCTCTGATGCCACTGCTAGCCAAGGAGCCTCAACCTCAGCTATGAATTTTCATTTAGATCATTTTGTTGAGAAAGACGATGATATTGAGAGCTACCTAAATAGGTATGAACTATTAGCTACCACGTATGGGTTAGAGAGAGAAAGGTGGAGCTTAAAGTTATCTCAGGGACTTCGTGGGGCAGCTTATGAAGTTTTTGCAAAAATGAGCAGAGGTGATCAGGAAAATTATGACATGCTAAAGCAGGCTCTTTTGTTAAGGTATGAAAAGAATGCAGAATTTTATAGGAAAAAATTTAGGAATGCTAAACTACTGTCAGGTGAAACCTATCACCAGTTCTCTGCACGAATAGAGACATACTTGGAGAAATGGACTTCTCTGGGGAAAACCCAAGATCTTAAGGAAATGGTCCTTATAGAGCAATTAAGAGAGTCCATGGCTCCAGACCTGAGAAAGTTTCTCATGGAACAAGGTGCAGAGAGGCTGGATGAGTTGCTAAATGTTGCTGAAAGGTATCAAGCAGCTCAAGCAGAGGTAACAGGTAATAAAAAGAAACAAGTGGATAACTTTAGGGCACCACAGAACTTTAATAAATTTGATCCTAAGGATCAAAATAAAGGTAAGCACCAATTTGATAGGCCACGGTATGACAATAAAAATAAATTCCCACAATTCGATGAAAGGAAATATAATGAAAGAAAATCTTTCAACCAAGGAAAAAGGTGGTGTAAAAATTGTCAGATGGACAATCATGACACTGACCGTTGCAGAAGGAAACCTGTGTATATGGCAACCCTTCAGGTCAGGTCGACCTCAAGACAGGAGGAGGATATTATGTTGGATACCACTCCAGAAGAGATGAGGAAGGCACAGGCTGGGGATAAAACACTCAAGCCTTGTTTCAGAAAATTGTCAACTTGTCATACAACTCCAGGCAAGGGAGATTTTTACATGAAAAACAAGTTGATGTATAGGAAGACTGGAGCTAGATCCAAAGGTCAAGGACAGCTGGTACTTCCTAAAAGATATAGGGCAGACTTAATAAGGAGCCTACATGTGAAACCAGATGGGGACCATGAGAAAATAGGTACCATCATTCAAAAGGTGGCTCACAATTATTATTGGCCCAAAGCAAGATGGGACATTGAGAATTTTGTAGAAAGGTGTAGCATAGCACATGAGGGAACACCCACAAGTGGGAACATGGATCAGGACCTGGACACGCCACGGGGCAAAATTAGGCCTGATAATAAAAAGAAAAATAGATTTGATAAAGTGGACCAAATGGAATGGGAAGCCCCTTTTCACGGACAAGCTTCACTTAACTGTTTTACAATGGCCACTATGCGGAGAGTGCAAAAGGATGTCTTACCCCAGGATAAGCCGAAAATCCCTCAATCGGACTTAAACAAACTGGAGGAAGAGGATGTAGAGAGGAAATCTCTCATCAAGAATTTTAAGAGGGGAGACAGCCCCAAGAAAAAAATTGGTAGCGGTCGTTTTGTGAATGATAATTCTGGGAGGAAAAATCATCACTATAAAGCTTCGAGTGGAAGAGACCATACCGGTGCATGGACAAATAGGTCCACACAATTAAAGGTCCATATGTAGCTATGTTAAGAACGTGGACTGATGAAAAGGCAGAGGAAAACATTACATCTTCATACCAATATGTGAATGAGCTGACCACTCGGTTAAAAACTGGCTGGAAACTTGCCAATGAAAATTTGAAACAAGCCAGGAAGAAACATGCTGCCTATTATAACAGGAAGGCGAAGGACAGAAATTTGGCTGTGGGAGAGAAAGTACTGCTTCTTTTGCCTGGGAGTCAGAATAAGTTACAAATTGGATGGCAGGGTCCATATACAGTTCTAGAGAAGGTGTCTAGAACAAATTATAAGATAGATAAGAAGGGGAAAGAAAAAATCTATCATGTGAATCTCCTGAAGAAATATTTGGAAAGAGAACATCAGGAAGAGACACACTTGTTGACCTTGTCCATCGCCATGGAGATGAAAAAGGAACCACTTTCATCATTTGAATATCCATTACACCCCTGTGAGACAGCAGCACAGGTGAAAATCAGTACACATTTAACGAAAACTCAGAAAGAGAGAGTGCAACAGGTTCTAAATAATCATGCAGAGGTGTTAACAGACCGACCAGGGCATACAAACCTATTGGAATATGATATGAAACTAATAGACTCCACACCTGTCTGTATGAAACCATATTCGATTCCGTTTGCTAAGGAGAAAGCTTTGAAGGAAGAGATAGACTATCTATTGAAGGAAGGAATTATTTCGCACAGTGAGTCTTCGTATAGTTCCGGTGTGGTACTCTTAAGGAAGCCCTCTGGAGAACATAGACTCTGTATAGATTACAGGAGACTGAATGCTATTACAGAAGGACAGGTGGATCCATTGCCGGATACAAATCAGCTGTTTGCCAGACTAAATAAAGCTAAATATTTCTCAAAAGTGGATCTGAGTAAAGGATATTATCAGATTCCAGTAAAGCCTGAGGTTAGACCATACCTAGCTTTTAGTACCTCAGAAGGACACTATGAGTTTAATAGATTGCCATTTGGATTGAAGAATGCGCCTAGTGTCTTCTCTAGAATGATGAGAAAATTATTGGATCCTCTGAATAATCCCTGTATAACAAATTTTATGGATGATATCCTTATAGCAACAGAAACATTTGAGGAACACATTGACTCTCTGAACATGCTGTTTGATCGACTTAGGGAGGCAAATTTAACAGCCCGACCAACCAAATGTTGCGTTGGATGTAAAGAATTGGAATTTTTGGGACACACAGTTTATCAGGGAAACATGACCCCTGACCCAAAGAATTTAGAGAAACTACAGAAAGCCCCGAGACCACAAACCAAGAAGGACGTGAGATCCTTTGTCTCATTATGTGGTTTCTACCAGAAGTATATCAAAAACTTTAATTCCATATGTGCACCGTTAACTGAATTGACACGTAAAGGACATCCAGATCGCATTACATGGACACCACAATGGGAAATGACTTACCAAGAATTGAAGGAAAAGCTCACAAGTAAACCCATTTTGAAATTACCTGACTTAAGTCAAGAATTCATAGTAAGGACGGATGCAAGTAATATTGGGTTAGGTGCAACTCTACTACAGAGATCTGATGCATTGGATGGGGAATTAAGCCCAGTGGCATATGCTAGCAGAAAGTTGAATAAAGCTGAAATCAACTACTCAACTAGCGAAAAAGAATGTTTTGCAGTAATATGGGCGATAAAGAAATTCAATATTTATCTATATGGGAAGGCATTTAAGTTGCAAACAGACCACAAACCTTTATCGTTTCTAGCACAGGCTAGGCATGAGAACTCCAGGTTACTCCGATGGTCTTTACTTTTGGCTCCATATAATTTTAGCATTGAGTATATATCTGGAAAAACCAATTTGGGAGCGGATTTTTTAAGCCGCCATCCGTGCGATGAGAATCACCTTAAACCCCAGAAATAATAATAAATTTCTCTATGTGTATATAGAATAAAGGACTGACATATAATGTCTGTTTTAAGAGGGGAGGCGTCGTGGAATATTCTAATCCACATATATAAATTATTAGGTAAATATGAAGCCTAACAAATAAAATTAATAAAGAAAAGAGCAATGGTAAATAACAGTGCTGTCACAAAGAAGGTACTCGAAATCCCCCTTGTTTTCTGCTTCGTCTGCAAATTGTAACGCTTTCACGTTGATAGTAAAAGCTTACTGTATTATACCCGCTTTCTTCAATGAAACGTGTGCTGTATTTCTTGGAAAAACATTGAGAGGCAGACTGCGTAATGACCTAAATTAATCCTAACATTAATTATATTGCGTTACCAAAACGAACGAACAGATGGACTAAAGGATAAAGAGAGAGGGAGGGCTGAAAATCAGGAACGCATGCAACACGCATCGCGCGATACACAAATGCTGCCATCACGCGTGTAAGACTACATGCACTAACTTTTTTTCAGACGAACAGTGATAAATTCACTACCCTTCCCAGAGTTAGGTTTTAAAATCACAAAAAACGCTTATTAGGAAAGATAACAATAGATGGGTTTACGTTTGAAAACATTACAGTACCCAGACAGCACATCTTCAAAACAGGAGGTAGAAAATACATATTTTGAACGCAGCCACGTAGCTCTTTTAAATTTGGATATTTGGGTTCCTTAGGGCTTGCTGACCAAGAATATGTAAAACGTTACGCAAATAGTCCAGGAATTAATAAATTATACCCAAAATAAAATAGTGGGGATGCCTGACAGCATGGAATCATTTCTGCTCATAAAATTTTTTTTATAACGTGTTTGAAAAAAATCTTACGTTACAGAATTAGCCTACCATGTAAACTCCAAATTGATTGGAGCGCAACAAATGAAAGACTAACCACGATTGGTCGGGCTATAAATACTATCTTTCGTTGTTAGGGGAGACGTGAAAAGGTAACATTTTTTTTTCAAACACTTGTCGAAACGTGGCCTCATTGGCTAGACTCGCTGATATACTCACTTAGGAGCGTTAGTTCGAGACCACTAGTGCAAATAATCTTGATAAAGCAACAGTGCGTTGAAGCCAGCTCATATTTGTGTTAAATAAAAGCCTGGAACATAAGCAGATGGGAATTTGTGCCAGTAATTGTGCCAGAATTCATTGCTAATCAACGTATCTGTGTTTATTTCCATGAAATTGTGGTAAGCTTGAACCATTCAGTATCTTTTAATGAAAATTGAATGTAAATTGTTAATTTATGCCTGTATATATATGTGTAGTTCAGTGGCAAACAGGAGATAAAGCCTATAATGCTCCAGCCTGAACAGAGGGTGTCGGAGGGAAGTAAAACGGCATGGAATGGCCAAATAGTACACTGACACCTGGATGATTGATTAGACAGAAATAATGCTGGAAGTGCAGAGGCGTAGTGACCATTAAGGAGGGTAATGCTGGTATAAAGTATTTCAGATGAAGCTGACAGTTGGCCTAACGCTCTGAACTCAATGTTTGTGTTGTATTGTGCTCAGTGTAGAACTAGAGTATCAATTAGTTATGAAGTAGAAGGTACATCCTTCTTGTTTTCAGGGACCGTGGTCTTGATGGTACTGAGCAGCACCTGGTCAGAGCTTTGCTGAATCCAGAGTCGGACAGCATACTCCTTGGTCTTTTTAGCTATCAGTGAGGTGTCTCCAGAGCCCAGGGGAGAATTCGAGCAGAGGAGTCCTTTCCTGCCGCCATCACGCAAGATAAGCTGATTTGGCCAGCTGAGCTCAACATTATGTCCCCTCATCTTGAAATGACTTTGTAAAAATAACATTCAGAGGGGAATTTAATTGTCTTAATATCAGGAACTGAGAACATCTCCAATACTAGTCCCAAAAGACAAACTATTGAAGTCATGATGACAAATACCAACAGAGCTTGAACAAAACAAAACCAGTATTACCTCATATTACCACTACACAACTGACACACATAGGATATTTTTAATAATATATGTCACTACAATATTCATATTGATAAAGTCTGTACATATACTTGTAATTAAAATTGATTGTGATTCCTGGTTCCTTTGTATTTGAATCAGGACACATATACCTTTATGATAACCATGAATACATATTGTTATTTGAAAAGTTATCAGTGACTCCTTAAGATATTCTCATAGAGTGTTATATGTATGTGAGTGTCACAGTGTTGTCAAGAGTAGTGGATTAAATTAAATTGTTTATCTGTCTGTTGTTGTGACTTACACTTCATCATACACATACCCTAGACACATAACGTAGTCATCACACTATTCCAGAATAATTCTGACTGAGATATATAGATATGTGGTAGCAAGTAAGGTTATCTATAATACACTACTCTTAATAGATATAGATACCTTCACAGCTGATCTCAGTCAGTACACTAAGTCCCCTATAAATATTTATAACATCCCACTTCACCACATAGGCGCGCACGTTTTTTTTTTTTTTTTTCCTTAACCAGCGGCACTTGGGCTTTCAGCCCTTCGGCCCAATGACATGTCATTGCGAGGCTGGGGAACCTGAGGACTTTCCTTCCAACCCGGTCAGGAGCTTCGCTCCTTCCCATCCACAGAGGGTTTATCACAGGAGCCGTTCAGGCTATTCAGTCAAATTTCCGGCCGTAAACATTTCTTCAAACGCCGACGCCCGGGTTTGAACCATGAACACCTGGTCGCCAGTACAACGCCGAAGCCATTACACCAGCGCGGCTCCCAGGCGCGCACGTTAAACCTAGACACGGGGTCCGTTGGTTATATTGCGATTCGTGTCCAAATAAAAAAGACCTTGCTGTAGGTCTCAGCCTTTATAATGTGTTGTGACCGGTTACCTTACTCTCTGCCTTTCTTCTTATTCTTTGATCTTTAGCCGCCGACCGTCAAAGCAGTCAGTGGCCATTACGCCTGGTGGCGTCTTGTAGGTTAACAACAAATTGATTCCACTTTGCTCGGTCGGCGGCCATCCTTCGTACAGTGCCCCAAGTCTGGTTCACTCCTTGCATCTCAGCCTCCACAGTCCTCCGCCAAGTTGTATTTGGTCGGCCTCTCTTTCGTTTTCCTTCAGCGGTCCATAGCATAGCTGTTCTTGTGATGGCATCGGGGTCTCTTCTGAGGACATGGCCAACCCAGCTCCAGCGTCTGCCAGCTATGATGGTGTGCATGTTCTCTTGCTTGCTCCGAGTAAGCAGATCTTGGTTGGTGATGGTATTCGGCCAAAAGATTCGGAGAATTTTTCTTAGGCGTGTTGTGTGAAAAGAGGACAATTTCGACATTTCCTTCTCTGTAACTCTCCAGCTCTCCGCGCCATAGAGAAGCACAGAAAGCACACAGCTCTGATATAATCCTAATTTTGTGCTTGTGCTGTACTGAGAGGACTTCCAGATGTTGTTTAGACTAAAAAAGGCTGTTCTTGCTTTGTTCATT
Source organism: Oreohelix idahoensis (assembly GCA_024509875.1). Classification (NCBI taxonomy): domain Eukaryota; kingdom Metazoa; phylum Mollusca; class Gastropoda; order Stylommatophora; family Oreohelicidae; genus Oreohelix; species Oreohelix idahoensis. Next base: position 258,739 of record JAMPIV010012429.1, read on the forward strand.
CTGTTGTTGATGTCTTTGCTTGCTCCGCCGTCTGGTGTTACTATGCATCCTAGGTATGTGAAGGCATCTGTCTGTTCCAGTTGCTGATTCCTTACTGATATGGGCTCAGGGTTGCTCACATTGAGCGTCATGACTGTGGTGAAGTGGGATGTTATAAATATTTATAGGGGACTTAGTGTACTGACTGAGATCAGCTGTGAAGGTATCTATATCTAATAAGAGTAGTGTATTATAGATAACCTTACTTGCTGCCACATATATATATATCTCAGTCAGAATTATTCTGGAATAGTGTGATGACTACGTTGTATGTCTAGGGTATGTGTATGATGAAGTGTAAGTCATAACAACAACAGACAGATAAACAATTTAATTTATTCCACCACACTTGACAACACTGTGACACTCACATACATATAACACTCTAAAGGATATCTTAAAGGAGTCACTGATAACTTTTCAAATAACAATATGTATTCATTGCTGTTATGAATGAATATGTGTCCTGATTCAAATACAAAGGGAACCAGGAATCACAATCAATTTTAATTACAAGTTATATGTACAGAATTTCTCAATATGAATATTGTAGTGACATATATTATTAAAAGTATCCTATGTGTGTCAGTTGTGTAGTAGTAATATGAGGTAATACTGGTTTTGTTTTGTTCAAGCTCTGTTGGTATTTGTCATCATGACTTCAATAGTTTGTCTTTATGGGAGCTAGTATTGGAGATGTTCTCAGTTCCTGTTATTAAAACAATTTACTTCCCCTCTTAAGTTTATGTTACAATGTTATTTTAAGATGGGGTACATAATTTTGAGCTCAGCTGGCCACATCAGCTTATCTTGCGTGATGGCGGCAGGAAAAGACTCCTCTGCTCGATTTCTCCCCTGTGCTCTGGAGACACCTCACTGATAGCTAAATGGACCAAGGAGTATGCTGTCCGACTCTGGATTCAGCAAAGCTCTGACCAGGTGCTGCTCAATACCATCAAGACCACGGTCCCACAATTCATGGAAACAAACACAGATACGTTGATTAGCAATGAATTCTGGCACAAATACTGGCACAAATTCCCATCTGCTTATGTTCCAGGCTTTTATTTAGCAAAAATATGAGCTGGCTTCAACGCACTGTTGCTTTATCAAGCTTATTTGAACTAGTGGTCTCGAACTAACGCTCCTAAGTGAGTATATCAGCGAGTCTGGCCAATGGAGCCACGTTTCGACAAGTGTTTGAAAAAATTTTAACTTCCTACGTCTCCCCTAACAACCAAGGATAGCATTTATAGCCCGACCAATCGTGTTTAGTCTTATATTTGTTGCGCTCCAATCAATTTGGAGTTTACATGGTAGGCTATTTCTGTACGTAAGGTTTTTTCAAACACGTTATAAAAAAATTTTATGAGCAGAAATGATTTCATGCTGTCAGGCATCCCCACTATTTTATTTTGGTTATAACTTGTTAATTCCTAGACTATTTGCGTAACGTTTTACATATTCTTTGTCAGCAAACCCTAAGGAACCCAAATATACAAATTTAAAAGAGCTAAGTGGCTGCGTTCAAAATATGCAATTTCTTCGACCTCCTGTTTCGAAGATGTGCTGTCTGGGTACTGTAATGTTTTCAAACGTAAACCCATCTAATGTTATCTTTTCTAATAAGCGTTTTTCGTGATTTTAAAACCTAACTCTGGGAAGGGTAGTGAATTTATCACTGTCCGTCTGAAAAAAAAAGTTAGTGCATGTGGCCTTACACGCGTGATAGTAGTAATTGTGTATCGCGCGACGCGTGTTGCATGCGTTCCTGATTTTCAGCCCTCCCTCTCTCTTTCTATTTGAGTCCATCTGTTCGTTCGTTTTGGTAACGCAGTATAATTAATGTTAGGATTAATTTAGGTCATTACGCAGTCTGCCTCTCAATGTTTTTTCCAAGAAATACAGCACACGTTTCATTGAAGAAAGCGGGTAATAATATAGTAGGCTTTTACTATCAACGTGAAAGCGTTACAATTTGCAGACGAAGCATAAAACAAAGGGGATTTCGAGTACATTCCTTGTGACAGCACTGTTATTTTACCATTGCTCTTTTCTTTATTAGAATTTATTTGTTACGCTTTACATTTACCTTTTAATTTATATATGTGGATTAGAATATTCCACGACATCTCCCCTCTTAAAACAGACATTATATGTCAGTCCTTTATTCTATATACACATAGAGAAATTTATTATTATTTCTGGGGTTTACGGTGATTCTCATCACACGGATGGCGGCTTAAAAAATCCGCTCCCAAATTTGTTTTTCCAGATATATACTCAATGCTAAAATTATATGGAGCCAAAAGTAAAGACCATCGGAGTAACCTGGAGTTCTCATGCCTAGCCTGTGCTAGAAACGATAAAGGTTTGTGGTCTGTTTGCAACTTAAAGGCCTTCCCATACAGATAAATATTGAATTTCTTTATTGCCCATATTACTGCAAGACATTCTTTTTCGCTAGTTGAGTAATTGATTTCGGCTTTATTCAATTTTCTGCTAGCATATGCCACTGGGCTTAATTCCCCATCCAATGCATCTGATTTCTGTAGTAGAGTTGCACCTAACCCAATATTACTTGCATCCGTCCTTACTATGAATTCTTGACTTAAGTCAGGTAATTTCAAAATGGGTTTACTTGTGAGCTTTTCCTTCAATTCTTGGTAAGTCATTTCACATTGTGGTGTCCATGTAATGCGATCTGGATGTCCTTTACGTGTCAAATCAGTTAACGGTGCACATATGGAATTAAAGTTTTTGATATACTTCTGGTAGAAACCACATAATGAGACAAAGGATCTCACGTCCTTCTTGGTTTGTGGTCTCGGGGCTTTCTGTAGTTTCTCTAAATTCTTTGGGTCAGGGGTCATGTTTCCCTGATAAACTGTGTGTCCCAAAAATTCCAATTCTTTACATCCAACGCAACATTTGGTTGGTCGGGCTGTTAAATTTGCCTCCCTAAGTCGATTAAACAGCATGTTCAGAGAGTCAATGTGTTTCTCAAATGTTTCTGTTGCTATCAGGATATCATCCATGAAATTTGTTATACATGGATTATTCAGAGGGTCCAATAATTTTCTCATCATTCTAGAGAAGACACTAGGCGCATTCTTCAATCCAAATGGCAATCTATTAAACTCATAGTGTCCTTCTGAGGTACTAAAAGCTAGGTATGGTCTAACCTCAGGCTTTACTGGAATCTGATAGTATCCTTTACTCAGATCCACTTTTGAGAAATATTTAGCTTTATTTAGTCTGGCAAACAGCTGATTTGTATCCGGCAATGGATCTACCTGTCCTTCTGTAATAGCATTCAGTCTCCTGTAATCTATACAGAGTCTATGTTCTCCAGAGGGCTTCCTTAAGAGTACAACACCGGAACTATATGAGGATTCACTGTGTGAAATAATTCCCTCCTTCAATAGATAGTCTATCTCTTCCTTCAAAGCTTTCTCCTTAGCAAACGGAATCGAATATGGTTTCATACAGACAGGTGTGGGGTCTATCAGTTTCATATCATATTCCAATAGGTTTGTATGCCCTGGTCGGTCTGTTAACACCTCTGCATGATTATTTAGAACCTGTTGCACTCTCTCTTTCTGAGTTTTCGTTAAATGTGTACTGATTTTCACCTGTGCTGCTGTCTCACAGGGGTGTAATGGATACTCAAATGATGAAAGTGGTTCCTTTTTCATCTCCATGGCGATGGACAAGGTCAACAAGTGTGTCTCCTCCTGATGTTCTCTTTCCAAATATTTCTTCAGGAGATTCACATGATAGATTTTTTCTTTCCCCTTCTTATCTATCTTATAATTTGTTCTAGATACCTTCTCTAAAACTGTATATGGACCCTGCCATCCAATTTGTAACTTATTCTGACTCCCGGGCAAAAGAAGCAGTACTTTCTCTCCCACAGCCAAATTTCTGTCTTTCGCCTTCCTGTTATAATAGGCAGCATGTTTCTTCCTGGCTTGTTTCAAATTTTCATTGGCAAGTTTCCAGCCAGTTTTTTAAACGAGTGGTCAGCTCATTCACATATTGGTATGAAGATGTAATGTTTTCCTCTGCCTTTTCATCAGTCCACGTTCTTAACAAAGCTACATGTGGACCTTTAATTGTGTGGACCTATTTGTCCATGCACCGGTATGGTCTCTTCCACTCGAAGCTCCATAGTGATGATTTTTCTTCCCAGAATTATCATTCACAAAACGACCGCTACCAATTTTTCTTTTGGGGCTGTCTCCCCACTTAAAATTCTTGATGAGAGATTTCCTCTCTACATCCTCTTCCTCCAGTTTGTTTAAGTCCGATTGAGGGATTGTCGGCTTATCCTGGGGTAAGACATCTTTTTGCACTCTCCGCATAGTGGCCATTGTAAAACAGTTAAGTGAAGCTTGTCCGTGAAAAGGGGCTTCCCATTCCATTTGGTCCACTTTATCAAATCTATTTTTCTTTTTATTATCAGGCCTAATTTTGCCCCGTGGCGTGTCCAGGTCCTGATCCATGTTCCCACTTGTGGGTGTTCCCTCATGTGCTATGCTACACCTTTCTACAAAATTCTCAATGTCCCATCTTGCTTTGGGCCAATAATAATTGTGAGCCACCTTTTGAATGATGGTACCTATCTTCTCATGGTCCCCATCTGGTTTCACATGTAGGCTCCTTATTAAGTCTGCCCTATATCTTTTTAGGAAGTACCAGCTGTCCCTGACCTTTGGATCTAGCTCCAGTCTTCCTATACATCAACTTGTTTTTCATGTAAAAATCTCCCTTACCTGGAGTTGTATGACAAGTTGACAATTTTCTGAAACAAGGCTTGAGTGTTTTATCCCCAGCCTGTGCCTTCCTCATCTCTTCTGGAGTGGTATCTAACATAATATCCTCCTCCTGTCTTGAGGTCGACCTGACCTGAAGGGTTGCCATATACACAGGTTTCCTTCTGCAACGGTCAGTGTCATGATTGTCCATCTGACAATTTTTACACCACCTTTTTCCTTGGTTGAAAGATTTTCTTTCATCATATTTCCTTTCATCGAATTGTGGGAATTTATTTTTATTTTCATACCGTGGCCTATCAAACTGGTGCTTACCTTTGTTTTGATCCCTAGGATCAAATTTATTAAAGTCCTGTGGTGCCCTAAAGTTATCCACTTGTTTCTTTTTATTACCTGTTACCTCTGCTTGAGCTGCTTGATACCTTTCAGCAACATTTAGCAACTCACCCAGCCTCTCTGCACCTTGTTCCATGAGAAACTTTCTCAGGTCTGGAGCCATGGACTCTCTTAGTTGCTCTATAAGGACCATTTCCTTAAGATCTTGGGTTTTCCCCAGAGAAGTCCATTTCTCCAAGTATGTCTCTATTCGTGCAGAGAACTGGTATTAGGTTTCACCTGACAGTAGTTTAGCATTCCTAAATTTTTTCCTATAAAATTCTGCATTCTTTTCATATCTTAACAAAAGAGCCTGCTTTAGCATGTCATAATTTTCCGGATCACCTCTGCTCATTTTAGCAAAAACTTCATAAGCTGCCCCACGAAGTCCTTGAGATAACTTTAAGCTCCACCTTTCTCTCTCTAACCCATATGTGGTAGCTAATAGTTCATACCTATTTAGATAGCTCTCTATATCATCGTCTTTCTCAACAAAATGATCTAAATGAAAATTCATAGCTGAGGTTGAGGCTCCTTGGCTAGCAGTGGCATCAGAGGCAAAGGGACTGGCACCATTTTCAGGAGCATGGCCCTGAAACTCAAACTCCCTTAGTCGTAACTCATGTTCCCTTTGTAATCTCTTATCTTCTGCTTCCCTTTCTGCAGTCAATCTTCTTTCTTCTGCAGCTAATTTCTTCTCTTCCCTTTCTGCAGTCAATCTTCTTTCTTCTGCAGCTAATTTCTTCTCTTCCCTTTCTGCAGCTAATCTTTTGTCTTCTCTTTCTGCTTCCAATTTCTTAGCCTCAGCCTCAATCTGCAACCTCTTAGTCTCAGCCTCAGCCTCAAATTGTAACTTCTTAATTTCCCTTTCAGCCTCTAACTTTCTTTCGGCTTCAAACCTTCTTTCTTCGCGTTCAATAAATTTGTCACATTCCGTAGTGACATAGGCAACCATAACTTGCCCATCTAATCCTAACTCTTTTGCAGTCTGAACAGCAGCAGATCGAAACTTGGCCAGGTCCGCCATTGTCTATCAGGTAAATTTATACAATGTCTAACCAACAATTCAATCTCTAACTATATATCTAATGGACAACACAGGCACCGTGAGCTCAACCTTATTTAATTCCACCCAAGGATACCTTTTAATTCTTATTATTCCCTGAAGTGAGTTACCCCCAATATTTTTAATAGTGAAAGATTCAAAATCCCAAGAGCGAGACCCCAATATATGTGGTGAAGTGGGATGTTATAAATATTTATAGGGGACTTAGTGTACTGACTGAGATCAGCTGTGAAGGTATCTATATCTAATAAGAGTAGTGTATTATAGATAACCTTACTTGCTGCCACATATATATATATATCTCAGTCAGAATTATTCTGGAATAGTGTGATGACTACGTTGTATGTCTAGGGTATGTGTATGATGAAGTGTAAGTCATAACAACAACAGACAGATAAACAATTTAATTTATTCCACCACACTTGACAACACTGTGACACTCACATACATATAACACTCTAAAGGATATCTTAAAGGAGTCACTGATAACTTTTCAAATAACAATATGTATTCATTGCTGTTATGAATGAATATGTGTCCTGATTCAAATACAAAGGGAACCAGGAATCACAATCAATTTTAATTACAAGTTATATGTACAGAATTTCTCAATATGAATATTGTAGTGACATATATTATTAAAAGTATCCTATGTGTGTCAGTTGTGTAGTAGTAATATGAGGTAATACTGGTTTTGTTTTGTTCAAGCTCTGTTGGTATTTGTCATCATGACTTCAATAGTTTGTCTTTATGGGAGCTAGTATTGGAGATGTTCTCAGTTCCTGTTATTAAAACAATTTACTTCCCCTCTTAAGTTTATGTTACAATGTTATTTTAAGATGGGGTACATAATTTTGAGCTCAGCTGGCCACATCAGCTTATCTTGCGTGATGGCGGCAGGAAAAGACTCCTCTGCTCGATTTCTCCCCTGTGCTCTGGAGACACCTCACTGATAGCTAAATGGACCAAGGAGTATGCTGTCCGACTCTGGATTCAGCAAAGCTCTGACCAGGTGCTGCTCAATACCATCAAGACCACGGTCCCACAATTCATGGAAACAAACACAGATACGTTGATTAGCAATGAATTCTGGCACAAATACTGGCACAAATTCCCATCTGCTTATGTTCCAGGCTTTTATTTAGCAAAAATATGAGCTGGCTTCAACGCACTGTTGCTTTATCAAGCTTATTTGAACTAGTGGTCTCGAACTAACGCTCCTAAGTGAGTATATCAGCGAGTCTGGCCAATGGAGCCACGTTTCGACAAGTGTTTGAAAAAATTTTAACTTCCTACGTCTCCCCTAACAACCAAGGATAGCATTTATAGCCCGACCAATCGTGTTTAGTCTTATATTTGTTGCGCTCCAATCAATTTGGAGTTTACATGGTAGGCTATTTCTGTACGTAAGGTTTTTTCAAACACGTTATAAAAAAATTTTATGAGCAGAAATGATTTCATGCTGTCAGGCATCCCCACTATTTTATTTTGGTTATAACTTGTTAATTCCTAGACTATTTGCGTAACGTTTTACATATTCTTTGTCAGCAAACCCTAAGGAACCCAAATATACAAATTTAAAAGAGCTAAGTGGCTGCGTTCAAAATATGCAATTTCTTCGACCTCCTGTTTCGAAGATGTGCTGTCTGGGTACTGTAATGTTTTCAAACGTAAACCCATCTAATGTTATCTTTTCTAATAAGCGTTTTTCGTGATTTTAAAACCTAACTCTGGGAAGGGTAGTGAATTTATCACTGTCCGTCTGAAAAAAAAAAATTAGTGCATGTGGCCTTACACGCGTGATAGTAGTAATTGTGTATCGCGCGACGCGTGTTGCATGCGTTCCTGATTTTCAGCCCTCCCTCTCTCTTTCTATTTGAGTCCATCTGTTCGTTCGTTTTGGTAACGCAGTATAATTAATGTTAGGATTAATTTAGGTCATTACGCAGTCTGCCTCTCAATGTTTTTCCAAGAAATACAGCACACGTTTCATTGAAGAAAGCGGGTAATAATATAGTAGGCTTTTACTATCAACGTGAAAGCGTTACAATTTGCAGACGAAGCATAAAACAAAGGGGATTTCGAGTACATTCCTTGTGACAGCACTGTTATTTTACCATTGCTCTTTTCTTTATTAGAATTTATTTGTTACGCTTTACATTTACCTTTTAATTTATATATGTGGAATATTTACAATGATTCCTTTCGGTTGATGTTCAAATGACCTCTGCTCTATTCATTTTTTTTCCTAGATGTGCCTTCTCTAAATCAAAAGTAGAACCAGGTTTTGCAACTGCGTAAACTGGAGCGTGACGAAATCAAGATTAAAACGAAACGCGGTAAAGTTGCCTTGAGAAGTTACCGCTCTGACTACTCTACCACTCGAAGACATTGTTCGTGGCAGTGAAAGGTAAAGACATGCGTTTTTGTTTTTGTTTGTTTGTTTGTTTGTTTTGAAAATGAAGTCTGGCTGCGTAAATTGACATTGGTAATAGCTATCACAAAGTGTTTGGCAGAATTGGATTCAAAACTTCAAGGAAAGGTGACGGATATGATGAAAATAGAAGCTACCCTTTTATAGAAGTACCCTTGAATAGCATCGGGGCCCCTGAATTTTGTTAAATTTTATCGCCAACGTGGGATCCCCCACGCGTGCTGATTATTATGCACCATTTCCACGTGGATTTTTCCCACGCGGGATAATTAGTATGCAATAGTTATCATGCGGACAGCCAGGACATCGCTTTGTCTTTAATTTTAGTTTAGCCACGCCTACTGTTTATCTCTAGAGCTATGAGCATCAAGCATTTTCTAGTTCTTTTTCTGCCACCCCTTCAAGAAGGCGTTGCCAAGAGGACACGGCAAAGCGGCCAGTATCAAAGACAGTTGTAGTCCACAGGAACGAGCAGAGAGTTTTAGCACCTTCGGTTCACACGTTCATGCGAACCGGTCAAGAGTGCTATATTTATTAAGTCTATCCATTTTTTTTCCCTGGATGTGCCTTCTCTAAATCAAAAGTAGAACCAGGTTTTGCAACTGCGTAAACTGGAGCGTGACGCTATCAAGGTTAAAACGCGGTAAAGTTGCCTTGAGAAGTTACCGCTCTGACCACTCTACCACTCGAAGACATTGTTCGTGGCAGTGAAAGGTAAAGACATGCGTTTTTGTGTTTGTTTGTTTGTTTGTTTGTTTTTAAAAATGAAGTCTGGCTGCGTAAATTGACATTGGTAATAGCTATCACAAAGTGTTTGGCAGAATCGGATTCAAAACTTCAAGGAAAGGTGCACCTTGTTAACTGTGACAAAAGTATGTAAATACATTACATGATATCTACACGTTTTTGCTTCCACCTGTTTTCCACCTTTTCTTGCTTATTAGTTTTGTTAATGCAGAACCTTTGTACTTGATATCTGTCTCACTCATAATTTAGCCACGCCTATTTTTTCTTTTCTCTATTGTCTTAACAGGCACTAGGAATGTTTAATATCAGACCGTTTCACGTGTAAAGAGAGGGGACTGGTCGTATATTTGTAGAATCAAGAGCGATAATTCAAAAGTTGTACCTTTTGATAGATGCAAGTAGAAAGAGAAAAGGGGGAGATAAGGTAATGAAGAAAATCAAGGTCGATAAGTTAAGACGTACTTTCGGTAGACATTTGTCAAGGTGAGATAATCAATCTCAGTTACGCCCCCCCCCCCCCCCCACATCCGTTCGTTCGTGAAGGTTAATTAAGCTACGGAACGACGCGATCAAAGAGACGATTTCCCGTGGGACCACGTCTACGGGCGGCTTAAGTGACAAAATAGACTTTGATTCAAAATCTAACCGCAGAAATTCCCAAAGGTGTTATGTCTCACAATGGTCAGCGACTTTCTGTCTATTTAATATATATATTCCAGCTTTCAAACTCAGATTATTCAGTACCCACAAAAGTTTTGGAACATCTAGCTGCGATTTCTGGATCCACTATATCATTAGAATTACTTAGTTTTTCGTTGGAGTTGTTTTAATTTCTGTGCTGCGGTAAATATTATTGTGACGGATAGGATGAAAATAGAAGCTACCCTTTTATAGAAGTACCCTTGAATAGCATCGGGCCCCTGAATTTTGTTAAATTTTATCGCCAACGTGGGATCCCCCACGCGTGCTGATTATTATGCACCATTTCCACGTGGATTTTTCCCACGCGGGATAATTAGTATGCAATAGTTATCATGCGGACAGCCAGGACATCGCTTTGTCTTTAATTTTAGTTTAGCCACGCCTACTGTTTATCTCTAGAGCTATGAGCATCAAGCATGTGTAAATTTTGAGTAATTAACTGTTCATAGCTAGTGTTAAAAAACGATGCATTAGCTAGTCACTCGTGAAGGTCCTTTAATATAAATAATTAAATACCGGAGTGATTTTACAGGTCTTACCGAATAACGCAGGTGTTAGAATTAATTATAGTAGAATTACCTGTTTTATATATTCTCTTTTATGCAGGTGGTCCTACCTTTTCGATCCAACGGTTTTTATTATATATAGAGAGTCATGTTCAGTTGGCTTACGGCATCCCCTTTTATATGTTCCTAAACTTACAAGAACATTGACAGTAACAAATCTGATGTTAAGAGACCCTTATAGGTCCACTGTCTAAACCCATGAGAGCGGTTAAATAACCAGAACGGTCAATTTTTCACTTGTGTAAAATGTTAACTGGAACGGACAATGCCAGAAGATTTTCTATATTTTATTCTATAAAGTTCCCTGGCCTGATGAGGCAGAACGTACAGCACGAATTTATTTACTTAAACCCAGATGACAGTAAACATTATTCCTACCACCAACTTCTACAGAGAACCTTTACCGCTATTTCTTTCCAAGAACAGCCTGGGAGTAACATTCTGCTGTTTGAGATATTTCCCAGTCATTACGACAGAATCCCAGAAAACAAACTTATTCCCAATTAAATACCTGCAAATCGGACGAAGAAGACCCGCCAGGAAAATTATAAATCAACGCACCCATCCAGCGAAACTCCGAGAGAAAATAGCAGTGCCTATTCGGAGATTTCTGGGGCTGAACGGGACAAAATAACAGGACATATAATAGTCTTAAGACACTGTGTTTGATTTAATTCTATGGACGTATGCAGCCGACAGAGGGGTAAGTGTGAACGGGAGTGAGCTCACTGTACGAATGTTGAGAGTGGAAAAACGGAACGAAAGAATTTAGTTTACTTAAGTTTACTACTAATATAACACCTTCTTTTATCTATCTCTCACAAAGTCCGAAGGCCCACGGGACAGTTAAACTAAGGACATACCGGTTACCCATCCTGACTACCCCCACTCCCATTGTTAAACCATTTGATTGATCTGTTGGGTAAACAACCTCGGGTGGGATCATTTTCCTAGTTTTTACATGTTCCAGAGGGGAGGTCTTTGAGAATATATATTGTTTATTTATTTTCCTTTTATGTAACCATAATTTCACCTGATGACCTGATAACGATGTATTAACTGTTGTAACCTATTTTTTTCTAAAGATAGAATATATTTTATAAACCTTAGTGTGTTAAGTGACTAGCGAATTAAAATAATTTATAGCTAAATTGTTCCGGCTGTAGCGTTGATTAATTAATTGCTAGTAACCAGTAAGGGATACTTGGTCAACTAGTAAATGCACTATTCACTATGAGTACTGACGAAATAAATATTTATTTCTAATTGATTTTGAGTAATTTTGTAAATGACTAGCGCTTAATTTACGGCGTTTTTTATTAAACGATAAGATAAGCTATACACGTGTAGTTCTATTCAAAGTTAAATAACCGAGTGGATAATAACTTATAATTCTGCGCGGGTTAATTTTAGGATAGAATAGTGGTGTGGGGGTTATTGTGATCATATGGTTGTTTTTTTTCTTCCTATATTCAGTACGGGTCACAAACCCAAAATCTACCAGCGGCCTTAATCTGTGAAAAAGTCTAATCTGAGAATAACGGATCTAAGTCCTACAGTACAAAAAGAATATTCTTTTATAACTATCGGGTCTTCAAGGTGGACCGGTCTGGCATCTTGTTTACACCCAGAAAGAGACAGAGTACCAACCCAAAGAATATTAAGAATAAATTGTAACTGGGCCTAGAGATATCCAGATTTCTTTTTCCCAATTTTTATATACATTCAGCCCGTTGTGGCGAAATAATCAAACATTGACATTTTCCGACTATCGACCATTTGTGGTGTGACGAGGATTCTTGATCATGAGAGATTTTAATACCCGACGTTTCCTTCTAGTATCAAATTTATCAGCTACTGACACTGTGACCACTAAATCTCTTAAGTAATTTCCTACCTGGACTCATTGATGTGTCATAAACAGAATCCTAGTAACAGTAACGAAGCAAGCGTTTCCCAATAAGAGAATTAATCAGTCTTGGAGAAACTGAGGCTGGTTTCGCCAAATAACACAACCTTGGATTTGTGGATGTATCATGGAGATATGTTCCAGATGTGGTGAAAGCACTTATTTGGTAAGTGAGAATGAAATGTGATCACATGTGTGTCAGAGCGAGAGAAAGAAGGAATGACTAATTCTTAAATTTGTATAACTAATATACTCACTTTGTTGTGCCTTTCTTATGTTTTGCTAATACTGTTCATTTCAGAATAGATTAACTGAGAAACTCTGTTCTTTACAGCATAGGCAAATTCTAGACCATAACGCAAATCCTTTTGACCTTTTTTGGGGGGGTTTAATAACTTCTTCTAACGGGATCTTGTCTCAACAGAGGGAGGGGGAATTACACTTATGGGTCTATTCCTTATTAATTCTGTAACCTATGATTTTTATGTTTTGATATTTTGATAAATGTTGTGAGGTTCTTTATGATAAATAAAATTAACATAAAACTTATTAACCGTGTCGGTCAGCTTGTCCCAATAGCCCTACTCCATTTAATATAGTTTCACGTTTGTGCGTCTAATTGTCGCCACTTATCTGTGTGTGGGTGTATGTGAGTGGTTGATACATATGTATGTATATATATATATATATATATATATATATATATATATATATATATATATATATATATATATATATATATATATATATATATACATATATATATATATATATATATATATATATATATATATAGTCGTAAATTTATTTTGAGAGAAAGAGAGTCTTAGAAATAGTGGTCCGGTTTAGAGTGTAGAATGATGGTGAAAACTCAGTGATAGAAAATGTAGAGATTAAATAGTTGCTTCACAGCGTGCTGGAGGAGAGTAAAGACAGACTTATTTACGACAAGTCGTTTCTCTCAATCTTCTCTTCCGCTCTCCTGGTCAAACAATTATTTGCCAGTTTTTCCAGACACACATCTGCGCGTACACCGATTTGGTGTTTTCAAACACACAGACGACGTAGATACAAACTATATTAAACAATTTCCTGTCATTCATACCCTCTGTGCGGATCCACACTCATATACACCACACACTTACCGAGTTGCAGCATCAGACAATCCCTTAGAATGATAAACACAATAATTAACTCTTGACGTATGACAACTGTCTAGTCCTTCTATGTCCCGCCCCAGATAATGCGAGGATTCACTGAGAGCAAATATTCCCGCTTATCGCCGGACTTGAAGTTCTAAGAGTTCTTGTGTTTTATTATAAAGAAACGAGTCTATGGGATGGCACTGACGCGGTTCGACATAGGGGTGAAAAATGAGGTGATGGTATAATCCTTCACTGCGTGATGATAGCCACTGACCGGGAAAGTTTTTAATCCAGTGAGGAAAAAACTAGGCTCGGTCACATTCAGGTAAATCGGTAATCTCTCACAATAGAGCAGTATATAAACTATCGCTACTGGCACTGTTCATCTTCCAGTTTATCTTACAGATTGTAAGTTAAATTGATGATAATAATCAAATGATCTTGGGTAGGCTTTCCTTCATGTAATAATGCTAGCCAGGCCGTACCGGACCACCACAAGATTTACTTTAAAAAAATGTCTCATCAAACTGTCTGGAAGTTTAAGAACCGAGTATGGAAACTCTGAAAGATTTCGTTATTGCTGGGATTGCAAAAGGTGATCAATCGCTTTGCACAGAATAGAATTCACTGCAAATATGTATAAAATCCATGGGATGATCTAGCAAGATTTCAAATATCGCTAGTGCTTCTATCAAGTTCTGGCCAGCGAATGATGAAGTGTATTTCTACGTGATCTGTATATCTACAACTGGAATGCAAGATGAGTGGGACATGAAAACTTTGACAGCTTTTTTTGATCTCATGACATTGGGGGATCTGACCGCCAAATCCAAAGAGAGAAGCCGCCCCTGGCCTCTCGTTTCTTCGTTCGCTGCTTGCGTCAGCTTTCCCCGTTCGCTCTGGCTGCGATCGGTTTCGTGCTTAACACCGAGATGCGAAATCGTTTCAGGGACCACTACTGTCTTTGATAGCGCCGATAGTCTCCCCTGAAATCCCTCAGTCTGTCTCTTTGATCTCGTGCCGCATACTAAATGAGTCCCGGTCGGTTCGCTCTGGCGAAACGAAAAGTTACAACAAATGTTCAGGGGTTCTAATGTTATGAAAAGCTAAAGGTCCCTTTAAATCATCCATCATATCAGGGAAAATTCACTTGTCAAACTAGACGTACGTCACAATCGTCCTCACTTTTAGACATGAAACTATTTTTCATGTTTCATTTTTTGACAATGTAGGTGACCTGATTGGTGATTTTAGGATGAGTGGTATCTTCAGTTTGCTCTTCTTCCTCTGTAGACCAGTTTCTACTCAGGAAATCAGCCCCGACATTCTGTCTTCCTGGAATATATTCCACTTTGAAAGAATAAACGCTTTAAAAAAGCGCCCAACGCATGATCCTTGCGTTAAATTCTTTATTGGCACCAAGAAATGCTAACGGAGCGTGGTCTGTTTGCACCGTGAAAGATGTACCATAGAGAAACTCATGATGGCGTCTGATACCGTCAATCAGAGCGAGACATTCTCTTTCGACTACGCTGTAGTTCCGTTCCGCTTTATTTAATTTCCGACTGCCATAGGCAACTGGAAATAGCATGTTTGGGTCACTGTCATCGGCTTGAAGCAGTGTTGACCCGATGCCCTGACCTTACGCGTCGACTCTCAGTACAAAAGGTTTCTTGAGGTCGGGCAACCTCAAAATGGGGTATGCAGACAACTGTCCTTTCAAAGTGCTATACGCGTGTTCGCACTTTTGATCCCATATGACCTTATCAGGACAACCTTTCTTTGTGAGGTCAGTCAGAGGTGCCGTCAGTTCGTTGAAGTTCTGGATGTACTTCTGATAGTATGCACATAGCGATATGATGGAACGTACGTCTTTCTTCGTTCGGGGTCTTTTTGCTGCCACTATTTTCTCCCCGTTCTTCTTAATAGGCCAACTGCATCCGTGAGAAATAGTGTGCCCCAGGAAGTCTAGCTGTTCAAACCCGATGAGACATTTGCTAGGTCTGGCTGTGAGACCCGTTTCCTGTAGTCTCCTGAGGAGCATAGCAACCGTAGCAATATGTTCTTCATAGGTTTCCGATGCAATTAATATGTCATCCATGAAATTATGGATATGGGGACTTTGCAAAGGTTCTAGAAGCTTCTTTATCATCCTGGTGAACACTCCTGGTGCGTTATGCAAACCGAACGGCATCACGTTAAATGTGTAATGTCCTTCGCTAGTGCTGAAAGCTAACAAAGGTTTAATTTCCTCCTTGACTGGTATTTGATAATAACCTTTGCTGAGGTCAATCTTGGAGAAGATCTTTGCTTTGCTGAGCTTGGTGAACAACTCAGAAACAGTTTGGAGAGGTTCGGGCTGGAATTCCGTTACAGCGTTTAGCAGCCTGTAATCAATGCACAGCCGAACTTCCTTATTGGGCTTCTGCAACAGCACTACGCTCGAGCTGTAAGGAGATGTAGACTCACTGATAATTCCTGCCTGACGCAGCTTGTCTATTTCTCCGCGAAGTGCATCAGCTTTAGCGTACGGTATGGGGTAAACTCTGGTTCGAACAGGGGTCTCGTTTGTTAGTTTCATATCAAATTCAATGAGATTTGTTCGACCAGGTACATCCGTTAAGACTGCACTGTACTGTTTTAGTAGAGCCCTGGTTTCTGTTTGTTGTTCTGGTGAGAGATTGTCGCCGAACTTGACATCTTTAAAGGATTCTGTGGGTTGCAGTGGATACTCCATGCAACCATCATCATCTTCCTCGCCTTCCGTTGCTATGGCGACAGCCAGGAGATGCTCGGAGGATGGCACCGGTCTTTCCAAATATTTCTTTAGCAGATTTATGTAGAAGACCTTCTCCTTTCCTTTGATGGAGATCTTGTAATTGGTACGTGAGATCTTTTTAAGGACGGTAAACGGTCCTTGCCATCCGATGCGAAGTTTATTGCTTCCGGTTGGAAGTAGCAATAGGACTTTCTCCCCTGGTTGTAGTTCTCTCTCTTTTGCAGCTTTGTTGTATCTTTTAGTAATTTTAGCGCGGGCTTTCTTAAGGTTGGTAGTATCTAGATCCCATCCTAGCTTTAGCCTTTCCTTAAGCTCAGATACATACTTGCTTGCAGAGACGACTGTCTCGTCAGCCTTCTGGTCTGTCAGGGACCGAAGTAAGGCTTCTAGTGGCCCCTTAATAGGTCTGCCAAATAAAAGTGTAGCTGGCGCAAAACCCGTAGACGCTTGGGGGTACCTCTCGGTAGGCGAATAAGGCAGCCGATATATATTGGTCCCAGTCTTCCGGTTTCTCCTGACCCAGCTTACGTAACATCATGGTGAGGGTACCGTTAAAACGTTCCACGAGCCCATTTCCGGCCGGATGGTAGGGACTTGTGTGGATATGTTTGGCCCTCAAGATCTTAAAGATCTCCTCCATTAACAGGCTACGGAATTGGGATCCATTGTCCGTCAAAACTTGTTGAGGGAATCCCAACCGTGTAAAAATTTGCACAAGGGCTTCTGCGACATGCTTGGAATTAGTGCATGGTAGCGGTACGGCTTCGGCCCACATAGTGCAAGTGTCGACTAAGGTCAGGATGAACCTGTTCCTTCTTTTGGTCTTTTCCAGGGGACCAATAATGTCGACAGCAACCCGTTCAAATGGAGTCCCTACTATTGGCATTTGCCCCATAGGTACTGGGGGTGTCAAGTGCTTGGGTGCTACCCGTTGGCACTGGGCGCAGGATTTCACATACCTGACAATTTCAGAGTTCATTCCTGGCCACCAATAGTGGGTTTTTATTCGCTGAATAGTGGCGTTTTGTCCCATATGTCCGCTAAAGGGAAGAGAGTGCCCCATTTCTAAGATCTGGTTTCTGTACTGCGTCGGTACTAGGAGCTGGTTATTCCCCGTGTCCGGGTTGCCCGTTCTACGATACGTTACACCATCCTTGGAAAAGATGTCTCCGTTGTGTCTGGGGTCCTTAGCCATGGGCAGTTTTTTAAAGCAGGGCGCCAGAGTAGGGTCCTTTTGTTGCGCCTCCTTCAGTTCATTCGGCAACAAATTTGGCGCAGGCTCCCTCTCCTTCTTGGCTTGCCCTCTTGTGGTTACCGCTGCCACAATCGGCTCCTTAGGTCTCCCAATGAACACATATCTACATCCCAGGATAACTGGGTAGATCGGATCATCCATTATGGCCGCTTTAATAACTCCTCTGACAAAGTCAGAGTGTATTTCTACCAGTGCGATAGGAAGCGTCCTCGGTGCATCACTCCTGAAAACTCTACTAAGTTTGACGGTTTCCTCTGTCTCCTGACCGGGTTTGACTAGGTGCCTAGCGACAATACAATCAAAACTTAATCCAGTGTCAAAACGACAAGTAGTAGAGGTACCGTTCAAAATTACAGTTCCTCGAGTTGAGGGTCGGTCCCCCTCAGGTTGAGAATCACTGTTATTGACTCTACCTTTCGAGGCTGTATGCAAACATCCAATGCGGTTTGCACCGGTTTGTTTGCCCTGATCAGACGTTCCTGGTGTAGGGGTCTTCCCTTTTCCTTGACCTTGGTGGCCGCGCTGCCACGTAGGCTTGTTGGGTTGATCAGAATTGTTGTTAGGGGGGTATCGGGTTTTGTAGAATTTCGATTTTTGCTAGGGAGGTTTCTGGGTATTATTATCTCGTTGGTTAAAATGTTGAGAGGAATTGGAAGAATAGGGTGACTGCTCTAGATTCTGTTTTCGAGATGGTTCATCTGTGGGTTTACGTTTAGTGCTGGGAAGTTCGGCCATTGCATTGCTATAGCGTTCGGCTTTATTGAGTATGTCTTCAAGCCTGACTGCCCCCTGTTCCGCCAAAAATCTACGAGTTTCATTCGACAAAGTGAATTTTATCTGCTCCACAAGAACAAGTTCGAGGAGTCCCTCATCTGAAAGAGGTAGGTCAGATAATTCAATGCACTTTGTCAGATAACCCGTGAGACGTGAAGAGAACTGGGGAAATGATTCCGTGCTCTCTTTTCGGCTGTTTCTGAACAACTACAGAAACTTTCGGGCAGTCATCTCAAACTGCTGTAGTAAGGCCTTCTTCAACATGTCGTAATCATGTTGATTCGGTCCCAGCTTTGTGTACACGTCATAAGCATTGCCTTTCAGTGACGTTGAAAGTTTGAGCGCCCAGCGGGTACTCTCTAACCCATAAAGATTCGCGAGTCTCTCGAATTTTTCTAGGTAGCTGTCAATTTTTTCGTTAGGGCTAGGAAAAGATTCTAAAGAAAACGACATAGCAGTTAATTGGGCAGATTGAGTACTGGAGAGGTCCATTGATTGAGACTGGGGCGAAGACGGCTCTCCGTTAGTCGAAGTAGAGACGCCCCGACTCTCTAGAGCCTTAAGCGCCAGTTCATGTTGTCTTTCCTTGTCTCTCTCTCTCTCTCTGCGAGCAAACTTATCGCTGCTATTATCTGGCAATTAAGGCTCTAAACGCAAGCGACTATGCCACTAAATGGTAAGTTACACTGGAAAAGAATCTACTTTTACTAACAGTAGAGAAAAATTTATATTAAAACAATTTAAAAGGAAAAAAAATTTTCCCTAAATTTTAAATCTCTGACAACAAACTCCGTCCCTAAATTCAATTAATGAGATGAGACGTAGTTAACTTAATTTTTTAAAATCAGAACAATCCGTCTTTAGCTAAGCTCAACTCTTGTTAACTTCAAAAACCTTTAGTGACTGTAAAACAATCACGCAATCCCAGCAACTCTTACAAAGAAAGAAATAGAATTATCTCCGCCAGAGGATAATTATAATAGCAAATATTTTTGTTTATCTGTACTTTCTACTGCTGTGGAGAGAAAACAACCTGTAAATATGCTGTGTGGACAACCCAAATACTTAAAGGACGTTTGTCTAGGGGTGTAATTATTTATTTATTTCTCTAATTCACAAAGACAGATCATTCACACTCTACCTAGTTAGACCCAGACTAAATCAGACTCAAAATATCTTTAACCCGGCTATGCGATTGCCTCAAATGTAACTCAAGATCCCAGAACCAGCCCACAAATATGTGTGCATCAAATGTATCTCAAAATTATCCCGGCGAGCCAGCCAAATATTGTCGTAAATTTATTTTGAGAGAAAGAGAGTCTTAGAAATAGTGGTCCGGTTTAGAGTGTAGAATGATGATGAAAACTCAGTGATAGAAAATGTAGAGATTAAATAGTTGCTTCACAGCGTGCTGGAGGAGAGTAAAGACAGACTTATTTACGACAAATCGTTTCTCTCAATCTTCTCTTCCGCTCTCCTGGTCAAACAATTATTTGCCAGTTTTTCCAGACACACATCTGCGCGTACACCGATTTGGTGTTTTCAAACACACAGACGACGTAGATACAAACTATATTAAACGAATAGGGGGAAAGTTGGGCTTTGGGTACATCCAACACAGAACTAAATGAGTTTATGTGATTTTATTCACTTTAAACATCAATCACTAACAAATATCAGGTATTACATAAATTATCATAAGTACACAAATGCAAATAACAAGTTTGGGAGGGGTGAAGAAGATTGGTATCGACTAAGCCCTTCCCGCTTATTAGACAAAGATAAACCCAGTCCAGAGATAGATAATATCAGGAACACGGGTAAGTTAACCTAACAGTAAAGTTAATTACTCTTAAAAGAGGTGTTACCAAATTAGGTATAGGTAGTAGAAAGAAATCCTGTTCTTCCCAATTGTTCTTCCCTTTACTAAGCAAATGAAAAGGAGGGGGTTTTAAACATAGTTAACAAATTATCAATTATCCCACTTAAAGGAACAATGTAGGGTATACAGAAAAGATATATATTACCAGGTAAGCAAGTTAACAAAATGGTTACACAAAAGAATTAATTTCCTGTCATTCATACACTCTGTGCGGATCCACACTCATATACACCACACACTTACCGAGTTGCAGCATCAGACAATCCCTTAGAATGATAAACACAATAATTAACTCTTGACGTATGACAACTGTCTAGTCCTTCTATGTCCCGCCCCAGATAATGCGAGGATTCACTGAGAGCAAATATTCCCGCTTATCGCCGGACTTGAAGTTCTAAGAGTTCTTGTGTTTTATTATAAAGAAACGAGTCTATGGGATGGCACTGACGCGGTTCGACATAGGGGTGAAAAATGAGGTGATGGTATAATCCTTCACTGCGTGATGATAGCCACTGACCGGGAAAGTTTTTAATCCAGTGAGGAAAAACTAGGCTCGGTCACATTCAGGTAAATCGGTAATCTCTCACAATAGAGCAGTATATAAACTATCGCTACTGGCACTGTTCATCTTCCAGTTTATCTTACAGATTGTAAGTTAAATTGATGATAATAATCAAATGATCTTGGGTAGGCTTTCCTTCATGTAATTATGCTAGCCAGGCCGTACCGGACCACCACAAGATTTACTTTAAAAAAATGTCTCATCAAACTGTCTGGAAGTTTAAGAACCGAGTATGGAAACTCTGAAAGATTTCGTTATTGCTGGGATTGCAAAAGGTGATCAATCGCTTTGCACAGAATAGAATTCACTGCAAATATGTATAAAATCCATGGGATGATCTAGCAAGATTTCAAATATCGCTAGTGCTTCTATCAAGTTCTGGCCAGCGAATGATGAAGTGTATTTCTACGTGATCTGTATATCTACAACTGGAATGCAAGATGAGTGGGACATGAAAACTTTGACAGCTTTTTTCGATCTCATGACTTTGCGGGATCTGACCGCCAAATCCAAAGAGAGAAGCCGCCCCTGGCCTCTCGTTTCTTCGTTCGCTGCTTGCGTCAGCTTTCCCCGTTCGCTCTGGCTGCGATCGGTTTCGTGCTTAACACCGAGATGCGAAATCGTTTCAGGGACCACTACTGTCTTTGATAGCGCCGATAGTCTCCCCTGAAATCCCTCAGTCTGTCTCTTTGATCTCGTGCCGCATACTAAATGAGTCCCGGTCGGTTCGCTCTGGCGAAACGAAAAGTTACAACAAATGTTCAGGGGTTCTAATGTTATGAAAAGTTAAAGGTCCCTTTAAATCATCCATCATATCAGGGAAAATTCACTTGTCAAACTAGACGTACGTCACAATCGTCCCCACTTTTAGACATGAAACTATTTTTCATGTTTCATTTTTTGACAATGTAGGTGACCTGATTGGTGATTTTAGGATGAGTGGTATCTTCAGTTTGCTCTTCTTCCTCTGTAGACCAGTTTCTACTCAGGAAATCAGCCCCGACATTCTGTCTTCCTGGAATATATTCCACTTTGAAAGAATAAACGCTTAAAAGAAGCGCCCAACGCATGATCCTTGCGTTAAATTCTTTATTGGCACCAAGAAATGCTAACGGAGCGTGGTCTGTTTGCACCGTGAAAGATGTACCATAGAGAAACTCATGATGGCGTCTGATACCGTCAATCAGAGCGAGACATTCTCTTTCGACTACGCTGTAGTTCCGTTCCGCTTTATTTAATTTCCGACTGCCATAGGCAACTGGAAATAGCATGTTTGGGTCACTGTCATCGGCTTGAAGCAGTGTTGACCCGATGCCCTGACCTTACGCGTCGACTCTCAGTACAAAAGGTTTCTTGAGGTCGGGCAACATCAAAATGGGGTATGCAGACAACTGTCCTTTCAAAGTGCTATACGCGTGTTCGCACTTTTGATCCCATATGACCTTATCAGGACAACCTTTCTTTGTGAGGTCAGTCAGAGGTGCCGTCAGTTCGTTGAAGTTCTGGATGTACTTCTGATAGTATGCACATAGCGATATGAAGGAACGTACGTCTTTCTTCGTTCGGGGTCTTTTTGCTGCCACTATTTTCTCCACGTTCTTCTTAATAGGCCAACTGCATCCGTGAGAAATAGTGTGCCCCAGGAAGTCTAGCTGTTCAAACCCGATGAGACATTTGCTAGGTCTGGCTGTGAGACCCGTTTCCTGTAGTCTCCTGAGGAGCATAGCAACCGTAGCAATATGTTCTTCATAGGTTTCCGATGCAATTAATATGTCATCCATGAAATTATGGATATGGGGACTTTGCAAAGGTTCTAGAAGCTTCTTTATCATCCTGGTGAACACTCCTGGTGCGTTATGCAAACCGAACGGCATCACGTTAAATGTGTAATGTCCTTCGCTAGTGCTGAAAGCTAACAAAGGTTTTATTTCCTCCTTGACTGGTATTTGATAATAACCTTTGCTGAGGTCAATCTTGGAGAAGATCTTTGCTTTGCTGAGCTTGGTGAACAACTCAGAAACAGTTTGGAGAGGTTCGGGCTGGAATTCCGTTACAGCGTTTAGCAACCTGTAATCAATGCACAGCCGAACTTCCTTATTGGGCTTCTGCAACAGCACTACGCTCGAGCTGTAAGGAGATGTAGACTCACTGATAATTCCTGCCTGACGCAGCTTGTCTATTTCTCCGCGAAGTGCATCAGCTTTAGCGTACGGTATGGGGTAAACTCTGGTTCGAACAGGGGTCTCGTTTGTTAGTTTCATATCAAATTCAATTAGATTTGTTCGACCAGGTACATCCGTTAAGACTGCACTGTACTGTTTTAGTAGAGCCCTGGTTTCTGTTTGTTGTTCTGGTGAGAGATTGTCGCCGAACTTGACATCTTTAAAGGATTCTGTGGGTTGCAGTGGATACTCCATGCAACCATCATCATCTTCCTCGCCTTCCGTTGCTATGGCGACAGCCAGGAGATGCTCGGAGGATGGCACCGGTCTTTCCAAATATTTCTTTAGCAGATTTATGTAGAAGACCTTCTCCTTTCCTTTGATGGAGATCTTGTAATTGGTACGTGAGATCTTTTTAAGGACGGTAAACGGTCCTTGCCATCCGATGCGAAGTTTATTGCTTCCGGTTGGAAGTAGCAATAGGACTTTCTCCCCTGGTTGTAGTTCTCTCTCTTTTGCAGCTTTGTTGTATCTTTTAGTAATTTTAGCGCGGGCTTTCTTAAGGTTGGTAGTATCTAGATCCCATCCTAGCTTTAGCCTTTCCTTAAGCTCAGATACATACTTGCTTGCAGAGACGACTGTCTCGTCAGCCTTCTGGTCTGTCAGGGACCGAAGTAAGGCTTCTAGTGGCCCCTTAATAGGTCTGCCAAATAAAAGTGTAGCTGGCGCAAAACCCGTAGACGCTTGGGGTACCTCTCGGTAGGCGAATAAGGCAGCCGATATATATTGGTCCCAGTCTTCCGGTTTCTCCTGACCCAGCTTACGTAACATCATGGTGAGGGTACCGTTAAAACGTTCCACGAGCCCATTTCCGGCCGGATGGTAGGGACTTGTGTGGATATGTTTGGCCCTCAAGATCTTAAAGATCTCCTCCATTAACAGGCTACGGAATTGGGATCCATTGTCCGTCAAAACTTGTTGAGGGAATCCCAACCGTGTAAAAATTTGCACAAGGGCTTCTGCGACATGCTTGGAATTAGTGCATGGTAGCGGTACGGCTTCGGCCCACATAGTGCAAGTGTCGACTAAGGTCAGGATGAACCTGTTCCTTCTTTTGGTCTTTTCCAGGGGACCAATAATGTCGACAGCAACCCGTTCAAATGGAGTCCCTACTATTGGCATTTGCCCCATAGGTACTGGGGTGTCAAGTGCTTGGGTGCTACCCGTTGGCACTGGGCGCAGGATTTCACAATTGACAATTTCAGAGTTCATTCCTGGCCACCAATAGTGGGTTTTTATTCGCTGAATAGTGGCGTTTTGTCCCATATGTCCGCTAAAGGGAAGAGAGTGCCCCATTTCTAAGATCTGGTTTCTGTACTGCGTCGGTACTAGGAGCTGGTTATTCCCCGTGTCCGGGTTGCCCGTTCTACGATACGTTACACCATCCTTGGAAAAGATGTCTCCGTTGTGTCTGGGGTCCTTAGCCATGGGCAGTTTTTTAAAGCAGGGCGCCAGAGTAGGGTCCTTTTGTTGCGCCTCCTTCAGTTCATTCGGCAACAAATTTGGCGCAGGCTCCCTCTCCTTCTTGGCTTGCCCTCTTGTGGTTACCGCTGCCACAATCGGCTCCTTAGGTCTCCCAATGAACACATATCTACATCCCAGGATAACTGGGTAGATCGGATCATCCATTATGGCCGCTTTAATAACTCCTCTGACAAAGTCAGAGTGTATTTCTACCAGTGCGATAGGAAGCGTCCTGGGTGCATCACTCCTGAAAACTCTACTAAGTTTGACGGTTTCCTCTGTCTCCTGACCGGGTTTGACTAGGTGCCTAGCGACAATACAATCAAAACTTAATCCAGTGTCAAAAAGACAAGTAGTAGAGGTACCGTTCAAAATTACAGTTCCTCGAGTTGAGGGTCGGTCCCCCTCAGGTTGAGAATCACTGACATTGACTCTACCTTTCGAGGCTGTATGCAAACATCCAATGCGGTTTGCACCGGTTTGTTTGCCCTGATCAGACGTTCCTGGTGTAGGGGTCTTCCCTTTTCCTTGACCTTGGTGGCCGCGCTGCCACGTAGGCTTGTTGGGTTGATCAGAATTGTTGTTAGGGGGGTATCGGGTTTTGTAGAATTTCGATTTTTGCTAGGGAGGTTTCTGGGTATTATTATCTCGTTGGTTAAAATGTTGAGAGGAATTGGAAGAATAGGATGACTGCTCTAGATTCTTTTTTCGAGATGGTTCATCTGTGGGTTTACGTTTAGTGCTGGGAAGTTCGGCCATTGCATTGCTACAGCGTTCGGCTTTATTGAGTATGTCTTCAAGCCTGACTGCCCCCTGTTCCGCCAAAAATCTACGAGTTTCATTCGACAAAGTGAATTTTATCTGCTCTAGTCAGTTCTCCCTGCTAGCTTGTTCTAGTCAGTTCTCCTAACGTGTTTGTTCTAGTCAGTTCTTTCTTACGCTTTTTTTTTGTTGTCAGTTCTTTCTCTGCATTGATGACACAGTTTCTCTTTAGCTTGTAATCGAAGGTATGCTCTCGAAATATTTCAAGACATTCGGAATTCAGGTGGCTAGATACTTTGACATTAAACACACTCGATTTAGCGGACTAATTTGAGAGTGTAGGAAGTTTGCAGTTAATGTAGATTAATCGTTAAAGCTGATTGTCTGTGAAATTTATATAGTTTAGTAATGAAACCAAATGTATATAAAATAACAAATAACATGGTGTGAAGGTGAACTCATATCTATTACGTTAATAAAAATTAATCTTACTATATTATCGTGTATCCGTGTCTTTAGTACTTTCTACGTTTGCGATTTCTTTTGCTAGATATTTCCTTTTTTTAACTCATTCGATCCCATAAATCTTATAGGATTTTGTCGTCTTCTTCAAGTACCATGCCTAGTGGCGTAGGAGATCATATCTCTCCACAACTTCCTGTCTCCAGTACAATTAATCAACTCTGCTGTTGACGTATTTCCATGCCACGATGTCAGACTGTCCAGTATTTGCTCTGTTTGCCTTCCTCTATCTCTTTTTCCTTCAATCTTACCTGTTGTTACGATATATTCCAGCTTTCTTCTTCTCATAACATGCCCAAAAAAAGTGGATTGCTTCTTTCTAACTTGTGAAATAAGTTTCCTTTGTGCGTTGGCCTCTTTAAGGACATCCTCATTACTCTTTTTGGCTGTCCATGGTCTGTTTAACGTTCTTCTGTAAAACCACGTCTCTGTGGCCTCTAGTGTCTTCCCTATTTGTTTACTAATTGTCCATGACCCACTCTCATACGTCAGGACTGGTTCTATATAACACTGAAGAACTCTGTTTCTTACTTCCATTAACAAATAACCGTTGCATAAAATACTCTTCATTTTATAGAATGCTGTTTTTGCCTGAGCTATTCTGCTCTTCACTTCTGAGATGCATCTTCCATCCGTTGTTGTTAATGTACCCAGGACTAACTGGGGAGTGGAAGGAGTTACAGGGTTTACCATGGCAATAACAAGAACACTAATATCAGTTTTTCCATATATAATGTTTAAAAAACGCTAGACATATACATTTATATGACAGTGTCTTATCATCATCCTTATCACTATTCTTTCCGTTACACTCCGTATGGAGAATTGAGGTTCGAGTCCTGGGTAAGCCACTCCCGTCTGTTGTTTTTCTGTTGTCTAGTTTTCTACTTCTTTATTATTCACGAGTGCCTGAAAACATCCCGTTATGTGTGTGTAATATTTATTTACTGTTTACAGGCCTCGGGTTTCCCTTCTTTATGTGTTTAAAACGTTTGGAGAATTGACTCACGAGTGTAGCTAGTCCCCTTGAAGGTCTTCTGCACCAGCATTCACATGCTCTTGTTGTCGTGATTTCAGCACCAATTTGTTTCACATGATGAGTTTGCCAGCCTTATACAAGTCGCCTCTTACGACATGCCAGATGGAACAATAGTGCTGTTCTTTGTTTGCCTCAGCAGAGACCCCCCTGGGGCTACACGAGGTGAAATGATAGATAAACAATTTAATTTAATCCACTACTCTTGACAACACTGTGACACTCACATACATATAACACTCTATGAGAATATCTTAAGGAGTCACTGATAACTTTTCAAATAACAATATGTATCATGGTTATCATAAAGGTATATGTGTCCTGATTCAAATACAAAGGAACCAGGAATCACAATCAATTTTAATTACAAGTATATGTACAGACTTTATCAATATGAATATTGTAGTGACATATATTATTAAAATATCCTATGTGTGTCAGTTGTGTAGTGGTAATATGAGGTAATACTGGTTTTGTTTTGTTCAAGCTCTGTTGGTATTTGTCATCATGACTTCAATAGTTTGTCTTTTGGGACTAGTATTGGAGATGTTCTCAGTTCCTGATATTAAGACAATTAAATTCCCCTCTGAATGTTATTTTTACAAAGTCATTTCAAGAGGAGGGGACATAATGTTGAGCTCAGCTGGCCAAATCAGCTTATCTTGCGTGATGGCGGCAGGAAAGGACTCCTCTGCTCGAATTCTCCCCGGGGCTCTGGAGACACCTCACTGATAGCTAAAAAGACCAAGGAGTATGCTGTCCGACTCTGGATTCAGCAAAGCTCTGACCAGGTACTGCTCAGTACCATCAAGACCACGGTCCCTGAAAACAAGAAGGATGTACCTTCTACTTCATAACTAATTGATACTCTAGTTCTACACTGAGCACAATACAACACAAACATTGAGTTCAGAGCGTTAGGCCAACTGTCAGCTTCATCTGAAATACTTTATACCAGCATTACCCTCCTTAATGGTTACCACGCCTCTGCACTTCCAGCATTATTTCTGTCTCATCAATCATCCAGGTGTCAGTGTACTATTTGGCCATTCCATGCCGTTTTACTTCCCTCCGACACCCTCTGTTCAGGCTGGAGCATTATAGGCTTTATCTCCTGTTTGCCACTGAACTACACATATATATACAGGCATAAATTAACAATTTACATTCAATTTTCATTAAAAGATACTGAATGGTTCAAGCTTACCACAATTTCATGGAAATAAACACAGATACGTTGATTAGCAATGAATTCTGGCACAATTACTGGCACAAATTCCGATCTGCTTATGTTCCAGGCTTTTATTTAACACAAATATGAGCTGGCTTCAACGCACTGTTGCTTTATCAAGATTATTTGCACTAGTGGTCTCGAACTAACGCTCCTAAGTGAGTATATCAGCGAGTCTAGCCAATGAGGCCACGTTTCGACAAGTGTTTGAAAAAATGTTACCTTTCCCCGTCTCCCCTAACAAAGAAAGATAGTATTTATAGCCCGACCAATCGTGGTTAGTCTTTCATTTGTTGCGCTCCAATCAATTTGGAGTTTACATGGTAGGCTAATTCTGTAACGTAAGATTTTTTTCAAACACGTTATAAAAAAATTTTATGAGCAGAAATGATTCCATGCTGTCAGGCATCCCCACTATTTTATTTTGGGTATAATTTATTAATTCCTGGACTATTTGCGTAACGTTTTACATATTCTTTGTCAGCAAGCCCTAAGGAACCCAAATATCCAAATTTAAAAGAGCTACGTGGCTGCGTTCAAAATATGTATTTTCTACCTCCTGTTTCGAAGATGTGCTGTCTGGGTACTGTTATGTTTTCAACCGTAAACCCATCTATTGTTATCTTTCCTAATAAGCGTTTTTTATGATTTTAAAACCTAACTCTGGGAAGGGTAATGTATTTTATCACTGTCCGTCTGAAAAAAAGTTAGTGCATGTAGTCTTACACGCGTGATGGCAGCATTTGTGTATCGCGCGAAGCGTGTTTAGTGTTCGGCTTTCTGCCTCTCCCTTCTCGCTATCCTTTTGTCCATCTGTCTTTTGATCTTGGTAACATAGTGTAGAAAAAGACATGAATGGAATTTAAAATTTAGGTCAACTTGCATATTTCAAGGTTTTTCTTAGAAAGGCAGCACATTTTATTGTGTGTTTGGGAAACGCAACCGACCCAGCGTACCTGTAAACCCTCCGCCTGCAAACTAGCGCAGGTCCCATCACTCTTGTCAGTGTGTATACTCCTACTCTGTACTCTGCCTCAGAAGCTAAAGACGAGTTTTACGAGAATCTAGCAGCAGTCATCAAAAGCACAATCAGACAAGAACAACTTGTTTTCCTTGTTGACTTTAACGCTAGGGTGGGTGCCGATAATGTTTCATGGCCTTCATGTCTGGGCAGGTTTGGTATTGGCAAGATGAATGAAAATGGACAACTGCTGTTGTAGTTGTGTGTCCATCATGACCTCTGCGTGACCAACGCCTACTTTCAGACAAAACCACAGCATAAGGTGTCATGGAGACACCCACGATCCAAGTACTGGCACCAACTGGATCTGATTCTTGTCAGAAGGCCACTTCTTAGGTCTGTGCTCTCCACGCTCTCGTACCATAGTGCAGACTGTGATACAGATCACTCCTTGGTTTGCTGCATAACCAGAGCACAACCAAGAAAACTCCATTGTGTCAGACATGAAGGGAAACCACGCATTGATACCAGCAAGATGTCAGACCCTGTCATGATCGCTCAGTTTACCGCGACCTTCAAGAAAGTGCTCAGTAGTCCACAGCATTGGGATACTGTTACAGAGAACTGCGGAACACCATTCAAAGTACTGCACTTGCCACCTTCGGCAAGAAAACAGCGAAGTCAAACGACTGGTTCGATGCTTCATCAGATGTGATGACACCTGTCATTGAAGCTAGGCGCAGTGCTGCGATTGAATACAAACGTTCACCGAGTGCTAGAACCCTACAGATCCTGAAGGCTACGAGAAGCAAAGTTCAACAAACTGCTCGACGCTGTGCAAATGACTATAGGCTCCAGCTCGGTGAGAGCATCCAGACCGCAGCGCAAACAGGCAACACTAGACAAATGTATGACGGTATTAAGAAAGCCCTTGAACCCCAAAAAAGCAAGACGGCACGGCACCGCTAAAAACCATCAGCGGAGAGAAGCTAACCGATAAGTGTAAGCAGATGGAGAGGTGGGTCGAGCACTACTCTGAGCTTTACGCTAGAGAAAATACCGTCACGCCTGCAGCCCTTGATACTGTCAAATGTCTGTCAACTATGGATGAGCTGGATGCTGAACCAGCATTAGAGGGACTCAGCAAGGCCATTGATAGCGTGGCCTCTGGCAAAGCACCAGGCAGTGATGGGATTCCTCCCGATTTAATTAAATGCTGTAAGAGCACGCTATTAAACCACATGCATAGAGTGCTGCGCCAGTGCTTTGAAGAGACAACTATTCCTCAAGACATGCGTGATGCCAAGATTTTAACACTGTATAAAAATAAAGGAGACAGAAGTGATTGGAATAACTGCATTGGCATCTCTCTTCTTAGTATTGTTGGTAAGGTTTTTGCCAAATTCGTCTTAATGCGACTACACAAGTTAGCTGAGCGCATATATCCAGAGTCACAGTGTGGATTCCGAGCTGGTAGATCAACAACAAACATGATCTTTTCTCTCCGTTAGCTTCAGGAAAAATCAAGAGAGCAGAACATACCTTTATATATCGCCTTTATAGACCTTACAAAGGCATTTGACCTGGTTAGTAAGGATGAACTCTTCAAATCCTCCTGAAAATAGGCTGCCCTGCTAAATTGCTGGAAATGATAAAGTCATTCCATGAAGACATGAAGGGAACAGTCCAGTATGCTGGAAGCACATCACAGCCCTTTGACATACACAGTGGCGTTAAACAAGGCTGTGTTCTTGCTCCAACCCTCTTCAGGATCTTCTTTGCTTTACTCTTGAAACATGCATTCAGAGATGCAACTAAAAGAATTTGCCTTCACACTAGGTCAGATGGCCGTCTGTTTAATCTTGCAAGGCTGAAGGCAAAAACAAAAATCAGAAGGGTCACTATAAGAGTCTTGTTGTTCGCTGATGACGCTGCAGTCGTCACTCAAAACCAACAGGAGCTTCAGAGCTTGATGAATCGCTTCACCCAAGCATGCAAGGACTTTGGTCTCACAATAAGTCTTAAAAAAACATGTGGTGAGTCAGGATGTGCGTGCTGCACCAGTTATCACTATCGATAACTATAAATTGGCAGTGGTGCACCACTTCACATACCTTAGGTCTACCATCAATGATAAACTCTCTCTGGACACAGAAATTGAAAGCCGCATTGGCAAAGCTGCAGCCACCTTTGCGCACCTCACATCGCGTGTTTGGGGAAACTCCAAACTCACAATAAAGACCAAAGCTGTGGTATATAACGCCTACGTCACCAGCACACTTCTATATAGCAGCGAGATATGGACAACCTATGCTAAGTAAGAAAGAAGGCTCAATACCTTCCATTAACGGTGTCTACGCCACATCCTCGGCATTTCGTGGACAGATAAAGTGACACATGTCGAGCTGTTGTCACGGGCTGGCCTTCAAAGCATGTATACACTGCTTAGACAGCGCAGAATACGCTGGCTTGGCCATGTCCACCGAAAGGAAGATGGTCGCATCCCAAAAGATATCTTCTATAGACAACTGGCAGATGGCAAAAGAATAGTTGGGCGACCGCAGCTGAGATTCAGAGATGTATGCAAGAGAGACATGAGAGAACTGGACATAAATCCAGCAACCTGGAAAGATGAAGCTGCCGATCGCACCAAGTAGCGGTGCTATCTGCGGCGTCACCTCAGTTTGGGCGAAAAGAAGCTCCCACAACAAGCAGAAGAGAGGAGAAAACGTCTAAAGGAACACCAGGAAAATAAGCAGCTGAGGGTTGTCACCTCAGAGGCACATTCACATAGTCAGTTATGACTGAAGGGGCTATTATTATTATTATTATTATTTTTTTAACTGGCTAAATAATATTTGTAAGTTATGCAGGTCTTATGTAGAGCACACAAGTTTGTTTAATATCTTGTAAAGCAAGTTAACTCTTACATAGAGCAAATAAGTTTGTTTAATATCGTTTACAGCAAGTTAAGTCTTATGTGGAGCAAATAAGTTTGTTTAATTTCGTGTAAAGCAGGGATCGGCAAGCAGTCGATCCTAATCTACATGTAGTTCTCTGATGATAATTTGGTAGATCTTTAGGTGACGGAAGGGGGAAACAGAAATAAGTCTTAAGCTAAAGACATTCTAGAGTAGCCCTCTCCTGCCGGCATTTAAAAGTGCGATGTTCCCAGGGCTAAAGCTGCATCTTCCGCGTTCTAAAGTAAAATCTATGAGATAGTTTACTAAAATTCACATCATTTGTGAGCTGAATAAGATAGGAAAGCGATCTTTTTTCTTTGAAGAGAAGTTAACGTTCTGTAAAATAGCGTTTAGTTTAAACCTCCACTGCGGTGTAGATGGAAATGCAGGAAATAGATGTTCCGGCAGAGACAATAATCTCGTATATGCTGTACTTATTACAGACATTCATAAATGGGTGATTGCGTAGAGCAGAAGAATTAAGATGGTATAACAAAGTCACCAATGGGGAACTGATGACAAGAACCAGACACGTGCCAGTGGGGCAAGAGATGAGAAAAGGATGCTGGCGATGGATAGGACACACATTGAGGAAACCTGTTGATAGCATTACAAGGCAGTCTGATGCGTGATGCCATATGATGATGGATGGTATCCGCATGTCTGGTTTTGTGTAGTGTGCAGATGTGTTCAGTCAAAACAATGTTCATACAAAAATAACAGGGCAATCCACATAGGACGTCAGTAAACTCACGACGTATAAAGTCAATGATTCTTGAAACAGCCGTTGACGTTTTTCTTCATTATTTATTGTGGACGCCACAGTGACAAAATGGTTACGCGAATATGTAGACACATCAAACAGTCATTATCACAGCAACATTCAATACAGCAATAGACGGTAGACAGCATTACAATGATGAGTCAGATGCATGTTATATTTCATAGTGATGTAAATGTAGTCAGGTGAAAAACTCCATCCTTTTCTATAACAGCCAGGAGATAACCAGATATATGAGATCAGTTCACTCTCCTTAGTCTGACTTCAGCAAGACAGACACGTCTGCCGAAGTATAAATAATGTCCTCAAAAATATCCTCTAGATAATAAAGGTTTTTCAAACCTAGTTCATTTAACAAAGTAGCAAGTAATGGTCCTTGGAACCTGCATCAACCGATGCAGCACAATACAGCGACATGTGAGCTAGGAAAACATCTCGTGACGACGACTTTCGAAGACAGGCTATGAACCAGAAATCGTTCACGACCAAAAATCGATAGAGTTAATGAAAATGTTAATTTACCTTGCCTTCCGGAAATACACAGAAATATTATGCCTCCCGGCATGTGCAAATACACTAGAGGTATTATCTCGAATAAACGAAATATCCATAAGAGGACTCTCACATTCCTGACAGAACAAAAAAAAAAAGCGGAGATCCCCTCTTCAACGAGGCATCTCTTTCGCCATTCCAAATCGCTCACTCCCCTAGTGGTGGGCGGAAACCGATCGACCAAGAAGCAAGACAAGTCATGCGCAGTCCAGCGCAAAATGACCACAGCTCAAACTTAACTGCATTCGATACCAACGCGAGAAGACAAATGCTTACCGAGAAAAGTGACTATAAATTTCAAGCAGTTGTTGCCCTTGCGTTATAAAATAGATATTGAAATAAAACGATGTTGCGAGAATTTATCACGCAACACAGTCCTTGTTCTAGAATCCCCAGGGAAAGGGAGGTAGAGGTAGACCAAACAGACACATGGAGAAGAGAACTGGAGCCAGAGTTGAAAATAATGAAGAAAACGTGGAAAGAACTTGAGCGGATGGCACAGGACAGGAGGACTTGGCATGTGTTTGTTGAAGGTCTATGCTCCTTGGGGAGCTAAATGGTTTTTATTGATTGACTGATTGTAATTATTCCGAATTCCAGATACTGTCAAACCTGAATACAGGCATGATTTTATCAAAGTAGATCTGTGGAGAGCTCAGTGTTTCTAAAGTAGTCAACAGCTACACGGGTTGGTAACCGCTGATGTTAAGTGCAGACATTAGGTTATCGAACGTAAAACAAAATGGGGTTGGAGTGGCTAAGAGGTATGGTGTCCGCTTCTAATAATAAATGTATCGGGTTCGCTTCCAGTACTGCGAATATAATTGATGGAATTTTTCAGAAACAGTGGTTCCGAATGATGTCATACTCCCTCCTGATCTCTTGGGTAATGAGAAAGGCCGCCTTGCCTTCTTGGATAAGGGCGAAAAAATAGGACGTCCCGTATGCAAGTTGCGTATGTTAAAAAACCCTCGGCAGTTGGAAATTGGAAAGAGTAGGCTATCCGGCCTCTGCCCTGGCAAAATTACCAAATTAGGAAACCTACCCACCATCCAAAGTATTATGGAATGTGTGATTCCAGTATACGCACATTGGGATCCTTGTCGGTGCTATGGAGTTCCGGAACTATGCTGAGATCCTTCGTGTGTGAGGAGTAGAACGGAGCATTCATTGAGATGTCCATGTTGAGTGAAGATGTCCGTGTTGAGTGAAAATGTCCGTGTTGAATGAAGATGATCCTTATAACCAAACGAAGCTAAGACAGGATGGCTATATCAAGTGGCTCATGGCCCAAGGAGGACTTGGCATGTGTTTGTTGAAGGCCTGTGCTCCTTGGAGAGCTAAAGGTTATTGATTGATATCGTGGCTCATGA
This sequence comes from Oreohelix idahoensis, assembly GCA_024509875.1. NCBI lineage: Eukaryota > Metazoa > Mollusca > Gastropoda > Stylommatophora > Oreohelicidae > Oreohelix > Oreohelix idahoensis. The sequence goes on from JAMPIV010012429.1 coordinate 293,619, forward strand.
AAGAACACTGTATCATATTTTAGAGCACCTAACTGCCGGTAGTAGTGAAAGAGTTAAAGTTAAAATTGAGACAAAACTTTTTTTTTTCTCCCAAACTTCGACATTTTTGCGCATAAAGGTCTGGATATATTCTGGGAGTGCACGTCAAAACATTACTGTAATTTGAGACTTAAAAAAATCGAAATCAACTATTTCTGTCAATTTTTGTCTCAAGAGTTTTATTTTCTCTGTTGGGGCACTCAAAGAGTCTCACTAATTTGTCTTGTTCATAATGCCATACCGTTTACAAAATCGGTGAAAAACCGCCAACCTCTCGTTTCGAAATTGATTGTCACATGATTTTCATGCGTATTTGCATCATATCTACACTTGCTACATCAACATCGCAAGTAATTTGCAACATATTACCATTTCAGGACAACATCTTAAAGTGAAGATACTTGTACAATTTTACTTTTTTTTTTTCCTTGCCTTTTTAGAGCATCTGCAGCATATGATAAAACAATTTTTATTTCAGCTTTCGTTTTCTTTGACGCATACTTGACACATTTTTGTTTCTTCACGTCATATTGTTCACACGTACTTGCGATGGATATTCCTGATGATAATTTATCAATTCATTCTAATTTTTGTTCGCACTCAAGTTTACATGCGAATTGTAATTAATATGATGCACGAGAAATGGGACATTGATTTAACACAGTGTTCCCCGACTTATAGTAATCGCGTACCCCTCATGAGAGTTTAGTCATACTGGCGTACCTCTTTAGGGCAAAGTTAATCTCGGGGTAGTTTTAATCGTACTATTTTGTCTGCACAAAGGAAATATATAATTTATGTTATACACGCACACACATTATATCTATACAGGTAGTTCCTCTGTTTACGCGAGTTTCATTTACGTGAATTCGAACATATGCGCACCAATTTTTATGCATTTTTGTTTTATGTACGCGCCAAACTCTTAAGTTACGCGACACGATATTTATACATTTTTACAGTATTCTGCGTACCAACGGTAGTTGGCAAGATAATGACATCATTCAAGTGACGTTATTTCCCGCGCATTCCGTCTCGTTGTACAGACCTCGAACTAAATGCTCCGTATTTCGCCATTTTGCTAGTATACGGGTGTATTTTATACAACTTGAACGAACAAATGCTACATTGTGTAATTTTAATTATCATTTAACATTATTAGTGGAATTAATAAATTAACCTCTAAGCGTCAGCAAATGAAAGTGCACCAACAGTGCGGGGAAAGGTGTCAGAAAGTCTATAAAACTGGATCAACAACTGAACGTGATAAACCACTATGCAAGTGATCAGTCAATTGCAATTATAACGATTGCAATGAATTTAAGTGAAAGCATTTTACTCGCCATTGGAGTAGTCTATAACAAAATGAAGCATAGTATTAAATCAGGCAAATCGTTGTGTACTGCTACTTTCACCTACATATGCAATAACACAAGGAAAGGACGGAAGAGTTGCTGGCAACATGGCTGCATCATCAGAACAAACATCTTGATCCCATTAGCTTCAGGTTGGTGTCGGTAAAGGCCAAAAGCTTCTACGAAAATTTAAGTACAGAAGAACGTGAAATTTAAAAAAAAAATGTACTGCTAGTTCTGGATTGTCTAGCAAATTAATAGTTTGATGTGGCTTTAAAAATATTAAGCTTACAAGAGAGGTTGCAGATAAGCATGGAACCACTATTGCAGTTAGCCTCCTTGCAGAAAGCCTGACCCAAAACCCTCACGTGCTCTTGCTGTTTATGTAGCAATTTGTTTGACATGATCTAGTTGCCAGCTTCAAGCACAACCTCATTCTGGTCGCCTTTTGTGACACAGCAGGGGGAGCAGTTGTACAATTCTGTCTTTGTATCTTCGAACCTATTTCTGTGAAGCTAATTATATCCTTATTGACTCTTGAAACCACCCACACACTTCCAGGGACTCCCCCTGTGGTGAAACATGTTGAGAACCACCCAGCATTGCACACTAAGCTTGGAGACGTCACATGAGCCCCAGACGTAATTCTTTGGCTTTGACTTGCATGCAGGTGGATCTCACTATGTACCTAGTGATAGTCAGGGGGAGCTGAGGAGTGGCTTTGTGCAGGTCATGACAATTCCTTGAGAGAGCCAGAACCAGAGCACTGTATCTTAGTTCTGCATAGTTAGAGATCCCCCTTTGATGGTGGGGAATGCACAGTATTCCACACGCTTCTTTCCTAGCTTTCTCCTAGCTTGATACCAGATGTGACGATCCTGTAAATGCAAGCCAAGTTGGAGACACTGGAGCTCATGACTTCAACTCAGCACGTTTCAGAATGGCAGAAAAGCCACACAAAACGTCTAGATCTACAGTGTAGATAATACCAAGAAGTCTTCAACTTGGTATTGGCTGCAAAAGAGCAAGAAGCTCAACAGCTCTAGTTAAAGAACAACAGCTCTTCTAAAATCACTGTCCTAAGTTATTTATTGTGCACTTAAAAGGAGCGTATATTTTTAATCTTCTCCATCGCCTGCAATCTCCACGCCCACTTTCACTTCTTTATTCCATGTCTATATTGCTAGACTTAAATGAGAGAATCGGCGGCAGACGTGTCCATTTTTTTCCTCTGGTAGTATGGTATCACATATTGATTGGCAAATGAAGACAATGAGTCGCTGTCACGGACCTGGAAGATAAGAGAAAATGTGAAAAGGTCGTTATATTGAGTCACTTTGACATTTTCGAGCACTTTGGAAAATACGTCAAGAACATAGTAATTCAGGTCTGAGCAGATTTTTACCAGAGGTCGTCACATGCGCTTAATGGTTGCGCGTTAGACTTGTCAGAAAGGATAATTAGGAAGAATAAAGGAAGATTGGGTTGTTGTAGGGTAAGTGTTTTCTGTTTCTGGTTTTTAAATATTCCTTCTTCTGTTCTGTTTCTGGTTTTTAAATATTCCTTCTTTTGTTCTGTTTCTGGTTTTTAAATATTCCTTGTTCTGTTCTGTTTCTGGTTTTTAAAAATTCCTTTACGATTGCCAAATGCCGTGGGATTTTTAACGTTCGCAACTTGCACTAGGGACCTCCTATTTTTTCGCCCTTATCCGAGAAGGCTAGGCATCCGATCTCACTACCCTGGAGACCAGGGGGAGTATGACATCATTATGACCACTGGTTCTGAAAAACAAAAAATTTCCATAAATTTATCCCCCCAACTGGGAATAGAACCCGGTACTTCTAGAGCTTGAAGCAAACGCCATACCTCTTAGCCACTCCGAACCCTGCCATATCAGGACGCTGCCTTGGTAAAAAACTTAAAAATTAGAAACCTACCCACCACAAAAATATACTGAAGCACATTAAAAACGCACCACCTGTATAATCCAAGAACAGAGTGTGAAATGTAAATATAAGTGTGTACAAGTTTACATATTTGGAATCTTTATTCATTTTCCTATGAATCCATGCTGGTCATTAATTTGTACATTTGATTGTTATGAAATTCATTGCATTCTGTGCAGGCAAGGGAGAAAACCAAAAATACAAAAAAATGCACGTGCGTTATCCTGCTGGAGAAGCTGCAAGTCTGGATAAATTGTGAACGCAGGAGCAACCAGTGCATCCAGAACCTCATCTCGATATGTCACAGCATTAACATTTCCACGGAAGACGTGAAGAGGCAAGCGATGGTGAAAACTGAATCCTCCCCAAATGTGAATACTGCCTTCTCGAAATCGGTTGACACAGCAATCTGCAAAGCGCTCTTCACACCGTCGCTAAATCCGCATACGTCCATCTGCAAAGGATATGTTGAATCTGTTCTCTTCTGTGAATAGGACAGCATTCCACTGCAGTCTAGTCCATCTGATATGTTGCTCTGCCCATTGCAGGCGCTGCTAACGATGTCTGTGAGTCAAGTTTGGCCCAACATAAGGTCGTCTTGCAGTAAGGCCTGTATCTCTGAGTCGTCGTATGACTGTCATTCGAGAGACTTGCCCATGTCTACCCACTATTGCTCTTGCTGTTTGACTTGCCGGGAGAGAACGATTCCTTAGGTGACTCAGCACAATATGACGATCTTGCGCAGGGGTAGTAACTCGTGGTTGGCCACTCCGAAGTCTATCCCGGGCACTGCCAGTGGTTCCGTAACGTTCATTGAGACGTACAATAGTGCTGTGGTGGCAATTCATCCTTCTGGCAATGGCCCGCGAGCTCATTCCGGTCTCCAACATACCAATGGCTCGTTGGCGGTCGTTTTCAGATAGTCGTGGCATTTCAAGCACATGTACTGGGTGTTTTGTCTCAACGGCCTTTTTATACCGAGTATACTGCCACAACGCGTACACATTTTCAGGGTCATAGCTGTTGAGAATCGTGTTGCACGTGTAACTTTCATCGTTTTCATGTAGTCTGTACACACACCCATAGGTTGAATCTTGCACTTTCCATTCCAGCAGCCATTCGCTCTCTACGTCATGGCAAACACGGGGAAAATCCATTCCCACACTTTTTTTTGCCAGCTTCTCGGCATCAGTATATATAATAGTGGTGCGTTTTTAATGTGCTTCAGTATATTTATAGAATGTGTGATTCCTATATACACATTGGGATTCTCGCTGGTGCTACGGAGTTCGTGCACTGTGCTGAGATCCTCCTTGTGTGATCTAAGGGATGAGATCGGAGCACTGATGGAGTTGTCCGTGTGCAATGAAGATAGTCCTTAAAACAAAACCAAACCAAACCAAATATTCCATGTTCTTAAGCTAACAACTAAGGGCATTCAGTAACAAAAAAGATAACTAAGGGCATTCAGTAACAAAAAAGATAACAACTAAGGGCATTCAGTAACAAAAAAGATAACAACTAAGGGCATTCAGTAACAAAAAAGATAACAACTAAGGGCATTCAGTAACAAAAAAGATAACAACTAAGGGCATTCAGTAACAAAAAAGATAACACCTAAGGGCAATCAGTAACAAAAGAAGCTAACATCTAACATCCTCCATTCATGTAGAACAACACTTCGCATTTCCAGAAGCAGGGGCAGACAAACGCCAAATGGATCTAACGGTTATTGATTGGCGAATTAATGAGCGAGCAATCTTCATCAAGAGTAAGCCCCCCCTGGTGTTCGATAGTCTCCCAGCGAACGATTGATGATGATCCCGGCTGACCTGTGACCTTCCTGGGGGTCATTTTTCTCGAGTTTCGATTCATCCCGTCCTTATTTTTCGGTTTCAATGGGGAATTGTTTTTTTTTTCTTCTTTCTTCATTTTTTTCTCTCTCTATCTATCTCTTCTCTTCTTTCTTTCTCGATCTCTCTCTGTCTGTCTTTATATATCTCTATTTCTCTGTGTAGATCTCTCTCTGTCTATGTATATATTTCTCTCTATCTCTATTTCTCTCTATCACTCTATCTGTCTCCTGTATCTAGATCTCCTTGTCATCAACTTTATTCTCTCTCTATCGTCCTTTCTTAATTCATTCTCTTTTATTTCGATCTCTCGGTCACTCATTACCTCTGTTGTGTTCCTTTTTTTCATCATCTAACTCCGTCTTTCTATCTTTCCCCCATATCGCCTCTCTCGTACTTCAGTATTTTTTTACACTATGTTTTCTTTTCCTATATCTTCTCTCTCTCTTTCCCTCTCTCTCCCTCTCTCTCCTATATCTAGATCCTCATGTCATCAACACATTATCCCTCTTACGGTCTATCCTTCTCTCTTATTTCATTCTCTCGGTCACTCATTACCTCTGTCTTTTTCCATTCTTTCATCTTCTTCCTACTTTCTTTTTCTATTTTCCCCTCATATCACCTCTCTCGCTCTTTAGTTGGTTTCACCATCTTTCTATATTTTTATTGACTAGCGTGACTGAAAAAGCTAACATAAAGTGTCTAGGGTTATTTAAGATGTAGATTGGTCATGTTACAAATTTTCAAGTTGATGTTAATCACTCTATTTAACTACTGGTACTGAGAGGCAGGGTGGGGATTTACATCATCCCACCGTTCTTTTGTTTCACTAGAATTGTTTATGTGAGTCTTTTGGAGGAACGTTTTTGTCTATACAGGAGATTTTTCTTTAGTCGTGATAAGTTGTCCCAGGCCAGATATTGCACTTATCTGGATCCTGGAATCACAGCAGTTGTAGTTGGTTTGGCCAAACACTTCAGTCTCCTCTGGTCTTGAACTTCTTTAATACAAGCATGTGCCAGAGACTCTTAGAAATCGTGCTGAATTTCTCTATCATCGAGTACCAGCACCAGACAAGTGCCAGCAGGAACCCCTGTCAATGCAAGTTATGGTTCTGTCTTAATATCAAACTAATTCCTCCTAATTTACATGTAAACATACATTCAATACAAAAGAACATGGTCAGCTCTGTCTGACAACCCTGCTTCTCCACTTTAGTTTGATGGAACAATTTGTACCAGTTTTCTTTTCTCTTCCCTAATGGATGCTACGCCTCTGTCATTCCTGCAGTAATCTTTTCCATGCAATAAGATAGGTGTAATTGTTTCCCCCAAAAATATGCTATCCAATCTAAGCAGACATGACTTGACCTGACAGTATCTCCGATTCTCTATGTATTATTATCAATATTTGATTATTTAATGGACTATTTAGATAACTAACTACATATTCTTGGTCAACAAGTCTTCAGGTACACGAATATATGATTTTTATGGGGCTAAGTGGCTTGGTTCAAAATTCTATCTTTTTTTCTATGTTAGTTGTTTATTTTTAAACTACCTCCTGTTCAATTCTTTTTCCATGTACTTTCAAGCTAAATACGAGAGTCTCTCGTAACACGTCTAGAATTACGTCATTCGCAATAAGAGCTAAGCGTGTTTTCATAACCGTAGTGTCCACATTTTCTAACGTTTTCCTCGTATTCTGAAAACCGCCTAAGGGCAAGGCTAGCAAGTTAGTTTTATTTTTAGAAACAATGTGAGACGTGATTTGCGTTAGTTATCTATCCGTGCCCCTCCCCTCTACAATGTATTCTAGGCACATACTTCATTGAACTTGGAAAAGTGGTACGTTTGTCTCAAGGATGAATTTGAAAAATAAGGTACCCTTTTTGGTTCGCCTCTCTCGTACTTCAGATATTTTTTTACACTATGTTTTCTTTTCCTATATCTTCTCTCTCTCTCTCCCTCTCTCTCCCTCTCTCTCTCCTATATCTAGATCCTCATGTCATCAACACATTATCCCTCTTACGGTCTATCCTTCTCTCTTATTTCATTCTCTCGGTCACTCATTACCTCTGTCTTTTTCCATTCTTTCATCTTCTTCCTACTTTCTTTTTCTATTTTCCCCTCATATCACCTCTCTCGCTCTTTAGTTTGTTTCACCATCTTTCGATTGGTCACTCGTTTCACCTTACTCACGCGTCAATTATTTCACCATTTTCATATCACCTCTCTCTCTCTCTCTCTCTCTCTCTGTCTCTCTGTCTCTGTGGTGGGTTTAGATGTTAAGAAGAATTATGTGCATATAGTTGTACTTGAGTTAGATCAACTGTGAAGGTCTCTGAGGTAAACAATGGACAGCTGTGTTACAGAGTACCTTTCTTGTTACCACCCTACGATCTCACTCTAAGCTATATTTTTATTGACTAGCGTGACTGAAAGCTACATAAAGTGTCTAGGGTATTGTAAGAGTGTTGTTAAAGAATCTCAATACAAAAACATGCACAAACATATACTAATTACTATGATAAACTCAACTAACTCCAGCTGTTAAATTTTATATTTAAAATTTCTTTTGTTAAACTTTATTGGTCCTGAGCCTAAAGTTGCTTTGGTCAGGACTACAGTTCAATGAGAATCAATTTAGATGGATAGATATATTTACAAATATATATAAAGATACAACAGACAATATGTCCATAGTACATTGTTACAAATTTTCAAGTTGATGTTAATCACTCTATTTAACTACTGGTACTGAGAGGCAGGGTGGGGATTTACATCATCCCACCGTTCTTTTGTTTCACTAGAATTGTTTATGTGAGTCTTTTGGAGGAACGTTTTTGTCTATACAGGAGATTTTTCTTTAGTCGTGATAAGTTGTCCCAGGCCAGATATTGCACTTATCTGGATCCTGGAATCACAGCAGTTGTAGTTGGTTTGGCCAAACACTTCAGTCTCCTCTGGTCTTGAACTTCTTTAATACAAGCATGTGCCAGAGACTCTTAGAAATCGTGCTGAATTTCTCTATCATCGAGTACCAGCACCAGACAAGTGCCAGCAGGAACCCCTGTCAATGCAAGTTATGGTTCTGTCTTAATATCAAACTAATTCCTCCTAATTTACATGTAAACATACATTCAATACAAAAGAACATGGTCAGCTCTGTCTGACAACCCTGCTTCTCCACTTTAGTTTGATGGAACAATTTGTACCAGTTTTCTTTTCTCTTCCCTAATGGATGCTACGCCTCTGTCATTCCTGCAGTAATCTTTTCCATGCAATAAGATAGGTGTAATTGTTTCCCCCAAAAATATGCTATCCAATCTAAGCAGACATGACGTGACCTGACAGTATCTCCGATTCTCTATGTATTATTATCAATATTTGATTATTTAATGGACTATTTAGATAACTAACTACATATTCTTGGTCAACAAGTCTTCAGGTACACGAATATATGATTTTATGGGGCTAAGTGGCTTGGTTCAAAATTCTATCTTTTTTTTCTATGTTAGTTGTTTATTTTTAAACTACCTCCTGTTCAATTCTTTTTCCATGGTACTTTCAAGCTAAATACGAGAGTCTCTCGTAAAAACACGTCTAGAATTACGTCATTCGCAATAAGAGCTAAGCGTGTTTTCATAACCGTAGTGTCCACATTTTCTAACGTTTTTTCCTCGTATTCTGAAAACCGCCTAAGGGCAAGGCTAGCAAGTTAGTTTTATTTTTAGAAACAATGTGAGACGTGATTTGCGTTAGTTATCTATCCGTGCCCCTCCCCTCTACAATGTATTCTAGGCACATACTTCATTGAACTTGGAAAAGTGGTACGTTTGTCTCAAGGATGAATTTGAAAAATAAGGTACCCTTTTTGGTTCGCCTCTCTCGTACTTCAGTATTTTTTTTACACTATGTTTTCTTTTCCTATATCTTCTCTCTCTCTCTCCCTCTCTCTCCCTCTCTCTCTCCTATATCTAGATCCTCATGTCATCAACACATTATCCCTCTTACGGTCTATCCTTCTCTCTTATTTCATTCTCTCGGTCACTCATTACCTCTGTCTTTTTCCATTCTTTCATCTTCTTCCTACTTTCTTTTTCTATTTTCCCCTCATATCACCTCTCTCGCTCTTTAGTTTGTTTCACCATCTTTCGATTGGTCACTCGTTTCACCTTACTCACGCGTCAATTATTTCACCATTTTCATATCACCTCTCTCTCTCTCTCTCTCTCTCTGTCTCTCTGTCTCTGTGGTGGGTTTAGATGTTAAGAAGAATTATGTGCATATAGTTGTACTTGAGTTAGATCAACTGTGAAGGTCTCTGAGGTAAACAATGGACAGCTGTGTTACAGAGTACCTTTCTTGTTACCACCCTACGATCTCACTCTAAGCTATATTTTTATTGACTAGCGTGACTGAAAGCTACATAAAGTGTCTAGGGTATTGTAAGAGTGTTGTTAAAGAATCTCAATACAAAAACATGCACAAACATATACTAATTACTATGATAAACTCAACTAACTCCAGCTGTTAAATTTTATATTTAAAATTTCTTTTGTTAAACTTTATTGGTCCTGAGCCTAAAGTTGCTTTGGTCAGGACTACAGTTCAATGAGAATCAATTTAGATGGATAGATATATTTACAAATATATATAAAGATACAACAGACAATATGTCCATAGTACATTGTTACAAATTTTCAAGTTGATGTTAATCACTCTATTTAACTACTGGTACTGAGAGGCAGGGTGGGGATTTACATCATCCCACCGTTCTTTTGTTTCACTAGAATTGTTTATGTGAGTCTTTTGGAGGAACGTTTTTGTCTATACAGGAGATTTTTCTTTAGTCGTGATAAGTTGTCCCAGGCCAGATATTGCACTTATCTGGATCCTGGAATCACAGCAGTTGTAGTTGGTTTGGCCAAACACTTCAGTCTCCTCTGGTCTTGAACTTCTTTAATACAAGCATGTGCCAGAGACTCTTAGAAGTCGTGCTGACTGAATTTCTCTATCATCGAGTACCAGCACCAGACAAGTGCCAGCAGGAAACCCCTGTCAATGCAAGTTATGGTTCTGTCTTAATATCAAACTAATTCCTCCTAATTTACATGTAAAAACATACATTCAATACAAAAGAACATGGTCAGCTCTGTCTGACAACCCTGCTTCTCCACTTTAGTTTGATGGAACAATTTGTACCAGTTTTCTTTTCTCTTCCCTAATGGATGCTACGCCTCTGTCATTCCTGCAGTAATCTTTTCCATGCAATAAGATAGGTGTAATTGTTTCCCCCAAAAATATGCTATCCAATCTAAGCAGACATGACTTGACCTGACAGTATCTCCGATTCTCTATGTATTATTATCAATATTTGATTATTTAATGGACTATTTAGATAACTAACTACATATTCTTGGTCAACAAGTCTTCAGGTACACGAATATATGATTTTTATGGGGCTAAGTGGCTTGGTTCAAAATTCTATCTTTTTTTTCTATGTTAGTTGTTTATTTTTAAACTACCTCCTGTTCAATTCTTTTTCCATGTACTTTCAAGCTAAATACGAGAGTCTCTCGTAACACGTCTAGAATTACGTCATTCGCAATAAGAGCTAAGCGTGTTTTCATAACCGTAGTGTCCACATTTTCTAACGTTTTCCTCGTATTCTGAAAACCGCCTAAGGGCAAGGCTAGCAAGTTAGTTTTATTTTTAGAAACAATGTGAGACGTGATTTGCGTTAGTTATCTATCCGTGCCCCTCCCCTCTACAATGTATTCTAGACACATACTTCATTGAACTTGGAAAAGTAATACGTTTGTCTCAAGGATGAATTTGAAAAATAAGGTACCCTTTTTGGTTCGCCTCTCTCGTACTTCAGTATTTTTTTTACACTATGTTTTCTTTTCCTATATCTTCTCTCTCTCTCTCCCTCTCTCTCCCTCTCTCTCTCCTATATCTAGATCCTCATGTCATCAACACATTATCCCTCTTACGGTCTATCCTTCTCTCTTATTTCATTCTCTCGGTCACTCATTACCTCTGTCTTTTTCCATTCTTTCATCTTCTTCCTACTTTCTTTTTCTATTTTCCCCTCATATCACCTCTCTCGCTCTTTAGTTTGTTTCACCATCTTTCGATTGGTCACTCGTTTCACCTTACTCACGCGTCAATTATTTCTCCATTTTCATATCCCCTCTCTCTCTCTCTCTCTCTCTCTGTCTCTCTGTCTCTGTGGTGGGTTTAGATGTTAAGAAGAATTATGTGCATATAGTTGTACTTGAGTTAGATCAACTGTGAAGGTCTCTGAGGTAAACAATGGACAGCTGTGTTACAGAGTACCTTTCTTGTTACCACCCTACGATCTCACTCTAAGCTATATTTTTATTGACTAGCGTGACTGAAAGCTACATAAAGTGTCTAGGGTATTGTAAGAGTGTTGTTAAAGAATCCCAATACAAAAACATGCACAAACATATACTAATTACTATGATAAACTCAACTAACTCCAGCTGTTAAATTTTATATTTAAAATTTCTTTTGTTAAACTTTATTGGTCCTGAGCCTAAAGTTGCTTTGGTCAGGACTACAGTTCAATGAGAATCAATTTAGATGGATAGATATATTTACAAATATATATAAAGATACAACAGACAATATGTCCATAGTACATTGTTACAAATTTTCAAGTTGATGTTAATCACTCTATTTAACTACTGGTACTGAGAGGCAGGGTGGGGATTTACATCATCCCACCGTTCTTTTGTTTCACTAGAATTGTTTATGTGAGTCTTTTGGAGGAACGTTTTTGTCTATACAGGAGATTTTTCTTTAGTCGTGATAAGTTGTCCCAGGCCAGATATTGCACTTATCTGGATCCTGGAATCACAGCAGTTGTAGTTGGTTTGGCCAAACACTTCAGTCTCCTCTGGTCTTGAACTTCTTTAATACAAGCATGTGCCAGAGACTCTTAGAAATCGTGATGAATTTCTCTATCATCGAATACCAGCACCAGACAAGTGCCAGCAGGAACCCCTGTCAATGCAAGTTATGGTTCTGTCTTAATATCAAACTAATTCCTCCTAATTTACATGTAAACATACATTCAATACAAAAGAACATGGTCAGCTCTGTCTGACAACCCTGCTTCTCCACTTTAGTTTGATGGAACAATTTGTACCAGTTTTCTTTTCTCTTCCCTAATGGATGCTACGCCTCTGTCATTCCTGCAGTAATCTTTTCCATGCAATAAGATAGGTGTAATTGTTTCCCCAAAAATATATGCTATCCAATCTAAGCAGACATGACTTGGCCCGACAGTATCTGCGATTCTCTATGTGTTATTGTCAAATATTGATTATTTAATGGACTATTTAGATAACTAACTACATATTCTTGGTCAACAAGTCTTCAGGTACACGAATATATGATTTTTATGGGGCTAAGTGGCTTGGTTCAAAATTCTATCTTTTTTTTCTATGTTAGTTGTTTATTTTTAAACTACCTCCTGTTCAATTCTTTTTCCATTTACTTTCAAGCTAAATACGAGAGTCTCTCGTAACACGTCTAGAATTACGTCATTCGCAATAAGAGCTAAGCGTGTTTTCATAACCGTAGTGTCCACATTTTCTAACGTTTTCCTCGTATTCTGAAAACCGCCAAAGGGCAAGGCTAGCAAGTTAGTTTTATTTTTAGAAACAATGTGAGACGTGATTTGCGTTAGTTATCTATCCGTGCCCCTCCCCTCTACAATGTATTCTAGGCACATACTTCATTGAACTTGGAAAAGTGGTACGTTTGTCTCAAGGATGAATTTGAAAAATAAGGTACCCTTTTTGGTTCGGCCAAAGCGTTATCAAATAATACGCTGAAGGCGTAGGCGACGACTACCATTCTCGCCGAAAATTTGTAGTACTATCCTATCTTTGACTTTATGCACTATACTGTTATATTCTAATTTAGATATTGTATTTAGAAGTTCACCACAGTCTCATAATAACCTCCCCCTTATCATCTACGTTTTATCCCTCTCTCCTTCTATAATCCTCTTTTAGTTCACTCTCTCTGTCAGTCATTACGTGTGTCTTGTTCCATTCAGTTTTTTTTTCACTATCTTTACACATACCACCCTCTTTCCTTCACTCGTGTCACCTCTCTCACACTAAAGTTTTTTTGTTTGTTTAACATCTTTATTTATATTACCCTCTTTCCATCTTTCACCCTCGGAATCTCTCTAACACTTCACATTTTTCACCATCTTTATATCACACTCTCGCTTTTTCGTACTTCATACTCCTTCTATCTTTTTCACTCTCACTTACTCCTTTCTCTCCACCTCTCTTCACATCTTTACATATTTTTCTCTATCAGTCCTTCTCTATCCGGCCATCCTATTCCCTCAATCTGCCTTCATATATATATATATATATATATATATATATATATATATATATATATATATATATATATATATATCTATATATATATATATATATATATATATATATATATGACTCTATTTATCCCCCTCACATACTATACTCTTCATGTCGTACAACTGTGTACTCTCATCATAAAAATTATCATTTAGCATCTTGCGGAGCATAGGACTTCAGTTAATTCATCGCCACAAGGTGTCCAAAATAAAATACTCTTTCCTTCAAAGTTTACTCCTCATACTGGTGCTATCGGGGGTTGGAGTGGCTAAGTGGTTAGCGCCCGCCTCGAATTCTAGAGGTACCGGGTTTGATTCCCAGTTGAGGGAATATAATTTATGGCCTTTTCTGCCCCAGAACCAATGGTCCTGATGATGTCATACCCCCCCCCCCCCGCCCCCGGTCTCGGATAAGGGCGAAAAATAGGAGGTCCTGTGTGCAAGTTCCGAACGTTAAAAATCTGACGGCAGTTGGAAATCGTAAAGTGTAGGCCATAAGGCAGCTGCCCTGGCAAAATTTAAAAATTAGAAACCTACCCACCACAAAAATATTTATAGAATGTTTTATTCCTGTATAACACACATTGGGATTCTCGCCGGTGCTACAGAGTTCGTGGACTGTGCTGAGATCCTCCTTGTGTGATCTAAGGGAGGAGATTGTAGTATTGATGGTTCCCTCATTTGGTGCCAGTACAAGGATTTATGTCATCTTTTTATTGTAAGTTTATCCCTTCATTCTCTCTCTCTCTCTCTCTCTCTCTCTCTCTCTCTCTCTCTCTCTCTCTCTCTCTCTCTCTCTAATTAAATAAAATTTTGCTTCTTTTTGGCAAGGCGCGTCCCGTATAACATAGACATATGCCCTTCGGTAATACTATGACGCATGTCCAAATTTTAAAAGACCATGTAGTATGATTTTCAGATTTCTCATTTTCTTTCACGGTTTTTGTGTTAGCTTGAACGTTGTTGGTATACTTATGCGTTGTGTTCTTTGCAGCCATTTATCTTTTTGGATTGTTGACAATTTGAATGAGCTGGTAAGCCGCGTAACTGATTTGTTGACTTCTCATTACAGTCTTTGTGTCTAATCTTCTCTCCAAGATGAACTTGCTGCCAAAGTAATTTGAACCCTTCGTATCGCTCCACGCGTGTCCGTCAATGAGGCAGCACTCACTACAGACAACAACAAAAAAAGATTTGATTGGTTGACATTTTCTTACTGCGTGAATTAACTGGTCACAAGAAAACTCTAAGATCGCTAGAGTTTTTACCAGTTATCCCACAGGGAAGCCGCAGAAAGAATGTATTTGGTCAGGGGAACCATGGACTCAAAAAGGTTGAAAACCGCTGGGTTAGATGATTCTATGTGTTTTCTTTCTATCTCTTCTTCTCTTACTCTTGGGAGTTCAGAATAAGGATTACCTTGTGATGCTATCAACAAGTTTCCTGACTGTGTTTCCAGTCCTTTGCCAGCGTTTTGTTCTAAGCTCTTGTTCCACTGTCACTTGTCTGGTTCTTGTCACCAGTTCCACTGGCACTTGTCTGGTTCTTGTCACCAGTAAGGTTCTTCTAAAGGATATTTCAGAACAGAAGAACCTTACTGTGCAGAATTTCTTCTAGACGGTAATATAGTACGGCACAGTTCTTGTTAAAATGTTGGAGGTATGAACAACTGAGGATACAAATATTAGATTATTTACATGCTTCAAATTTACTCATAAATATAGAAGAGGTGTTGAGAATAGACAGACCTAGGTAACTGCATAATATAATAAAACAGTATTTAACAAGAACAAAAGTTAATATATATAGTAATAGGGAAGGTGAAGGTCTGGTGAAGTGCTAACAAAACATATGACATAACAAATGAAAGTCAATTAGTTATCTAACTAAACACCACAGGCCAGTTTATTTTTATTCATTTATTAATTTTTGTGTGTTGTTTTTTATCTCTTTTTTGTTTTTGTTTGTGTGTTGAGTTTTTTTTTTTTTTTTTAATACGTGCGCGCAAAATTAGTAATTTTGATTTGCCCTAGTTACAATGATTTGACAAAAGATGTGATGCCACGTGTCGAAAATTACTCATATTATTTGGAATCGAAAACAATATATATCCTTATTATAACCCATCTGAGGTTGAACGGGATATTTCTCATAAAGTTTAAAAAATATAAGTCATCAGTTCCGCATTGGTATCCTTGTCATACCATTTTATGCAAGAATCCACTTATGAAAGTCTGTAATTAATTTCTTATTTGTTAATACCACTTTTTTTGTTAATACCAATTCAATTTGTTAATTTACCACTACAATATTACTATTACTTTAGTCGGATTGTTTAATACTAAATTATTACATGCACAAACTAGTGAGAGGTCAAGGTTATTTTGTCGCGGTCAAGGATTAGTCTACACCGAAAAAATAAAGTCAGGTTACTTCTCAAAAAGTGCAACAGTGACGGAGCAACCGTCCCTAGAGACAAAAGCTTTGATTGGTTGAAATTTATAGGACAAAGTCAATGAGTGGCTGAACGGTGCCAGAGCAATGCCGATCCGTCTTAAAACTCGCGGAATTGTTTACCACTGAGAGACAGAGGAGTGGGGTTTGAGAGTAGAGAAAAGAAGTGCAGGATCTCTCCCATGCCCGTGTTCCAGACTAAAGGTAACGTGTGTACGCCTGGTGAGCAAAGGGAATACGATCGAGGTGAGCCTGTAACGTCGGTAATTCTTTAGCGAGTTGCACTGCGTGTGTTCAAGGGAACCCAGGTTTTCATACATGCTCACTTCTCTCGTTCGCTTCTCTTACCTGTGTTCGCGATAACTTGTTTAGAATTCATCGCGATGAGGCTGGACTATTTTTTTGTTTAGATTAACTTTTTACAATGTGTATGTGTAAACTTGCCGGTACTTCTATGGACATAATAACGATTTTTGTTGTTTGTCCTGGAATATTTGGTAACTGAAGGGTAAGTTTTTTTGTTAATATGAAGATATTTGTATAAGTTACGTTAAAGTTCAAAATCTTTGATCCCAGCGACAATTACTAGTATGAGCTGGAAGGTATAACCCCGTCTTTGTTTGTGGTTCGCTGCAGCGCAAAAAGAGTATAGTATTTTGAAACTGAATTATGGAAATGTTTTAGCAGGAGAAGTTGCGATTGTTGTAGCACCATTAATAATAGTTTCTGTGTAGAGTAGTATTATTAGTAGTGAGTGTCTCTCAGTCGCAGTCTTAGGAGTAGAATTATGGCAGCTGCTATCAAAAGTAGTAATAGTAATAAGAATTGTCTATCAGTGGTGGTCCCATAATGATCTACGGTTGTATCTTAAGTAGTAATATTGAAATGGATTGTCTATTGGTTGTAGTTTTGCAGTAGAATTATAGAAGTTGATATAAAAAATAATATTATTTGTGGGGATTGTTTAATAGTTGTTCCTGTGTAAAGTAGTAATATTAGTTGTGAGAGTCTATCAGTCGAAGAGTTGTGAGTCCCTCGCGTAGTCACAAAATAGTTTTGTTAGGTCTGAGCTGTACTAACAGTTTTGAGTATTAGAATATTAGTACACTCAACTTATTATATCTAGTTTTATTACGATCTATCAGCAGCTACTTAGGTACTGACATATACGTAATTCTCTCCTGAAATACTAATAATTCATACGTTTAGCTAAACACATTTATTTCTACTACATCTGTGGCATCCTCATCCATATGACACACATTGAGTTATAACGGTATCTCTCTTAGAGAGAATAAGCAATGTGTATGTTAATGATCGAGATGTCTGAACAATCACTACTCGAGATTATCTATGTACTTCACTATGACTACTTTCATCTATCGATTTCATCTGACAATGACCACTTCAGCATAAGAACTCAGTCACAGAAGCGACAGAGAGGAGTATCTCATCACATACGGACACTTCGTTCGATGACGTAACAAGAGTTTTTTCTGACATCCGTTCACCGTTCTTCGATCGACATCCAATTCAACCTACTACTACTTTCACGAGTGACTATCTTATATTCATTGTGTCTAATGCGTCATTCTACATCATCTTCTTGACAAGCTCTCTTTGTATGGCGCGTCTAGCTGAGTACTTCGGACACTAACATAACATGCAACGGGTCGTGCTATCTCCCTTAGCCAGCTACGCGTGAGCGAGGTTTAGCGACTGACACAGGCACTAGGCAGCGATGGAGAGATCTTGGGATCCGTGTACAAAGAGATCTCTACATCAACAGTTGGTTTTGTCACCTCGATGTTGTGTTCCTAACACATATCCCTCAACTCAGGTGCACTACGTGCTCTATAATTTTGCTGTATCCATCATGCATTCTATTGAATCGTCCGCCTAATATACGATAGACAAACTTCAAGCTTATCTAGTGTCCTATGGAGATTGCGATTCAAGGGCTATTAGTGATCCACACATAGATGATAGTAACACTCTTGTATCTTCAGTGCGGTACCGATGTATTATATCAATACATTACTCTCTTCCTGTACACAGACTACGCACGAGACTACACGCCATAGGTATTACTAATACTGTAAGATTCACGTAGTTCATGGAGCGCGACAAATCTATGTGTTTAGGAGAAGCGAACGAGATTGTAATAGTCTATGTATGCCGGTTTATGCAACCGGGTGTAAATTGTTCATAGTAGAACCGGGCAGACAGGCCAGATCTGACATGAAGCGACAGGTAGTCACTACAGTGTCTCACCATTCTGAGGAGGACTGTGTACGCAAGAGTGTGAGCTCATAATTAAATTCAGGTTATATATCAGTAGCGCGTATAGTGATCAGGGTCGCATAATATAGTATCTGCAGATAGACATCCATACAATTCCCCTCCCATACTCAAACGGATCCCGCAAAAAACCACACACATGCTGTCATTCTACATCTTGGTATTTATCTTCCTTACAAGAGATCGTCTAGTGGAGTAGCATCTATTATTCTGTCTGTCCCCTCCAACTTTGTCTATATTGCTTGGCACAAGATATGGGGGAGACGGGGGCGGTGGAGAGGAGGTGCTAACATCTTGTAAGGAGGAATTTTCTGAGCTGCCAAAGTATCACACGTTACTGCGATGTTTAACTCGTACTCACTCACTGGATGAGCGCTATTAGCGCTCACTCATCAAGTCTCATACATTTTATATCTTTTGAGTCTTTTCTCTCTGTGTCATTTTCTAAAGGCGACGCGCGTTTTAGCGCTTCACGTGAATCTGGTTCGTCAATCTCGGAGTGAGTCACTTTCATAGTTACACTCTGACACTCTAGCGTGCTACATCTGAGATTGGCGCAGTGTGTAGGGACAGAATCCTAGGAGATCAACAAGCGGACATCACGCAACTTCCAGGGACGCATCATCACCACTAACGCGTGTGTGCACTGACGAGTTTTTGTGTTCATGAGTTCATCATCCCTAGATTGTACAAGAATGTTACCATTGCTATCTCTACATGTATGTTGATCTGTGGATAAACGACGCACTACAGCCCCGAACTGAACTCTACAAAACTCTCACCTCTGCACGTCTGATATGCTCTCTATCCTCGTACAGACCCTAAACCGCCACTTGAAAAGACGCGGCAGCTTTTCTACACATTACTAACCGACAACATATCCGGATACATCCTTACAATTCTACTGCTCACATCCCCCCATCCCTATCGCAGGACCAAATATCAACCACGCCAGGAGTAGGGCTCTATTCCCGAGCTACCCGTACCAGCTACCAGCGCGCTACTCCCACACACCAACCCTTCAAAACGCTGTCATCCAAAGCAATACGTTACACTAACAAGGAAAACGTTTGCTACATACACTTGTGAATGTGTGGTCATATCAGTATCGATAACGGGTATACTAATCCTTAAAGTTAATCCCTTGACCCCGGTTTGTTTAACAACCTCTGCAGTAATATATCAGAACCTGTTTCACTCTACAGCTTATCTAGAACATTTTCGATTAAATGTTAACTTATTTTCATCTCTTGTTACACGCTGTCACACAGGGTAGTGTCATTTACATTCTTGGTGAATCATTCCAACACATCTAGAAAGTACGTTCCCTTTTTTTCTATCTCCATGTTGGTGGCGTTCTCTGACAATGACCACCAAGATGGGGTGTCATCTTCCTGAATGTTCACTTTAGCTCAAATATTTACTTCAGCTGAGATTACATGATAGATTTTTTTCAAGTCCCCTTCTTATCTAGGTCTTGAGAGTATGCTGCTGTTTCTATACAAACCATTCTCTAGTAACTAGCGTAAATATGGACTCCAGCCATCATCCATCTGTAACTTTATTCCGCTTACTCCCGGGGAGAAGAAGCAGTAACCTACCTCTCCCACAGCCAAATCCCTACTGTCTATTCCGTCGTCTCTCGACGCTAGGTTAAAATAATCAGCAAATGGTTTTCTGTCACCTGGCTTGTTTCAAATATTGCATATGGCAAGTTTTTCCAGCCAGTTTTTACGAACGAGTGGTACAGCTCATTCATCATATTGGTAAGAAGATGTATATGTGTATATTTTCTATAGGTGGGGGCCATAGGGGGTCATGTCAGGGGGATTCCCGTTTCTTAACAAAACTGGACCATTGGACCTTAGATGATTTAGCGTGAGACCTATGATTTGCATCTTATTAATCACCGGTAAGGGTGTCCTCTTTGCGGACTCGAAAGCTCTGGACACTGAGTCGATCGTATATACTGGAGTTCTTCCTCCCAGTTAAATTATCATTGCCAATAAAAACGACCGCTGACGCATACCAATTTTTTCTTTTGGGGCTTTTCTAGTGCACTTTAAAAATTCTTGATGTAGAGGACTTTCCTCTCTCATACTAGAGCATCCTCTAACCTGGGAGTGATCCCTCTTCCTCCAGTTTGTTAAGTCCTATTGAGGACAATAGCAACTTCGTAGAGCGTATGAATTCTTCTGGGTAGACAAGACATAACTGAAATATTTTGCAACTGAAACTGTGCCCCGTCATTGTGGCTACATTGTTTAAAACAGTTAAGTGAAGCTCTTGTCCCGTGTGAAAAAGTGTGCTTCAACATTCACAATTTTGGTCCACTTTTTATACTAATCTATTTTTCTCTATATTAAGACGAGCGGTGGGTATCAGAGCCTAACTGGTGCAGAGTGGCTGTGTCCAGGTCCTGATCACATGTTCCCCAGACTTAGTGGGTGTTCCCTCATGTTCTATGCTACGGGCATTTCTTTCGAACAAAATTCTGGAATAGTCCCATGCTTTTCAGGTGGGCCAATGGGGGGGTGGTTTAGTTGAGCCAACCATTTGAATGATGGTACGGGGGGTTCTGCGATGTTCCCCACATCTGGGTAACAACAATGCTAGTCCGGGAGTCTCTTATTAATATCTGCCCTAGGAATCTAGTTTAGCGGATTGTGACCGAACAAGCTGTCCCTGACCTGCACTTGTTCTTGAGATCATAGGCTCTCTTTGTCTTCCTATAAGTATTACCATATGCCTGTGTATTTTCATGTAAAAAATCTCCCTGTGGCCTGATATGTAGTTAGGAATTGTACAAGTTTTACAAATTATTCCTTGCTATTCGGGGTAACTACAAGGGCTTGGAGTGATCTCGGCACACTTTAATCATCCCCAGGCCTGTGCCTTCCCTTACAGGCTCTCATGGACATGGAGTGAGTATATCCACCACATACATAAAAATGGCGGCATCATAGAGTCCCTCCCTGTCTTGAGTGCGCTGCGAGATACCTGGTGTACCTGACCCATGTAGTTTTTTTCATATCAGTCCCATATACATCACGAGGAGGTTTCCTTCATGTTCTGACTTGAGAAAAAGCAGAATCTGCAGTAAAAACGAGTCAGTGTCTTAAATCGATTGTGTCCAACTACATGATTGTCCCTTAGCATGCATGTTCATACACGACACTAACGGAAGACCAGATCTTAGTACAGGTTAGTGGACCTTGATTTTTCCCTGTTGAGAGTGCAAAAAAGATTTAGAAGGTTCGACATCAAGGATTGATCCTGCTATGATATTGAGCATATTCCGAGAACTGGTACACATTATAGCTTCCTTATATTTACATAATAATCACGACGAGAATCATAACCGGAACTCATGTTAATTGTGAGCTGTGTCTCAATCAATAGTCAGATACATGTTTGATGCGATACCCATGATGGTTATCTGATCCTAGAAATTATACATGTTGTACGATACTGTATTAAAGAGTCCCCTAGTTCTTCTCAGTATTGTGCCCTAAAGAGGTTCTATTCCATCCACTATAAAAAGGGTTTCCTGACTTTTTATATATTTAATTATGAGATGTATAATATGCACCCCTACATCTGCGTCTGCTGTAGCTTTTGTAGCGCTTTAGATAACAGTCACTTTCACCCAATCATGTTCTCCTCACCATTTGCTGGTTCGACCAGCAGCGATCACACTGGTCAATAATAACCTTTCACAAGTGCAAAAGGGGGGGGGGGGGGGGGGGGGGGGGGGGGGGGGGGGGGGGGGGGGGGGGGGGGGGGGGGGGGGGGGGGGGGGGGGGGGGGGGGGGGGGGGGGGGGGGGGGGGGGGGGGGGGGGGGGGGGGGGGGGGGGGGGGGGGGGGGGGGGGGGGGGGGGGGGGGGGGGGGGGGGGGGGGGGGGGGGGGGGGGGGGGGGGGGGGGGGGGGGGGGGGGGGGGGGGGGGGGGGGGGGGGGGGGGGGGGGGGGGGGGGGGGGGGGGGGGGGGGGGGGGGGGGGGGGGGGGGGGGGGGGGGGGGGGGGGGGGGGGGGGGGGGGGGAGGGGGGGGGGGGGGGGGGGGGGGGGGGGGGGGGGGGGGGGGGGGGGGGGGTGGGGGGGGGGGGGGGGGGGGGGGGGGGGGGGGGGGGGGGGGGGTGGGGGGGGTGGGGGGGGGTGGGGGGGGGGATGGGGGGGGGGTGGGGGTCTTGGGGGGGGTTTGGGGGGGGGGGGTAGGGGGTGGGGGTTGGGGGGGGGTGGGGGGTATTTTTGGGGGGGGGGGGTGGGGGGGGTATTGGGGGGGGGGGGTGGGGTGGGGTGGTTGGGGGGTGGGAGGGGTGGGGGGGGGGGGGGGGGGGGGGGTGGGGGGGGGGATGGGGGGGTGGGGGGGGTTGTATGTTTAAATTGTAGATGGTAAAGTGGAAAGTCTAGCTGTTACTATGGTATGTTAATGTGAGTGATGAGTCAATGATTTAAAATTTACGGAAGATAGATGAGTCTCATGTAGGTGTGCTTCCTATAGAGTTCTTGTATAGAGTGGTATACTATGCCAGTACATCAGGCTATCGGTTGGAGAGCCACTGGAATCACGCAACTAGCAAACTGAGGTGAATACTCATTCATGGTATCTGAATATATTATAGTATTGAGTATTAGCAATGTAGTGACAGGCTTGAACAATTCTCTGTGTAGATACAAGCATATTTGATTGTGACGAGTTCGCACGTGAAGTTTGTCTTGGTGTAAGGTAGTCGCGATAATTTTTGAGTTCTATCTAGAAGCGAGACTAACTGGTGATTAATTTTGGGAATGGATAAATTGTGACATTGTCCTTGCGCTGTGGACCGTTGCACTCACGACGATTTGAGCTTCCGATAATTTCATTGTGACTCCTCCACCAATAGGGATATTTATACGTTGGTGCGCGTTGCGTCCCCCTTTTCCGCAATTAATGCCCCTGGCTATGTGATGCGGACTTGTGCTAAAAGACGTAGTTTAACCTTTCTGTCATGTGCCCGATTCGTCTTCAGCCATAAATAACACATCTGGGTGAATTAGAACCAGGCAATCTGACTGAGTCCTTCGCCAGGGCATCTAGCACTTATGCTTCCAATGTACCTTGTTGTTGCACAATCTGTAAGCCAGTATTACAAGAGTCCAGCTCCCGGTCATGTCGAGCTTAGCCCTCAGTCGATTTCTCTAGCCCACCTGACAATCGCTTACGTATCCCTTTCCCAATACCACGTAGCCCCCCATAGTATATTTTCTGAGAGATCAATCCATATAACAGCTGCTTAATCTACACCATGTTACATTAGTCAAGTAATCTCCCACCCAATCATGAGACCCTTAGTCACACTCTGGGGTAAATGCGTCCACAAATTACGCTGCCTGTGCTAGTACCTGAGTATAGCCCAAGGTTCCTGGCATCCATCAAGCTAGGTATGTCCTTCAAAATGGTAACGCAAATGTTGTGAAACCTGAGATGATGAACAGACCTCCGTCTAGCAGTCGTTCCCCATCGCAGGTATTGAATCACTGTCAGATAATTCCCCCTGATCAACTGCTCAATTGTAATGCGTTACCGAGTACTTCATCATTTCTCGTCTATCATATCAGTCCCTTCTCATTCCCCGTTCGCAGACATGGGTCACTTTCTGCTCGCATCACTTACGACGGTTGATACACAATCTGGGTGTTTTTACTTTTTTTGTAGAACTATTTTTTCAAGAGGTTTCTGATCCATTTCTCGAATGTATTTTTTAAACCTAAAATCTGCTAGTCATTTTTTTCGAAAATCACCTCTGTCCTGGCAGCCTTTGTCCGTTATAGGTTCACCACGCAGTGTAGAAACATCAACCGTTTTCCATAATTCTTCACGTTTTTCTGCGACGTATCACACTCATGACGAGGAAACTCCGGATTTCAGCAGACAATGTGTTCTTTTAGTGTTTCTGTAGGAGTTGACAGGAATATCCTCAAACCTATGGACACGAGTAAGAGTCTGAAAGCATACATGGCACTGTTTAGATATCTGTCGGTTTAGACTAGAGCTGGAAACTTGTAAATTCAGCATTCATCTTTCCCTTTCGAGGTAACATCTAGCAAAAAATTGAGATATCATCAGATAACGCCCATTACGAAGTGCTTCAACAGATCATCCTTCTGCTGTTGATAGTTTCCATGCACACTAAACTGTCAGAACCAGATACTTTAGCTCATGAATCCGGAAACTTCCCAGTATACCAACCACCTCTCTGATGTACCTACAGATTGCAATTTCGTCTCAGGCTTTATCTCACCGGAGATTTCAATCTTCTCATTGTACTATGAAATTCTAGCAGAGGAAACATGAGGCGAAATCTGATAAGTATGTTAAGTACTCATTAAGAAAATAAAACCTCCATCATAACCACCACCCTCAGAACTCTAATCGTAACTAGCCAGCTTGATCCGCCTATTACGATATTACAACACCCTCTGCACCGGTGATCAATACAAACCCCAACGCATGGTAGATTTTTCTCCACCGATTGACATGATTTAACTCAACGCTGCAGCCGCACTGATGTGCTAGAGTGGTCGTCGACCAGGACCTCGCTCCTGTACCTTGCAGCGAGTATAGGGTGGCAATGTACACTCCGAATCATCATGTAATGCCTGAATCACTAACCTCGTCTCTTACAAGAATTAAGTATACAGTACTAAAAATCAATCGTTTAACATAAATAAGTACGATAAGGGAAAAAAAAAAAAAAAAAAAAAAAAAAAATAAATAAAAAAAACCCACTCTATGCTTCTCTGTTACTCGTTGTCTCCTCATGCTGTCTGCTCCTCCCTCCCCTATGCTCTATGCTTCCTGCGATCTCGATTCCTCTGTTAGCATCAGGGCCGAGGATGGCAGGGTGATCCATTCCTAGAGATCTCGTGATCTTCTATCTGCGTTAAACCGTCCTTTCCGTCATTCTATTGCTACTGCCACGACTTCAGTTTCTGTCCCTCTTTATTCTCTTAATTTCCTCTCATCAATCTCTAAAAGTCTCCCTACAACGCAGGTGAGGTGCCTTTTGTCGCTTGGTCTCCTTCCATCCCTCGCGACCCTCAGCTTCAGTCCCGAATTGCCGTAGTGGCTCTTTGCCTCGCCCATATTGCATATTTCAGACTGAAGTCGAAAAAAAATAGTGAAAAAGATTAACATTTCTCTACCACGTTTAGTCAAAAAAATTACCAAAAAAAATCACTGAAGATATATAGTGGGACCTGATAGAATAAGGACAAATAAGGAGTTCGGACAGTGGGATACCAGGTAAAAACTGGGGGGGGCAACACGAAAACTCCAAAATAATGGTATTAAATGTACTACTGAATAAATGCTACATAGAAAGCAAAAATATTGCTAAATATTAAAGAACAAGAGGCATCCCTTAATGCTATAAATCCAGCTATCACGTCACCCCCTGAACAGTCTTAGAAACAATTATCGACTAATATCCTAAACGCAATCTTATGTTTGCGTCATGACACCTAGTCCTTCTTCAAGAGACGCCACTGATTTATAGCACTGACATGTGTAGGCTTATCAAACTTTTATTTTACAATCATTGGATAACATAAACGACGTCAAAATCAACCTATTACCAAATAGCTATTATCTCAAAGATCTAAAAAAATCGATCGATTTTGTGCACACTGGCGCTTAACGTTTCCTATCATAATATTTTTAAAAGATAGTCACATCACTATTACTCTAGCACACGCTTCTATACAAATCACTGGATTCTACATCAGAGAGATCCATTAACATCCTCATAAAGCGTACTGATCTTCCCTAGATCTAAGTTCAACAATCCTCGAATCTAGATCGCGCAGTTCACTTACTGCGCTTCCTTTTCTAATATCAAAAATCCTGACACAATCCCATTTTCTAATTTCATAAAATTAAGACTAGTTTGTCCCTCGATAGTGAATATATTGTCTGCGTACACGTATAAATATTATGTCCCACACATGCGAATATATTTTTGATAATGGCTTGTTCTACATGGGGAGCGATTGCTTAGAAATTTTGTAGCTGCTGAGAATACACTCTCTATGATATGTTGTCTATTTCTTCTTCGATGTATTACATACGTCTCTAGTAGACGGCTCATACTCTATCGATTTAGGTCACATCTGCCCGGGACTAACAATAGCCTGATATCTTTTAGAAGATAATCTACTATTGTTCATATTTAACTCTGTTCTACTTAGATTTGATAATAGCGACAAGATTATTGTGTCTTTCTTGCTTTAAAGGACTTGTTACAGGCGGACGATGGGCTTATCTATTAGATTTAGCCGCTGTAGTGCTATTAGGAGGTGGTGCGGGACAATGCGATGGAGGGGGAGGGGACGCGGAGTACTTAGGGACATACTTCAATAGTCTTTCGTAAAGATCCATTCGTTGATTCATGGATAGTAGTTAGAGCGTGATCGGTTAACTTTGAGCTAGTACACTCGTTTTACTCATGTATAGCTATGTATGTTTGAGGGGTGGATGAGGGAATGAGGACTGGGGTCGTTCAGTTTTTGCGAAGACAGATATATATTATATATGGGGCGATATTGCGGGCCGGCCTGTCATTTGAAATGGGGTAACGAAATGTAATCTAAAGGTCTGTATTATTTCTATTGGTGATTATTGTGTGGAAAA
The DNA here is from genome assembly GCA_024509875.1 of Oreohelix idahoensis. Lineage (NCBI taxonomy): Eukaryota > Metazoa > Mollusca > Gastropoda > Stylommatophora > Oreohelicidae > Oreohelix > Oreohelix idahoensis. The sequence goes on from JAMPIV010012429.1 coordinate 320,678, forward strand.
CATTATAGTCTATACAACATTATTCTTAGCTTGTACTTTAAACATCTATATGATAGTATTATGTATTAGATTGAGACTTGTGGGTATGCTGTAGAGTTGGCGTTTATGTTTATATCGGGTGTATATGGATGTGTGGCACTTCAGGGCTTATTGTTTTGCGGGGAGGTTTTCACTGATGGTCAGTTTTTTTGAGAGACGTACTTAGTTGTGAATTGGTCAATTCTAACAGTAGCGGACTGATTGAATCGCATAGTTGCGGTCGATTATCATCTAGATTCGAGTGAGTCAATGTCATGAGTGTATGTTTACACGCATAAATACTGATTCTAAAGAGGACAGGGACTTAGAGTGTTGATTAGATGATGTGTGTTACACACAAAGAGTTTATATCCTTTCTTAGTTTATATCCTCTTCTTACCAGTGTGGTGATGTAAAGGTAGTTGAAGATACGAAGCGGGCCATACTATACCATATTGGAACTGATCCCCTTTAGCCTTGTTCGCAGGATACTGGGAGTGCACGCGGGTCTAGTCAGACCGTTTTCAGGATGTACACAGTCTTCTGAGATACGAGTATTGGTCTCGCGTGTCTTAGGGCGGCTGGGATGACAGCTGGAGCGAGCAACACGTACGTTCATTGGATAGGAGGAGACGAGAGAGGAGCTGCAGCGACGTAGGGCGAGTACCTGAGTGTCGCTGAGCGGTCCTAAAAACTGTCCATGAATTATATTCCTGTAGTCACGCTGCAGTAATGTGAAGATCAGTGGTACTATGTGACTTAGCAGCAGGTGCTAATCAGATTTACCTGGCTGATCGGGACCAGCAAACCAGTCCCAAGCGGATTGCGTGTTTGCAAACAGCCTTACCGCAAAATAGCAAGGTCAGTGATTCTCAACCTGACGGTGAGAAACCTTCTACGCGAGGTATGGTTATGTTGAACGGAACTTCCACGGAGTGTCTTTTTGACAGCGGATTAAGCTTTGATACTATAGTCGCGAGGCATTTGGTTAAACCAGGCCACGACACGGTAGAAACCGTCGACATATGTGGAGTTTTTAAAGGAGATGCACCCATAACGCTCCCTGTCGTGCTTGTGGAGATAGACTTGGATTACGTCCGTGGTTTTACTAAGCTTTTTCATAACATGGTCCTAATTATGTCATCCCCCCCCCCCCCAATCTCATGGGTAGTGAGATCAGATACCTTGCCTTCTCGGATGAGGGGAGAAAATAGATGGTCCCGTGTGCAAGTTGCGCACGTTAAAATTCACTCAGCAGTCGGAAATCGCAAAGAGTAGGCCATACGACCGCAGCCCTGGCAAAATATAAAAATTCGGAAAATCATCCCACCACAAAAATATTTTTAGAACGTACGATTCCTGTATACACACACTGTGATCCTCCCAGGTGCTACGGTGTTTGTGCACTGTACTAAGGTCCTCCTTGTGTGATCTAAGGGAGGAGATCGGAGCACTGATGGAGTTGCCCGTGTGCAATGAAGATGGTTCTTAAAACCAAACCAAAAAACTGGCCATATGCTGATAGTTTTCAACCACCATTTGCCAATTTGTCATTTCTTTGTTTTCCTACGGATTGTTTGAGTAAGAACAGTTCGACTGGTTCTCAACTCTTTTGAACTGTGTTACAGAAGTGATTTATTATTAAAATTAATTTTACTCATTATTTATAGCGAAAGAATACAACGCACAAATTATAACAAATAATACAATGCAAAAATTATAACATAAAGCCTTCTTTGTTTTTTACTTTGGTCCTTGGCCGCCGACTGTCAAAGCAATCAGTGGCCATCACGCTTGGTAGTGTCTAGTAGGGCAGGAACAAACTATTTCCACTTTACTCGGTCGGCGGACATCCTTCGTGCAGTGCCTCAGCTCTGGTTCATTCTTTGCATCTCGGCCTCCACAGTTCTCCGCCAAGTTGTCTTTCGTCGGCCTCTCTTTAGCTTTCCTTCAGGAGCCCATAGCATAGCTGTTCTTGTGATGGCATCAGAGTCTCTTCTGAGGACGTGGCCAACCCAGCTTCAGCGTCTGGCAGTTATGATGATGTGCATGTACTCTTGGTTGTTCCGAGTAAGCAGATTGGTGATGGCATTCGGCCAAAAGATTCGGAGAATTTTCCTTAGGCAGATTGTGCGGAAAGGGGACTAATTCGCCATTTCCATCTCTGTTACTCTCCAGCATTCCGCACCATAGAGAAGCACATAAAGTACAATGCACAAATTATAACGTAAAATACAATGCACAAATTGTAACATAAAATACTTTACTGTGCAGTACTGTACTGCAATAATTAATGAAAAATGAGTTTACAGTGCTGTAATAGGATAAAATTGATGGCCGTCGCAAGTACGAATGGTCTAAGCCGCATACGTCGTAAGTCCATGCTATTCTGTATTCTATTTTAAAAACTAAGCTCTAGAAATAATCTATGCCTTCACGCTAGGTCAGATGGCCGACTGTTTAACCTCGCAAGGCTGAAGGGAATAACAAAAATCAGAAGGGTCGCTATACTAGACTTCTTCGACGATGGTGCAGCAATCGTCACTCAAAGTCGACAGGAGCCCCAGAGCTTGATGAATCGCTTCTCCCAGGCATGCACAAACTTTGGTGTCATAACACTGACTAACAAAAAAAAACTTTTTTTTTCTTTCTCTAACATTTCTATGTTTTGCTGGTCAATTTTAATGCGCTGTTTTTAAATCTGCAAACCGTTTTTCTCTATCAGGTCGGGATCTCTAGAAATACGCAATTGAAGTTTTTTAACAACGCATACAGTATTACAACATCATTCGTACAAGAAGTATAACAGTTATGTAGGCTTGAATTTCTTTGCAGTCGACTTTCGTCGGTGAATGGCATGTGGTACATCGCGATGAAGCACCCAACAATAATCGGCAAGCATGGTCACACTCCACCGTCCTTGATAACGTGACTCCATTACGGCGATATCTTGATGGAATCGTTCTCCATGTTCATCGCTGACTTCGCCAAGGTTGTCAGGGAAAAAGTCAAGATGCGAATCGAGCAAATGGATTTTGAGGGACATGTTACAGCCCATAATTCTGTATGCATCTATGCACTGCTTAACAATATGCAACATAGTCGACAGATTTGTGATTTCCCAGAAAGTTATCGACGATCGATTTGAATGCCATCCATGCGCGAAGTTCACTACCATGTAACAAGTTCTCGAATTGTTTGTCTGCAATAACTTTCCTAATCTGAGGTCCTACAAAGATACCTTCCTTTATCTTTGCTTCGCTAACTTGCGGAAACTTTTCTCGAAGATAAGTGAAAGCTTTGCTCGTTTTATCTAAAGCTTTTACAAAATTCTTCATAAGCCCCAACTTTATATGTTACAGTGGTAACATGAAGCTGTCTTTGTTAACTAATGGCTCGTGTATTACATTTTTGTGCCCGAGCTGCATACGATCCCGGATAGGCCACACCTTTCTTGCATAATGTTCCTGTCTGTTGCGGCTGTCCCATTCACATCGGAAGCAACAAAATTTAGTATACCCAGTCTGCATGCCCGTGAGAATTGCAATGACCTTTAGGTCTCCACAAATCCGCCATTGGTAGTCATTGTACTTTATTTTTTCAAAACGTATAGCCATATTGTCATAAGTTTCTTTCATATGAACAGAGTAGGCGACTGGAATTGATGAAAATAAATTTCTGTTATGCAATAACACGGCTTTTAGACTAGTCTTGGAAGAATCGATGAAAAATCGCCATTCGTTGACTATGTGCTCATGACCGTTTACATCTTTGCAATAGCAAATGTCATCATCCATCTCAAAGTATTGAACAAGTTCTCTGTATCTATGACGAAATTTAGATATCGGAGTATTGGGCGCTAAAAGATTCCATTCTTTGAGTCGCAAACCGAGTAATTCTGCTTGTCCTTTGATAAGAGCGAGATCACGTATTAGATCTGAAAGTTCTGAATGGTTAATTAAGTAAACACCATCATTCACCGGTATGTAATCTGAGTCAGAATTAGTGTCTAAAGCAGGTAAACTATCACTTTCTGATGGTTCATTCACGTCCAGCGGATATTGTTCTGATGGTACTTGCATTGGACACGTGATTGGATCATGAGGCACTGGTTTCGAAACCGATTCAATATTTGGATAAACCACAGACTTTCTAGTTTTAAAAGTGAAACCATGGATATTTGTCAAGCAGTAGTAACAATCAGTAGTGTGATTTGTTTGTTCACGCCATATTACTGGCACTCCAAAAGGCATCGACTTATGCTTCGGCGATTTTCGTAACCAACCTGCCAATGTATCGAACAAACTGCATTTGGCTTCCAAGATTTATTTGCATCATCAACTTTCGAATCGAAATAAAGTTCATATGCTTTCTTTAGTAATGGTGTAAAGTTTTTCTGGTCAACACGATCGGTAAAACATCCGCACACGTAACAGAACAGATCAGCCGAATTTCTACAACTTCTAGAAGCCATATTTTGCTCAGAATTATTTCAAAATACAGTAACTATTTGAAAAATAGCGTAACATATGTCATGCATCTTTTAGCATTATAAAAAGTAGAATTATGTTGCTTTTTATTAGTTTTTAATAAGTTATATAGTAAAAATGAAACGGAGCAAATAACGGTTTCCCAAAAATATATTTATTCACAAATATCTTAAGAACCCGACGTGATAGAGATAAACGGATTTCAGATTTGAAATCAGCGCAAGAAACTGACCTAAGAACACTTATGCTTATATAAGAAAGAAAAATGTTGTTTGTCAGTGTAATTAGTCTAAAGAAAAGAAATGTGCTGAGTCATGATGTGGATGTTCCACCATTTATCGCTATCGATAACTACGAATTGGCAGTGGTGCATCACTTCACATACCTGGGGTATAACACCAACGACAAACTCTCTCTGGTCACAGAAATTGACACCCACATTGGCAAAGCTGCAGCTATCTTTGCCTGAATCACAACACGTGTTTGGGTAAACTCCGAACTCACAATGAAGACCACAACTGCGGTATATAATACATGCGTCATGAGCACGCTTCTATATGGTAGCGAGACATTGACAGCCTTTTCTAAGCAAAAAATGAAGGCTAAATACCTTCCATCCGATGCTCCCTACTGCGTCACCTCAGATTGGGCGAAAAGAAGCTCTCACAACAAGCAGAAGAGAAAAGAACACGACGACAGGAACAAAAGCAGCTGAGGGCTATCGTCTCAGGGGCACATTCAGATAGTCGTGACTAAAGGGACTAGTACCACTTGTACTAGAAATTATCTAAAGATATCTTTCAAGACAAATGCGTATGACCTCCTGTTTTTTCTTCTTCTTCTTCATGATCGTTCGTTCTCTGACTTCCACATTAATGGCTCTAACAAAGGCAGTGGTCAGCTCTAGGTTACTACATCTCCAAACAGTTTTTCCTGGAGAGAAGTGGGTTGTTGCCATATGACATTCCGTTCACTGATGTAAGTTGGGCAGGACTGGAGTAGATGTTCGGCTGTCATAGGGCTGGTACCACAGGAGCAGAGATCAGTTGGACCAACCCTGTACTTGTGATATAGATGGTACCTCAACTATTGGGACCAGTGCATAAGCGTAAAATGATGACCTGGTCTTGCCTAGATAGCTGGTGATATGTAGATGATACCTCTTGTATTATATATCCCTTATGTCTATGCTACAGACATTTACATATATAGCACACCACATATACAAATATAGGCTTTATTTCGTAGTAATGCATTCAGATAGAATCAGGGTCAGACCTTGTTTTATTACATTTTGGGGCGACCTTAAAAACAGCATATAGGATAGGGTATCATCTCTTTATTAGTAGTATCTCCTTCCTTTTTGCAGTTGTTACTGTTGATTTTAGGACCTTGAAAACACCATTGGATTTTGTTTTGTGCATTGGATACCCGGTTCAACCCCAAATGGGTTATAATTTGGGTATACAGTATTCCTTTTTCTATTTAATACCTTACATTTGATGTTTTTCCAGACTGCAAATTCTCTGGCGTTTGATGTGGCGCTTTCTAAAATCTGTTGGTGTATCTCTTCCCTGCTTTTTTTAGTACATCATCTTGTTGAGTTTTGAAATGTTTGTACTTTGATTTATAGTATTCTACCTTCTTATTTATTGCCCTTGATATTAACTCATGCATTTATATTGGGAATGCACGGCTTTGTAATGTGAAATTTATCTTACTTTTGTACTGAACATTTGTGGTGAATATTTTGTTTATGTATTCTGTTTTTCTTTAATCATTCTCCTATGCTGTGGTACTTATATGTTAATTTTTGTTTTGGTAATATAAAATTGTATTATGTTATGTAGATCCCTGGGTAGGTCAACCTTTAGTACAGTTTCTAGAGTTGGTGATAATGAGATTTACGCTTTCAAATATTTGTTTAGCAGTTGGCTAAGCGGTAAGACTGTTTCCTTTTCGTGGCTCAGTTACCGGCTTATTTTTTTTTTTTTTTTTTTTTTCGTACGCCCGCTAATACTCGAGGCGAAATCTCAGGTTGTTATTTATGTCTAACCTGACATTGATTTTACGTGAGTATCCCTTTATTTCTTGTACAGAGACAGGTGTCCCTCGCCATTCAGGCAAATACTCGCCGATTTCGGAGGTACCCATTGCAGCTGGGTCGGCTCAGGAGCCGCCAGTCCCTGGTCGACGACACTCCTTCAAATGTCCTCGCCAGGTCTCGAGTTAATCCAGTCCAAATCCCGGTCGACGAAAAATCCTCAAATGCCGTCGCCCGGGTTTGATCCTGTATCACCCGGTCGCCAGAGCGGTGTTGTAACCACTACGCTAGCGCGGCTCCCACCGGCTTATTAGTTCGTACTGTCCTCTCAAGACCAGTCGTAAAAATCCCTGTCTTTATAAGCAGAGTCGGCCTTAGTATATGCGGGACCCAATTTGGACCATTCTAGTGGAGGCCTCTAGACTTATAATTTTTTGTAACACGTTTTGTGTCTAAATATAGGTAATAAATTAAATATTGTTTTGTTTTTAATACAACTTAATAGCATATATTCCCAATATCGAATTTGAAATAATCTTCATTCCTTTGTTTTCAAAGCTGTGGGCGCGAACCCGAGTGCCGGGCCCCTTGTTAGGGCAAGGTCAAATTTGGTCAAATAGATTAAATAGGTTTAGTCCAGCATTGTTTATCAGCATCCTCCTTTCTATGCCATGCTCTCTCCCGCTCTCCCTGTCTCTCTCTCGCTCTCTCTATTGTTCCGCTCTCTTTCTTCATACCTCTCCTTTATAACCGTCTTTTCCATTTTCTCATCCTCTCCGGTCTCACTACCTCTGACTCACTTGTTACTCCCATGCTGCCTCTTCTCACTATCCAATGCAAACAGAAACTCCAGTGTTTTAAAATGTTTTTCTCTTCCCTGCTACAAACCAGACTTCAGCCAGCAGTTATTCCCCGTGTACCTCTGTTTATAATTTCTGCTCCAGGATTCTATAAACCATGAGTGTTTTATTCCCCTTTCAACTCTCTTTCTTTCAGCTATAAATTCTAACCCACATTTCCTCACCCTCAGTTATTTTGACCCTCCCACCAAACTTTCCCTTCGCGCACCTGCAATCAATTTTCGCCAATTTTTACTTGTTTGCTCGTGAATCTAACCATATCACGTTCGTCTTCAACTATTGGTTATTTTGATTCATTCATTTAATATTTCGATTTTGTTTTCCAAAAGCTAACGCTAATTTAATTTAATTTTTTTTTCGCAGTTTTTCAGTTAAGATTTATTTTTGAGGCATTTTTACACCATCTGACTTCACAGATGTAGCGAGACCCCGCTGAGGGCAAAATTGTGTTAAGCTAACGAAATAACGCAGTTAGATGATGACTTGGATTAAAGTGAGGAAACAGATATTAAGATGGTAAGTAAGGAAACAATTTCTGCCGTGAATCTTTCGAAGTCGATGGGGACAAATAATATCCAGCGCAGAAATTGCATTACGACCTGGCATTATCGGTGATCAAATCAAAGAGGAAATAATGTATGAACGAGACATGTGTTGGAACGTAAACTTGTAGAGAAATAGATATCCTAATCTGAGATGGAACAGTGCTAGAATCATAAACATATATATCCTCATATGAAACAGACGGTATTAGGGACATCGATATAGATAGATTTATCTGAATAGATGAGAAATATAGATTTAAAAACAGATATCCTCATCTATCGCGGGTTGTCTCCCTTCATCTGTCGTAGTGGTCCACGAATGGCAGACAGTTCGAGTAAAAGGATGACTACTAAAGGTAGCAATTTTCACTGAAGATTACTCTTGGCAGTGATATAAATAGAAGGGTTATACTCCTATTTGAGGGAGTCTTACAGGGATATTAGGATGGCAATTACAAAAACTGAGTTCTCTCGGTTCTTATAAGTTTGATATCCCCCGTGGTATGTGTCACGATGTAACACGTGACTCGTATTTATTCAGTCCATAGCCGAAGATAACTCAGCATAGTATTATTAATATGTTAATTTATTTAGCTATGTATGTATGTATGTATTTTAAAACCAAAAGAGAGTCATACGGGTGCAGATATCAACTTCTAATCAGTCAAGTTATCAAGTCAAACTAAAATAGTATATATATATATATATATATATATATATATATATATATATATATATATATATATATATATATATATATATATATATATATATATATATATATATATATATATATATATATATATATATATATATATATATATAAGTATGAACATTGTTCACACAAGGTTAAGAAATAATAATATTTGATTATTAGCAAAGAAACAATTCTGTGTTTTGATATCTAATACATAGTAATTTTATTCCTTTGAAGTTAGTCCATTTTGGTGGAAAAGAGAGCGTCCATCTACTGTGTCACTATTTGTACTTAACTAGCCAGGCGGCGATAACGGGTTGCCGCTGAAGTCTGGTGTAGTTCATGCTGGTTCTCTTAACTGCTCCTTCTCACGTCAGGAGTCGAAAATATTTTGAGATCACGTACGTAGCACGAGTAAATCTTACACGTTTGTCGCTTCGAATGTCCTCTAGACCCGCCTCTTATAGATGGTGTTGTGACTGTATTGCCTGCCCTGCTTTGGTCCAACAGTGGCCAAAACTCAAGAGTATCTAATTTGGGCTTCAAAGGTGTCTACCTTCTCACAAGATTACTCTTGACAGATATGTAGATATAACGTTAATGACGCTTCTACCACAAACTAGTATTCACAAGATATTCAGATAAGCGAAAACAATGCTGAGTTTGGCTGAGCACGTTAATTTTAGAATCTGCCGGCAACTTTTGTGAAGAATTAAGCAATGATTAATTTTAGCTCCTTAAGCCCCCACCTCTAACTTAGTGAAATTCTTATTATTCTGGTATAGCTCTGTTTAGAGTGTGTGTAGTAAATTGACTCAGAGAAACATGCAGTAACTTTAAAATGATTAAATCGAAGTTAAATTTGTAAAATTACAAATAACAAAATTTAATAATCACTTAAGTTTTAACAGTTTGAAAATAATTGAATAGTTTTGAAGAAAAGTTTCATAATTAATGGATAATAAAGACGATGAAAAAAGTTCACTTTGGCAGCTTATATATGGAACTTAGCTGCCAATGACGGTTCTGCTCCTTTTGATGGGTTGGTTCTTTTTACACTGCTCCCGCTCGTCGCTGGTCAAGGTTGTCGGGTGTAGCTCGTTTCCCAGAAATGTCAAGGAGAGTCTACATAGTTGGTCCTTCGTCTTAAAGCATAGGCCACTTGTCCCTTCTTGTTCCAGAGATAGTACTTTCTGCTGGTACCACCAATAAGCCAATCCTGGCTCATCGACTTTTCGCTCAGATGAATAAAAGAGACTTGAATCGGCCTCTTACACTCGTCTGGGGTGTCGTTAATTTAATAAGTTCCCTCTCTGACTATGTGTGTTTCCTTTAGTTTCCTCAGACAGCGGCTTTCTTTTTTAAAATTATAGAGATTTCCTTGGCTGTGTTTGCATGTCCTGATAAATACTCAAATAAAAGGTGTCCAGTCTGATAAAATGGAATTCTGAATTCTAGGCTTCACGCTGGCAAGGTCTGATGTCTTGGCAAGCGATCGTTACAGTAGTTTTGACTGACTGAAGCATCAGGTTATATTCACTGCCTTTCCACGCATTCTTTGTTATGAAGCTCAGATGATCTGCCAATCTGATTTGAATATTTTGCATGACACATCTAGTCATCATCATCATCTCAGCCCGTAACCCGTCATGGGTCGTAGGGGTGCCATGGTGGAAGCATCAGCAGACAGGGTCCTCCACTGCTCTCTATCCTCAGCAATGCGTACAAGTGTGGAAAAACCGTGTCCTGCCCATTCTTTGATGTTATCAGCCCAGGATTTTCTCTGCCTTCCTCTTCTCCGTTTACCTTCGACTGTTCCCTGAAGGATCGTTTTCGAAAGGGAGTCATGACGAGTTACATGCCCAAACCAGGCAAGCTTTCGATGTTTCACTATTGACAAAAGTGGTTCTTGGTGGCCTGCATAGGTGTTTATCTTCTCTCTAACATAGACATTTGTTTTGTGCTCTTTATAGCAAATGCGCAAAATTCTTCTATAACATTTATGCTCGAAAGCCTGAATCCTTCGCTCCGTATCTGCAGTGAGTGTCCAGCTCTCACACCCATACAAGAGAATAGATAATACAAGTGATTTGTATAATTTGATCTTCACAGGAAAACTGATGTTACTTTTCCAGATCACATTCAACTTTGTCATGGCAGCTGAGGCCATCTCAAGTCTTGTCTTGATTTCTTTACTTGATCTTCCATCACTACATATAGTGGACCCGAGATATTTAAAGGTGTTAACTTCTTCTAACGTTTGCCCATTTAACGTAATGTTGGTCGGAACATGTTTCTTATGGCTATTCACCAATATCTTGCTTTTTTCTATATTAATTTCCATCCCATACGTTCTTGTTACTTTCTCCAGTCTAGAGGTAAGGTTTTGAAGTTCTGATTCTGATCCAGCTATCAGATCAATATCATCAGCAAAACGTAGGTTGCACAGAGGTCGGCCTCCAATCGATATGGTTGATTTATAATCGTAGAGAGCCTCCTGCATAATATGTTCTAGATAAATATTAAAGAGCACTGGGGACAGGATACATCCCTGCCGAACTCCTACAGTTGTTTTGAAAAATTCTCCAATATCGTTGCTTGCAAAAACAGCACTGCTTGCGTCCTTGTATAGTGCTTCAATGATATCTATGATGTTGGTATCAAAATTGAATTTTCTCATTACTTGCCATAAGCCTTCATGCCAGACTCGATCGAAGGCTTTTGTGAAATCGATGAAGTTATGGTATAAATCGTGTTGATGTTGGAGATGTTTTTCGATAAGTACTCTAATATTGAAGATTTGTTCTGAGGTACTTCTTTTTGGTCTAAAGCCAGCCTGTTCCTCTGACAAGATTTCTTCTGATTTCTGTTTTATTCTGTTCAAAAGTATCCTGAACATCACTTTACTTGGATGACTAATAAGGCTAATGGTTCTGTAGTTCTTGCACATTTTTAGATTTCCTTTCTTTGGAAGCGGTATTACTAATGACTGCGTCCATTCTTTTGGCCATTTTTTTTGTACTCCATATCTTCTGGCAAATTGTTGTCATGATTTTTACTATATCTGGTCCTCCATATTTCAAGAGCTCTGCTGGGATATTATCCACACCCGGTGACTTCCCTCCTTTCATCGAACATATAGCCTCTTCCACTTCTTCCCGTAATATTGCTGCATTTCCGAGTTCCCTGTTTTCGCACTTAATGTTGTTTAATATGCCTAAGTCAGTGTCAAGTTTACAGTTATATAATTCTTTACAATATTCTGTCCACCTTCTCATTACAGCTGTTTTTTCATTGAGCAGAGCCCCATTGCTATCTTCTATGACAGTTACCCTGGGCTGTTGGGGTTTTGATAGTTTTCTTAATGTGTCAAAAGCTGCCTTGCTGTTACCATTTATTAGCCCCGTATTAATGGACTCACATTGATCAGCTACCCATTTTTCTTTGGCCTGTTTCATTTTCTTCCTAATATTTTTATTCACCATACTGTATTGCCATGCTGCTTCAGGAACCTCTTTCTTAACCTTTTTCATTTCCCGCCGTGTATCACATAACTTCAGAATGTCATCTGTAACCCATGGTTTGTTTATTTTCTTTCTTTTACCAAGTATTTCTGTTGCTGATTCAATGAGCACGTCTTTCATGTTCTCTGTGATTGAGTTGATATCATCCTCCAAAAAATTGAGAGCTGCGAATTTTCCTCCAACAGTTGCCTCAAAGATTCCCGCGATTTCTGGATCTTTCAGTTTGTCTAAATTGAATCTTAACTGAGAACATCTGTTTTGATTATAGTTCTTTTTAAGTTTAAGCTTGAGCGTCATCAATACCATGTCGTGATCACTACTAATGTCGGCGCCAGGAAAAGTCCTAGTCTTGGCTTTATTAATACTAGACTTGAATCTTTTGGATACAAGAATAAAATCAATTTGGCCATGTATCTCAGTGCAAAATTTCAAACATTACTTTTCTGAAAATGGCTTGTAAACATCCGATTGCCGGGCAGGCGAACTTACAGACATATCGGTAACCTCAATTTTGTTAAAGTAATGTCTTATTTGTTGCTTGAGCACACACAAAATCCGTTTCTTTACAACCTTGGCGGAGACGCACCAGTGCCTTATCAGTGATAATCTCAGCGAAGCTGGGCCTCGCCTAGCAAATACCCTGGGGCGACTAGTGTTAATCTGTGTACTGATATTGGCAGCGCCTGCGATTAACCAACTTGGTTGTTGATAATTTTCTCTCAGCCGCAAACAGAAAGAACAGGGTGCGACTCGGAAACGAAATCGAAATGAGATCAGTTCAAAAATATAACTGATACTACCGTAGTGAAAGAGAGATCGGAAAGACGACGCACCAAAATTCATCTTGTGACAGGTGTCCAGAGATGAGTACTCTTAACTATTACCAGAAACTCTTCGTGAAGGGTTTGTATCCAGACGCTTTTTTGCACAGTATGGCAGATAGTAGGTACTGCAGCTGTTATGGTAAGTCTTCCCATGTGAGCTCATGATAATTGCTAATTTACAACTCCTAGCTTTAACACGTGAGAAAAATTTCCTCGGACCTGTGACTCAAAGAAGTTTTATATTTTTAATTTTACAAGTTACCTTTTAATATAAAGCACGTCCTATAATGAAATCTTTATTATCTCTTATCATGGCGTCTTCCTCTCTGAGTGGTGAGAATTTTAATCAATGACGAATCTTCAAACACTCAAATCTTATAGTTAGAAATTTCGCCTCCATGAAATTTAATTTCACTTAGTTTATTCTGTTTAAATCAATCACAGTTTCGGTTAGCTTATTTTTGTTTTTCATTTTAAACCAATCACATTGTAAGGCGTTTTATTAGTTAATTTCACCTACACATTTAAAACAAATTTAGGATGGGTCGTTGTGATAAAGTGTTCCTAGGCTTTATTGCCCTGTACCGTTTTCATCATCATCTTATTTTATTTCTCTCCTGGTTTTGCTCTTTTATCATTTTGAAGTAATCTTTATTAATCGCAGAAATTACCTAAGTGTAAATTTAATCCCAGCTTTGCTATTTCCCAAACCTTACATTATCTTTTGGAACACACCTGGCTCGGTAGATATCATTGTTAGCGGTAGCGACGTCCACACGGGGAATTAGAAAGAATTCTTTTGATTCTTTAATCCTGCTTAAACAAAGCGGGCGTCACCACAGTGGGACTTAATAGCACGCCCGCCAGAGCGATCGGAAACAAATAACTTATTAGAAAACACTATCTAATGGAAAATATTTGCCTTCTCTTCTTCCTGTCCTTATCTCGAAAAGGTCTTTTTCTTTCTTAACAAGCCAATTTCTGGAGACCTTCTTGACAACATTCCATAGGCCATCCCCATAGGCAACTACTGTTAACGTTGCACACAATACAAAACGATACGACAGTCGTTCTTCTAAAAAGATAAGTTTTGCAAATTATTGACATCGCCGGATATAATCACGTGATATGACTTGTACTAGATTCCCAATATTGTCATAATCAGGACAGGCATAGGACTGACAATTTTCGCTGTACATTCCCTTAAGAATCAACACAAGTTATCTTTAAGCGACCAGATTCAACACAAGTTATCTTTAAGCGACCATCTTTTCATAATTCGACAACATTTATTGTTTCATTTACCAGGCTAGACGGAAGAAATTGTGTAATCCTAATGTGGTGTCAGACAACTTAACTCGTTATAACAATGCACCAGTCTAACGTCTGGGTTTATCTAGACAAACACGCCCGGCTAGTTTCAAGCAACCATGTTTATGATCTATTGTACTCGCCTTGCTGCAGACTTTTTACAATTAACAAGATAACCATGCTAAGCGCGACTTAAGCTATGAAACAGAGTTATCTGAGAGGTGTGCACCTTGACTATAAGATCACTTTGATTAAATATTGCATAGGGAAAAATAGCATATGGTGGGCAGAAAAAAATGAATCGGATGAATGACGTAATGTCACAGCATCTGAAATAGACATTTATAACACATAAGGAAGGGAAAGCCGATGATGCCTAGATGGCAGGGAGGATAGTGTGATTCGCTTGCATAGCTAGGCGGGGTTGTCACACGGAAGGTCCTGGGTTCGAGTCCTGGGTAAGCCACTCACGTCTGTTGTTTTTCTGTTGTCTAATGTTCTACTTCTTTATTTCTTACGAGTGCCTGAAAACATACCTTTATGTTTCTCTAATATTTATCATCTGAAATAAACCAGTGCGAGAGACTTAACAATAGATTTTCTCATCATAGACAGAAGAGTGCTAAAGACGAATGCATTCGTTCAACAGAGATGCTCCATCGTGCACAAACCCTCAATAAAGGACAATCGTCCGTGTGCATCCAAAGCATCTCTTAACAAGTGTGCATGTGACACTGAGGAAAGGATTCTCAAATCCGCGTTTGGGGTGTTCGGCATAAGAGGAACAGAGAAAGGACATAATCCCGTCAGTTCAGGGCAAGTTCTATGGACATGGCATCAACAATGAAGTTGATCACTGACTATTTCTAGCAAATTTAGAGTGGTGTCTGTGAGTATCTGTAGAAGTAGAAGACGTAGATGAAGTAGAGGAGCAAGAAGAAGAAGATGATGAAAATAACGATGAAAAATTAAGAAATTAAAATTGAAAAAAGAAGAAGAAGAAGGAGAACAAGAAAAAGAGGAAGTAGAAGAAGGAAGAGAAGAAGGAGAAAAGGAAGAAAGAGAAGTAGGAGGAGGAGATGAAGGAGAAGGAGGAAGAGAAGAAGGAGGAGGAGATGAAGGAGGAGATGAAGGAGAAGGAGGAAGAGAAGAAGGAGGAGATGAAGGAGGAGATGAAGGAGAAGGAGGAGGAGAAAAGAAGTTTAATGAGGAAGAGAAGGAGGAGGAGAACCAGGAGGAGAACAAGGAGAAGAAGGAGGAGAAAAGTACATGGAGAAGAGGCAGAAGGAGAAGACGAAGAAGAAAAAGGAGAAGAGGAAGAAGGATGATCAGGAGGAGAGAAAGGATGAGAAAAAGAAGAATAAGCCGACGAATAAAAAGATGAAGAAGCAGCAGAAGAACAAGACGTGAATTAGGGATCTTGAGACATACATGACAGGATAAAGAAGTCATAGAAACACCTTGAATGGATGGCAGGAGACATGCAGGCTGAAGTGTGAACTTGTTGAACTATACTCAATAGTGAAGCTGAAGTGTGAACTTGTTGAACTATACTCAATAGTGAAGCTGAAGTGTGAACTTGTTGAACTATACTCAATAGTGAAGCTGAAGTGTGAACTTGTTGAACTATACTCAATAGTGAAGCTGAAGTGTGAACTTGTTGAACTATACTCAATAGTAAAGCTGAAGTGTGAACTTGTTGAACTATACTCAATAGTAAAGCTGAAGTGTGAACTTGTTGAACTATACTCAGTAGTAAAGCTGAAGTGTGAACTTGTTGAACTATACTCAGTAGTAAAGCTGAAGTGTGAACTTGTTGAACTATACTCAATAGTAAAGCTGAAGTGTGAACTTGTTGAACTATACGCAATAGGAAAGCTGAAGTGTGAACTTGTTGAACTATACTCAATAGTAAAGCTGAAGTGTGATGGCCCGGAGAAAGCCGACCCACCAGTAGAACCGGAAGTGAGAAGAAGACATTGGTAACATTGGTAACATTGGCAACAGAAAGGACAAACTCTTAAAAAAGAACCAACCTATTGTAATACAGTGCGGTCTCATGGGTAAGAGATATACAGGACAACGCCAATTAAAAAAAATAAAATACCCACACACACGGAGAAGAAAACTGGTAACATAAATGAAAGGCATAAAGAAGACGTCCACCCGTGTGTTACTGGGGCCCGAAAGGGGAGCAAAGAATAGTAACACTGTTCCCTGCCATGCATGTCGTAGAAAGCGACTAAGGAGGGTTGGGCATGGGGCTGGTTACCCTATCCTGTAAAAAATTTAAACCACAAAAAACTTCAACAAACATGGACAAGTCAATTAAAGAAAATAAAACACAGCCATCCAAGACAGGGGAAGGTCCTCTCGCAGGGAGGCGTATGATGCAACACAGAGAAAACCGAAAGAAGTCTGTGTTGCTGACTAACCTTCTTTCATCTAGGAGAACTTCCAGATTTGGCACCTGGAATGTTCGGACATTAAACGAACAAGGAAAAGTGGCACAAGTAGCAGCAGAAATGAGGGAATATAAAATCGAGGTTCTGGGACTGTGTGAAACAAAGTGGAAGGGGGTAGACAGGAAGAAACTCATCACAGGTGAATTAGTGCTGTCCTCGGGACATGAAGACGAAAGTTCATACCACAGTGAAGGGGTAGCTCTTATGTTATCTAAAGAAGCACAGAAAGCACTCATTGAATGGGACGCCGTTGGACCCAGAATAATAACAGCTACTTTTAAAACAGCTAAAAAGAAAATAAATGTAAACGTCATCCAATGTTATGCACCAACTAATGACAAAGAAGAGTCTGTGAAAGAAGCATTTTATACTAGACTACAGGAAATTATGGAAAAAGTAAAAAGAAGAAACATCACAATTTTGATGGGTGATATGAATGCAAAGATAGGTACAATCAACACCGGCTTTGAAGAAGTCATGGGAAAACAGAGGCTGGGAATAATGAATGAAAATGGGGAACTATTTTCAAACTTCTGTGCTTCAAATTAACTAGGAAGCATATTTCCACATAAGAGAATACACAAGGCAACATGGATATCACCAGACCATAGAACAGAAAATCAGATTGATCATATATGCATAAACAAGAAGTTTAGATCATCATCGCAGGATGTAAAGGTATATAGAGGAGCAGATGTGGCATCAGATCACCACCTTCTGATAGCCAAAGTAAAAATGAAACTCAAGAGATATGCAACAATGCAAAATTATAGACAACAATTTAATGTAGGACATCTAAGAAATCAAGAAACAAGAGTCACAATATCCAACAAATTCCAAGTGCTCCAACAGCTGGAAGATGTAGAGAATACAGAAGACTATTGGCAGCAAATCAAAACGGTATGGAATGAGACATATGAAGAAATACTGGTGAAAAGGGAACGACAACAAAAAGCATGGGTAACAACAGAATCCATTAATAAGATAAAAGACACAAAAAACTAGAAAGCAGAATTAAACACAAGCAAAACCAGAAGTTCCAATGCCAAGGCTCAAGAAGTGTACACAGAAGCAAACAAAGAAATAAAAAGAAGTATCAAAAGAGACAAGAAGAAGTATATTGAGGAGTTGGCGAGAGAGGCAGAAGATGCTGCAGCCAAAGGAAATATGAGAGAACTGTATAACAGCACAAAGAAGCTGACAGGGAAATACAAGCAAACAAGTTGCCTCATAAAAGACAAGAATGGAAAACTGCTCAGCAATATACAAGAGCAAATGAAGAGGTGGACAGAATATTTTGAGGACCTTCTCAATAGACCAGCTCCACAAAACCCCCCGGACATCCAGCCAGCAGAAGAAGGGCTACAAATTAACGGTGAAAGACCAACGATGGAAGAAATAAAGAATGCCATAAAGCTTCTAAGAGATGGAAAAGCGTCTGGACCTGATGGCATTCCAGCAGAGGCCATAAAAGCAGATATCGACACGGCTACAAAGATGTTATATAAATTCTTCATGAAGGACAGCTTACAGAACCATTTGGGATAAGAACAGGAGTGCGACAGGGATGCCTCTTGTCTCCATTTCTTTTCTTACTAGCAATAGACTGGGTTATGAGAACATCAACAACACATAACAGAAATGGAATCCAGTGGACTCTGACTAAGCAGTTGGATGATCTGGATTTTGCTGATGACTTGGCTCTTCTGTCCCATAACCGTAATCAGATGCAGGACAAATTGAAAACACTCGATGAGAGGTCACAGCAATTGGGTCTGAAAATACACAGGGAAAAGACAAAGATAATTAGAATAAATGCAGGTAATGATAACAGGGTTGAACTTGAAGAAGCACCAATACAAGATGTAGAATCGTACACATATCTCGGCAGCAATATAGACAAAGTTGGAGGGACAGACAGTGATATCAAAATAAGAATACAAAAAGCAAGAGGAGCTTTCATTGCATTGGGAAATATATGGAGATCAAGAGAAATCGGATCCAACACGAAAATAAGAATCTTCAACTCAAATGTGATGTCAGTCCTATTGTATGGCTCTGAGACATGGAGAACAACAAAGACAACCTACAGACTTTCATAAATGGGTGCTTGAGTAGAATAGAGGGATTAAAATGGTATGACAAGGTTACCAACGTGGAACTGATGACAAGAACTAGATAAGTGCCAGTGGAACAAGAGATGAGAAGAAGACGATGGCGATGGATAGGACACACACTGAGGAAACCTGTTGATAGCGTTACAAGGCAGTCATTGTTCTGGAACCCCCAGGGCAAGAGAGGCAGAGGTAGACCAAGAAGAACATGGAGAAGAGAGCTGGAAACAGAGAGGAAAATGATACAGAGAACGTAGAAGGAACTAGAGATGATGGCACGTGACAGGAGGACTTGGCATGTGTTTGTTGAAGGCCTATGCTCCTTTGGGAGTGGAGGGTTATGATGATGATAAAGACGATATTGAAAGACCTTGAAGGGATAGCACAGGGCAGGCGGGACCGACGTCTTTTATGTTGAGGACCTGTTCTACACGGGGAGCTGACGACGACGACAATGATGATAATGATGTTGATGATGCTGTTGGGGATGATAATGCTGATGACGATATTGATGTTGATGATGCTGTTGGTGATGAAAATGCTGACGACGATAATGATGTTGATGATGCTGTTGGTGATGATAATGCTGATGACGATAATGATGTTGATGATGATAAGACGATAATGATTATGATGACAGTTACTGTATGGCCTGTTTACATTACTTTATTTTTCCCATATGGAACTTCTTCATTTTGTTTAACATTGCCTAACGGTTTCCGTATATGTAACAGCTGGTTTCTTAATATGGCCTGATGGTTCACATATGGAATAGCTGTTGTCCATATGTGACATAATTGTTTCTATATGGTGCCCACGGGTTTTGGTTTCTAAATGTGAGTGCGTGCTGGCGGGGCAGGCGTTGTTGTTGTTGTTGTTGTTAACATAAAAGTATAATTAAAATGTTATAAATGTTTTAAATTTGAGGTTATATACACGAATCTCCGTAGAATCCATTCACCAACTACCAGGAGGTCCGTAGACCACTGTTAAAAAAAACCCTGCTCTAGAGAGCTTATTATTTCTAAAGTACAACCTCGTAGCTCCTGGGTTGCCTGCCACTGCCTTAGAGTATTCGGTGCCCCTGGGCCAGTGGTTTGACATGCACCTCCTTCCTCACACTTCTAGGCTATATGGTTGAATAAACTCTACTGAAAAATTACGTAGCAATCGTGAATAACATTACAGATCAGCTTTAGATAGTTATTACTTACACACACACAAACAACAACAGCAGCAAAACACGATGACTAATAAAAAGGTTAAATGAAGTGCGATAGTAGATATTGCCATATGGGAGTTAAAAGTTATATAGTCTTAACCATTCCAGGTCCAGATTTTTTGTGAGGGTGAGTGACAAGTTCCATCGCTGCTTTTGCCCACTCTAACTCAGAGTCAGGTACCCACTTACAGTAGGTTTCGATCCTGGAGCCCCTGGAACTGTGCCGTGAAAGGAAAGAGCTCTAACAGCTTAGCTAGTCGGATGTTTAACAACTTGAAGCAAAATGTTAAAAAAATGTAACACTTTGGGTTTAGTGTCTTCTTAAATAAAAAATATTTTAAAAAATATTTTAAACACATGCTTTTAATGCACTAAAAAGCCACAAATAATTTTTCAAGTAGTTTATAGCTTGCAGTCAAAAAATGTAGCATCTAATTGACAAAAAGCGACAGGCAACGACTACAACCCACAAAAGCCAGATCCAAAACTCAAAAATGAGGTATCTGAGGAAAGCGGTTGTAGTAACAAGAAGAGATATGGTCTGCAACCAGACGATACGTCAAGGCCTAAAATCCCACTCCCTGCAGACGCAAGTAGAACATTCCCAACTGCAGAATCGGAGAAGATCGGCTACTACGACAAGAATGGAAACTACATTTTTTTTTATGTAGTTGTCAGTTGTGTGTATGTCTGTGCACGCGCGTGTGATAGTGTGTGTGTGGAAGAAGGGAGGAGAGAAGTTTCAATATTTCTCTCAAGAGAGACAATCTTGTTGGAAAGAATACACCTAGAATATTTGCAGTTATCGCCAATTTCACTGATGATACAATACAAACAAACAAAATTAATAATAATTTTAATTTTATTATTTTTACGACTGATTATTATATTGTCATGGGGAATACACAATTATGCCAAGTTTCAGAGCTATTGTTAGAGCATTAAAAGCCTGTGTTTAAAAATTTTTTTCAAATATTTTTTTATTCTCTTCTTTTTAGTGTTATTTTTTTGTTGTTTTTTTTTAAATTTAAGTCAGATGTAATCGATCCGCTAATGACATTATCATTTTGCGATAAACGAGCCCAGAGCACAGGAGGCGGATTTCATTATTCAGTATATTATACGGAAAGCTAATATTTTTTTGTGTTTTATTTTTTTTTTTTTTAATTTGACAAGAGTTGTGAATTATATTTTTTTAAATGTAGTTGTCAGTTGTGTGTATGTATGTGCACGCGTGTGCGATAGTGTGTGTGTGGAAAAGGATTGGGGGGGGGGGGGAAGATGTTTCAATATTTCTCTCAAGAGAGACAATCTTATTGGAAAGAATACATCTAGCTTATTTGAAGTTATCGCCCATTTCACTGTTACAATACAAACAAAAAATTAATATTAATTTTAATTTTATAAATTTTATTATTTTTACGACTGATTATATATTGTCATGGGGAATACACAACTCTACCAAGTGTCAGAGCTATTGCTCATCTGGAAGTGATTGAAAAATCGATTGCACGATTTGAAGATGACAAGAGAGTGACATACGTTGCAAGTTAAAGAAAAACCTGTAAAAAGATATAGCTTGCATGCTTTTGCCTGGACGAAATGCGTCAAAGCTAAATAAGGTTTGAGCTTATTAAAACATTATAGTTTTTTTTTCCTTTCCCTCTCCGGCGCCCTCTTGCCCTTAGCACCCAAGGTGCTGTCCCACTCGCCCCGCCCTAAGGCCGGACCCGGTGTGCTAGCTTCAGTTATACGAGCCTATAAACGGTAAGGCGAAAGTAGCATTTTATCCAATGAAAAGCATTTTATGCAACAATTCCTTGTCAATGGAAGTAAGAAAGAGAGTTCTCCAGTGTAATATAGAAGCAATCCTGGCGTATGGAAGTGAGTCGTGGACAATTACTAAGAAAGTAAGAAGAGCAGTGCTGGCAGCAGAGATGTGGTTTTACGGAAGAATGTTAAAAATACCACGGACAGCTAACAAAAGTAATGAGAATCTCCTGGAAGAGGTCAATGCCCAATGGAAGCTTATTCCCCACGTTATAACGGAGCTGTCCGCTTTCTGTGGCCATGTTATAAGAAGAAGAAAGGTGAAATATATCTTGACAATAGGAAAGAGTGGAGGGAAAGGAGATAGAGAACGACAAAGAGAGAAAATACTTGACAGTTTGATATCATGACATGGAAAGATGTCAACAACAGAATTTATAAGCACTACTGGAGACGGGAAGTTGTGGAGATACATGATCGCCTACACTGTCAGGCATGGTACTTGAAGAAAAACAACGCGTGCGATCTCAGTAGAGAGGAGCTGCGCTGGTGTAAGGGTTACCACATTGCGCTGGCGATCAGGTGTTCAATGTTCAAGCCCGGGCGTGGGCATTTGAAACAGTGTCATCGACCGGGATTTTGACTGAATAACCTGAACGGCTCTTGAGATAAACCCTCTGTGGATGGGAAGGAGCGAAGCTCCTGACCGGGTTGGAAGGAAAGTCCACAGGCTCCCCAGCCTCGCAATGACATGTCATTGGGCCAAAGGGCCAAACTGCTGCTGGCTAAGAAAAAAAAACAAAAACTCAGTAGTGAGAATCTACCAATCGTAAACAATCGAGGTTTACTTTTTTCAACTTATTTCAACAGAGAAAGACCGCGGAACCTTGATTTATTGTGGTAAGATTTCGTTGTACAGGTTACAAACCTGTCGAGGAATTATAAAAAAAATATGTATTGGATACCATAAGACGCCTGATCGTCTGGTACCTGTATCCATGGATTCTTTGAGCTTTCCTTGGTTCCTTTCAAGCGGAATTTCTGAACCACGCTTTTTACCTTGAACGAATTATGTCAATACAACCTTAAGCACTTAAAAAAATTGTACTGTTTAATAAATTTTTTTATTTTGTTTGTTTCAGGCTGGCAGACGATAAACTTTAGTGTAACAGTCGTGGCTTAGTTACAGAGAGCGAGGGAAAGAGAGACTAAAAAACGTAAGGAAAACACCCGATACAGACGCTCAAAAATATAGAGCCTAAAGTTGATAATTACTTTGAGAGAACTAAACTCAAACGAAGGTTGAAAAACTCGTGAAATTGTTACCTCTCTGTGGATGTTAAGAAAACACGTTTGTGTGCTCACGTGATATTTATGACATTTCATTCAAGAAATTAGTGGGACTTCATCTGTATGAATTTTTGTTTCCTTAAAGGACGGCGTGTGATCAGTATTAACTAGTACCATAGGAAAAGAGTGGATTGATAAATGTCTCTTTGTTTATTATAAAGTTCTCTTTGTTTATTATAAATTTGTGTATTCAGGGGTTGTATTATCTTGATCGTTGTTTCCGGTAAATGGTGTTTGGAAATTCAGTGGAGGTTTTAGGCAAGTTCAATTATTGGATCTCGTAAAGCCCTTTTTAGTGTTATGTGTGGTGACAAATAACCTTCACTGGTCAGATTGTGAGAGAAAATTAATACTTCTTAATACATGTTGTGACGAAGATAATAGCTGCTAAGTAGATGCACAAGTGATCTCAGTTTGAACTGTGCACATTGTCGGCCATTGTTATTCTTATTTCATGAGGATACAATTCTTGTGCAACGTTTGAGAGGCCGATTTGTCACAATAGGTGAGTACATAATAAAACAACTTTCTATTGTTGTCTTTTCAATGTTATGTAAACGATGACGTTTTTTTCTCTTTGTGTGCGCCCTTGGAGGGACCGCCATGTAAGCCAAAAACGCGGCGTTTCGCTTCAAGTTGGATTTTTTTTAAAACTCCCTGTGTTTGAAGGGCGTTATTAATTTTAACAACGCTCGAAACAGGGTTGGGGTTAGGTTAAGGTGAGCTGTTTGACAACGCTCGAAACAGGATTTGTATTAGGTTAAGGCTAATTGTTTGACAAAGCTCGAAACTGGGTTGGGCTTTGGTTAAGGCCAGCTGTTTGACAAAGCCCGAAACAGGGTTGGGATTTGGTTAAGGCCAGCTGTTTGACAAAGCCCGAAATAGGGTTGGGCTTTGGTTAAAGCTAGCTGTTTGACAAAGCTAAAACAGGGTTTGTGTTAGGTTAAGGCTAGCTGTTTGACAAAGCTAAAACAGGGTTATGGTTAGGTTAAGGCTAACTGTTTTGTCAAAGCTCGAAACAGGGTTGATGTTAGGTTAATGCTAGCCGTTTAACAATGCTCGAAACAGCTTTTGGGTTGAAACGAAAGCAGTGCGTCATGTTTAGGAATCCTAAATCTAACTCTATACTCTTACCTTAAAGACGTTCGTGACTTATTTGTATGACATCAAAGAACACGTCACACTCTTTTAATTTCAACCGGTTTAGGGTTAGGTTAAGGCCAGCTGTTTGACAAAGCTCGAATCAGAGTTGGGATTTAGTTAAGGCTAACTGTAACATAAATATGGAAGCCAATCTGGCAGCATGGGCCAAAATGGCGGACTTACCACTTTTTACTGCGTCTTCGATTTTTTATTTTTAGGATGATTTTTAGACGGCCCACTATGCTTGATTTCAACCTATCACATGTTTCCTCAGTGTGTAACTTAGCCAGTGGCATAATTATCTTCTCACTTCTTCATCTTCCAGCACTTGTTTGGTTTTTGTCATCGGTTCCACTTAGTAAAGAAATCAAATGAAGACATATTGAGTGCGACAGGGATGCCTCTTGCCGCCATTTATTTCTTCTTAGTGACTGTAGACTTAATTGTGAAAACTACATCAGACAACAGACCTTGTCTTTCCTCTTGCTGCTCCAGTCTTATTTCCTGTTTCAGATAAGCCTGTCTTCTATCTGTCATAATCATATTTTCTGTCTCGAATACGTCGTTCGTATCCCAGTCTTAATTTATCTCTCAGATAAGCTATTCCTCATGGCGTTCCAGTCTTAATTTCTCTGTCGGCTGAGATGAAGAACAGTGTGTTCGAAAAGGCCTTAAAAAAAAATAAGAAGTCAGAAACACAGTAATAAGGGGTAAGGGTTTGTGGTGGGTTTTGATGTTGTGCAGTGTGGTTGTTCTGTATTACTATTGTACTGAATGAGGTCAGCTGTGAAGGTCCCTGATTTTAACAAATTTTGGATTGAGTTATCAGGGGACCTTTCTGCTACCACCTTATGACCTCAATCAGACCTATTCTTGACTAGTATGTATGATAGCTACGTCTAATGTCTAGGGTTATGCCAGTGTGGTGCGATGGTAAGTTAACACTAACACACACACACACACACATATAAACAAATATTAAAGTCTATGATCAAATGAACTAACACCTGGGTTAAATTTTTATATGTAAATATTTTCTATACAATTTTATTGGTCCTGAACCTAGTATTCTTCTGGTCAGGACTTTCAAAATTAAAAAGAACTCAAGATATATACATAAAATGCAAATTTTTAACCCAAAGGGACAATTGTCCAAACATATACTGTTAAAATATACTAATAGTGTTACTAAATTTTTAATATTACTGGTTTCTAACACTGGATGGCTGTTTGGTATTCTTTAATCATCCCCAGTTCTGTAATACACAACTTTCAATGTTTAATTCTTTTGGGGAATATTTTTATTATGTTACACAAGGGTGCACTAGTCTCTGATGCTGATGAAAAATCAGGTGCCAGATATTATACTTATCTGGAACAACTTGAACTGTCCGTATTCTTGCTGTAAAACGATCACTTTGATACTGGCCCAAAAGTAACAGGGTGGACTCTGTAGACCCCTGTCACTATTGGAAATGAAAAGCCTTCTCAACTGCTTTTCACAGACATCTGGCACCTTTCTAGTGCCAGATAAAAACCCTGTAACAATGAAATAATGCCTCCTTGTTGATATCATACTTAAACTGTTATTTCTACAAATTATAATACATAAGAAATAAAGATCTGGGTCATATCTAATTGACCAACCCAGCGCATCCATTAAAAAGTGTACCAGTGTTGTTCACATGTCTCTCCTCTCAAGGCGGCCCTGCATCTGAAATAATATTATTAATTTTTCTTTTCTTCCATACAACAGGATAGGTGAGCTGTGTCCATCTGGCCCCCTAAGAAAACATTTTTATTTCACAAAACATGTGCATTTTCTAAAACTGGCAATGTGTTAAAGCATAAATCTACCTCTAGGCCCTGCTTAAATCAGCTAAGGACCTATCGGAATGGCAGTATCTCTCACTCACATTGTTAAACAAAATATATATGAATAATTTCTGCCTTACCATAAATTCAATGAATAAACACAGGTACGATGATTAGCAGACTTCAGATGTCCTGCTGGCTGGACTATGACGCCTATTATGGTTTTATTTATAGATTTAGTTACTAAGGCAAGTCACACTTCACAGAATTTCAACCGTCCTGTTCAAGGGACTGTATTATACAAATGGCTAATAGCTTATCAAAGTTTTCCTTAATATAAAATGCGTTGGCCAATGAGATCCAACCACTGAGCGTTTCAGTTTGAATTCTTTGAATTTGAAAATAAAGTCAAAATTCCAGCCCAATTTAAAATGTACGTCGGTCACATTTTTGCATTAAAAGCTAAAAACAGACTTGATTTTTGACCTAACAAGTTCTTTCCTCACTCACTTTTAGACTTTCCCCTGCAAAAATATATTTAGTGTTAAGCCATCCCATAATTTCTCTCCCCTTGTCTACCCCTCCTCCAAAAGAATACATGCGTGCTTGTCTCATTTCCAACACCGCGTTCAAAATTGTAATCGTTAGCAAATGTGTTACGTGCAGTCTTTGATATCTTACAATATTATACATTGGTATTCTTGTTATCTTCGCAAATATTTTGAAAGCAAAATGGTGCTTAAGGGAAAGTCATTATTGTGTTACTTCCCTTGAAAGTTGTGTCGGCTCTTTCGACCAAACTCCGCGGATAAATCCATTTTACTGCGATTTATTCGTTGTTTGGGTAATAATAGATTGTTCTTGCTTCAGAATATCTATGGCCTGAATTTATGTGTATTGTTTGTCTGAGTAGGACGAGTCTGTCTTATATCTGTATATCTTTACATATCTAAGTCGAACTATATGTTCTGTTGTCTCTAGAGAGGTCGAAGGCTATTCGGCGGATGTGTCGCTAGAGTGTGGTGTGATTTGGCTTCGTCCTGATAGGGACTGTGTGTTTTCCATGTCGGCCTGTCGCCGGGGAAAAAGTGATCTCAGTATTTGTGGGGAAGGTGATAGTTGTCTAAACCTATCGTGTATGCTTTACCCCAGTGTTTAGTCATATTGCCAAGGAATGGCAGTTTCATAATTCCTATACCAAGGTAATCAAAGACACTCTTATGAACTCTCGATCGAAGCCACCATTTTCGATAGTTACGATTTGAATGTCTAAGAGAATATATTTGACTCGATGAAAACGACTTCGATTCCTAGCAGCACTATATCCTGTAGATTGCAGTCAATTGTTCATGATCAAATCTACAGAGCAATGAAATGTTTTATGAATGACTAACTTTAGGACAGATGCATTATCTGTATGCAAACGTGAGTGACAGCTCACGAGTGAAGCCATCTTGGATCCAAACATGTAGTGACTTTCAAGAAGAGAAAAGGGGATGCCCGTATTATCGCTTGTTTAGTCCAGAGATCACTGCTACACATGAGAACCCTTTATCAGCGGTTCAATATTATTATATGGAAAAAAATATGTGCTGAACATTATGTTGAAGAATCGTCGCTAGACGAGATTAGGTTTAGAAGCCATCTGAAATATTGTTTATAAGCTGACGTGCTCAGTCAGTGAAGTCAGATGATTTATATGTATGGGCGATGCTGAGGGCTTGGCTACTGACAGCCCATTATAATATTAATCTACATGAGTGCCCATGTAACATAACATTGCAAGACCAGTTATCCACTGTACTATGATGTATTATGCCAACCTGTGATTTGTCACTATCTGTGCTGTCGAGTGTGTACGTCCAATTAAACTTTAGAAAAGGTACACAGTCGTTGGTGTCGATGACTTCCAGTCATACATGAGTGTGAGAAAAGAACATTTGTCAACAACACGAACCCTTATCATCATTCGCACATTGTACACTCAATCCATGTCTACACACCACTGCGTAGGTCAAGTTGACATTCCATACACTACAGTGGAGCAAACAACACCATAGAGATCTTATCAACTGATGATGATGATGATGTCTGCTTCCATCCACTTATATCTATCTTTTGGTGGATATCATTAACGGGAATAAAAATCCAACGTTATCCAACTTTATCAACTGGTGGACCAGCTTTCTGGGTTTGACCTCGCAGAAGTTCAGAAGTCAACAGATTACCGATACCAGACCGTTTCCTGTGGCTGATACGACACACTTGCAGTATTGGTTTGCTCTTTGTCAACACTTCGTCACGTGACCTGTCAGGTGAATGCAGTATGTAGGTCAGCGTTGTTGACATTTTTTACATTAGACATTATAGAGTTTCACAGAACAGTTGGATCAATTCTTGTCAATGTTAACAGGAAGACAGTATGAGTGAACTAAGAAGTCCTATTTTCATCGATGGATCTTCTTGTTTTCTGTATATGAACTTTAATATTTAAGGCCAGAATGTTTAATTGAATAAAGTGGCAGTTTGTTTATTTTCATAAAAATAACTTTGCCATTACTGTAAAACTGAGCCTATTTTGCAACACATACTATCATACACATAATTTATATATATTTATGTTTACATGTTATTTGTTTGTATAGTATGTTAGTTTCTATGTCAGCGGGTTGTGTTTAAGGTTGGGCGGCGTCCTCACAACAGAATATCCCACGTCATAGAGGGTCCGTTGTGGGCGTTTTCTATAGGTGCAATTTTCTTGATTGAAAATTTGCTGCGACAACTGTTGCTTTTGTGTTAGCTGTGAAGTCTGTAATTATTGTTATTTTTGTGATATTTCTTTGTTCTTTAGTTTTGTTTTGATTTGTTTGTAATTTGTTGGTCTAACCTTTTCTATCTTTCAGTTCTATTCACAATTTATATTCATATATTGTGACGTCATTTGTGTTGTTATTCTTTGCAGATTCAGTGATTATTTTCATTGATTTCCCTATTTGATTTATTTTGATTTCTGCAAACGTTCTTGTATTGTCAGTCCTATTTGTACTTTATGTATTCTGTTGGTTGACATATGTTTTATATAGGTATATTTCATAAGACACAATTGCCTGTGCACTGCACTTGGATTATGGTATAAACCAGTACCTGATTATTATTACTATTATACAAGACCTTATTAAAGGCTTGTGACCCACAGATATTGGGATAGTATACTGATTAATCAAGTCATTGAGAACTTGTGGTATTATTATTGGTTCAGGTGATTAGTATTATTGTTAGACATCATGTCTACTTTAGATTACTTCATTACACAAGGGAAAGCCCTTGATAAGACTGGTCAACAATTAGAACAATGGGCAGTTGCTCAATATGACAAAGCATTAGCTGCAGAAGAGAGAAGAGCTATGGCAGAAGAGAAAAGATTAGCTGCAGAAGAAAGAAAAGCTATGGCGGAAGAGAAAAGATTAGAAAGAGAAGCTGAGGCTGCTGCTGAACAAAAGAAATTGCAGATGCAGGTAGAGGAAAGGAGATTTGAAGCTGAACAAAAAAAAAATGGAAAGAGAAGCTGCGGCTGAACAAAAAAGATTAGACAGTGAAGCTGAACAAAAAAGATTAGACAGGGAAGCTGAACAAAAAAGATTAGACAGGGAAGCTGAACAAAAAAGATTAGACAGAGAGGCTGAAGAAAAAAAAGCAATAAGAGAACATGAATTTGAGTTGGAGAAATTAAGATTGACAAGTATGAGTAATGTTAATCAGGCATCTAGTGGTAATGATAAACCTTCTACTTACAAGGTTAAGGTTCCACCGTTCAATCAGTCCAGTGACGATATTACATTCTGGCTGGATAGATTTGAACGTTCTTGTCGTACACATAATGTGGATAAATCACAATACGCTAATCAATTATCAGAAAACTTGAAAGGTGAATCTTTGACTAGATTATGCCTTGTAGGAGAAGCAGATAAGGATAATTATGATGTCATTAGGGCGGCTTTGATAAAAAAATATCAGCTAAGTGAGGAAGGCTATCGCCTTTTATTTAAAACGATGGTACCTGAGACGGATGTAGAATTCTCAGAATTCACTGCAAAGGCACGTCTCACAGTTGATCGTTGGATTGAGCTTTCCAAAACAGAAAAAAACGTATGAAGGACTTATGGATTTGTTGCTCAGAGATAAGATTATGTCATGTGTGAACAAACCTTTCCTTGAATTTATACATGAGCGTAAACCCAAATCTCTAAAAGAAATGGAAGAATATTGTTCCCAATATGTCACTGCACACCCCGACGTGACTTTTGGCAACACTAAGATTAAGGAGAGTATGCCAGTTGCTTCAGCAACACCATACAATCCCAATTATTCACACAGATTTCAGGGACCTCAAAACAGATTTGATAAAAAAGGTAACCATAATAGTTATCAAAACCAAGGTAACCAATCATTTCAGGGTTCTTCTTCAAAGAACTGGAGACGACCTGATAGCTCTCG
Organism: Oreohelix idahoensis; assembly: GCA_024509875.1. Lineage (NCBI taxonomy): Eukaryota > Metazoa > Mollusca > Gastropoda > Stylommatophora > Oreohelicidae > Oreohelix > Oreohelix idahoensis. The sequence continues at coordinate 351,364 of JAMPIV010012429.1, forward strand.
ACACAGGGGTGGTCATAATTATAGGAATTTCCGTAGAGGAAGTAATTATAGAAACTATCAGGGTTATCCGTCTTGGAGTCAACAAGATCATAATTACAGAGATACTCATTATAATGAATATGATAATGGTAACCAAGGGAACTATGACTCAAACCCAAATAGGGGTTACAATAGAGGTAACAATAACTACAGAGGTGATAATAACCGAGGTAGATCTCAAAACAAAAGACATAAACCACATTTTCAGGCAAACTCTGCACAACAAGAGTCCCATGAAGCCTATAAACAGAGTAAAGATAATAATGATGCTAGTAATATGGCATGTGCCGCTTTTGATTTTGGGAGAGCATTTCAGTGCCCCCAATGCAAAACGTTATTTGAGCCAACCACAGTGTCTACTTTAAGCTGTGGCCATCCTCTTCCTGCTCTTCCAGCATCAGTCGCGCATGATGGAAGAGGTTCTCTTGTCTTACATAAGGGTTTAGTGAATAACAATCCAGTCTCTGTGCTATTTGATTCTGGATGCACCACAATTGGTGTTAGGCAGTCACTCGTAGATCCTTCCCGTGCCACTGGACAAGTAGTCAAATGTGTAACATTTGGTGGCACATTAGAGAAATACTCTACTGCTATCATTAGGATTGCTACTCCTTTCTTTACAGGAGATGTACACGCATGTCTTCTTCCGAATCCGATCGCTGACCTCATCATCGGTCGCATTCATGGAGTCAAGGAATGCACTCCGCAACAAATTTCCACGTGGGAAAGGCAAAACATGCAGATTGCTAACGCTGTAGTCACTAGAGCTCAGGCTCTTAATATGCCTCAAACTTCATCTATTGAAGATAATGAAGTGCATAACCAAGATAATCCCTTGGTAATTTCTCGTGACTCGTTTATAAAACAGCAAGAAGATGATCCCACTCTGAAGAAATTCTTCATTCTTGCAACTAAAGGTGATCCGAATAAAGACACAAGTCGTAAATCGTGGATTACAAAGAAGAATGGCGTACTTGTACGTATGGTTCAAGACTCCATTACGTCAAGTCATTCTCAAATCCTGGTTCCCAAGAATTTGAGAGTTAAAATTTTGCAGCACGCTCACGACTCTCAGTGTGCTGGACACATGGGTTTTTCCCGTACTAAGTCAAGAGTCCTTGCGGCTTTCTTTTGGCCATTGGTAAACAAGGACATACGTATTTATTGTCGATCTTGTAAAGTATGTCAGGAAGTTAAATCCAAAGGTCCACGGCATGCTGCACCCATTCAGGCGGCGGACATTCCTATTCGGCCGTTTCAAAAAATGGCCATAGACATTATTGGTCCATTTAAGATCAAGTCTGCCAGAGGACATCAGTTTATCTTGACGTGTGTTGATATGTGCACACGTTGGCCAGAGGCTATTCCTCTGAAGAGCATTACTACTGCTGATATTGCAGATGCTCTTTGGCTTATATTTTCTCGTCTGGGGTTCCCCGGAGAAATATTGTCAGACCATGGCACCCAACTAATATCAGATACCATGTCTCAAGTAATGTCTACTCTGCAGATAGATAGATCTTTAAGTAGTATCTACCATCCAATGTCTAATGGTATGGTCGAACGCCTTAATAGAACACTTAAAAACTTACTGGGGAAGATAACTGAGGATCATCCTCAAGACTGGGACAGAGTTTTACCTGCGGCCTTCTTCGCTTACAGAGAGGTACCCAATGAACATACGGGATTTTCTCCCTTTGAACTCGTCTTTGGCGCGCGTCCGCGTGGCCCTATGTCGTTGCTTCACGATCTCATAACATCTGACAATATTGACGATGACACAAAGTCATCCTACGAATATGTCATCGCGTTGAGACAAAAAATTATCGAAGCATGCAAATTAGCAACTTCTTCTTCTGAATTTGCGAAACAGAAGGCAAGGCAATTTGCCAATAAGAAGAGATGCTTACGACAACTTTGTCCTGGTGACAAAGCATTTGTATTACTACCTTGTAGGGAAAACAGATTACTTATTTCTTGGAAAGGTCCGTACGATATAATATCGAAAATTTCCGATGTCGACTATATTGTCGATATTGATGGGAAGCATAAAACCTTCCACATCAATATGCTTACTGAATTCCATGAACGTCCGGATTATTTGCAACCCATTTTCCAAGCAACGGACAATTCTCCAGTACAACATGGTCATTACTCATCACTGTCCGTGATACAGGATGAGGAAACAAGTTTTTCAGATGTAAATCTTCCTCTTCCAATGATCCCACTTCATTCCAGTGAATCATGGAAGAACGTTACTGTCTCTCCTGATTTGTCTCTAGGAGAACAGCGACAAGTTTCAACTATGTTGCAAACATTTCAGGATGTACTCACTGACATCCCTGGACAAACGAATGTCATTCAACATGACATTGTTCTAACTGACCATACTCCTATTAGGGTTAGACCTTATCCTATACCTATACATTTTCAAGCACAGGTCGAGAAAGAGTTGGATGAGATGATAGATTTGAAAATAATCGAACCATCCACCTCTGCATATTCTTCGCCGATGGTTATTGTGCGTAAAAAAGACAATAACATACGTCTTTGCGTTGACTATCGAAAATTGAATCAAGTAACTAAGTTCGATGCCGAACCTATGCCTTTACTGGAAGAGCTACTTACTCGACTCTCCAAATCTCATTTTTTCACTAAACTTGATTTGTCTAAAGGATATTGGCAAGTTCCTTTATCTGAACGCGCCAAACCTCTCACGGCTTTTTCAACACCTAGAGGTTTGTTCCAATGGAATTTTTATGCCTTTCGGTCTTATGAACGCACCAGCTACGTTCGTACGCATGATGCGCCGAATCCTATCTTATCGGTCAGATGTCATTGCATATCTAGACGACATCTGTCTTTTCAGCGATACTTGGGAAGATCACTATTCAGGGTTAGATGAATTGCTGTCTACTTTGCGTGAGCACAACCTGACAGCGAAACCCTCTAAAGCCTATATTGGTTTTAGCGAAATTTCTTTCCTAGGCCACCGAGTTGGTCATGGTTTCCTAAAGACAGAGGACCATAATACTAGTAAGATACTTAACATCTCAATCCCTAAGACTAAAAAACAGGTGAGAAGTCTGTTAGGTCTTATTCAATTTTATGGCAGATTCATTCAGAATCTATCCTCTATCATGGCACCTCTCTCAACACTTCTAAAGAAAGGTTCGCCTAATGTGGTCCACTGGTCTCAGGAATGCCAATGCTCTCTGGATAAGATTAAAACACTGTTTTCAAAACCACCTATTTTAGTGCTACCCACTAAAGATAAGACATTCGTTCTTCGTAGTGACGCTTCATCCACTGGGATTGGAGCGGCACTAATGCAAGAGTACTCTGGAACTCTGCATCCTGTAATGTATATTTCCAGAAAACTTAATGCGGCAGAAAGGAATTATTCGGTTTTAGACCGTGAGCTATTAGCTATGGTTTGGTCGATCCTCAAACTACAGAGATTCCTTCTAGGCGCACATTTCATAGTAGAAACCGACCAAAAAGCTCTTACTGCTATACAGAGTAAGAATTTGAAGAGCTCGAGGTCTACTCGATATGCAATTGCTCTTCAACCTTTTCATTTCTCTGTGCGAGCTATTCGTGGATCAGATAATGTGATGGCAGACATTCTGTCAAGATGCCCACATGATTCCACATAACTATTAGGGCTTAGACTTCTTGATATGTCTAGTTCTATAGTAGTTCCTTTTCTATATCATGATAGATACACATTTGTAATTTAATAATATAATGATTGTATCACTACATAGCGGTTCATTGATGTTTATTCACCGCTGTGCTTTGATGATTTTTTCTTCATAAATCATAAATTTAAGATATCTAATACGAAATGATGATATGAATTTTTTAGGCATTGTGTAATTGCCAGAATTGTATTATACTTTGATGACACCTTCCTGGAAAAATATACTTGTAGAGAAATAATTTCTCTCAGTTTATGAGACACATTCTCACCAGTCGCTCCATAAGTCGACTTAGCCTCATATTAGGCGTTATAGGTATTCCTGATATTTTCATCTGCGCATTATTCATGCGTTGTGAGCCTATTGTACGTTGCTCCTAGATGTATTTCAAAAAGAAAAAAAAAATGTTCCATTTTTTTTTTCCCGGGAGGTGTGGTAAGACTGTTACGTGCAGTCTTTGATATCTTACAATATTATACATTGGTATTCTTGTTATCTTCGCAAATATTTTGAAAGCAAAATAGTGCTTAAGGGAAAGTCATTATTGTGTTACTTCCCTTGAAAGTTGTGTCGGCTCTTTCGATCAAACTCCGCGGATAAATCCATTTTACTGCGATTTATTCGTTGTTTGGGTAATAATAGATTGTTCTTGCTTCAGAATATCTATGGCCTGAATTTATGTGTATTGTTTGTCTGAGTAGGACGAGTCTGTCTTATATCTGTATATCTTTACATATCTAAGTCGAACTATATGTTCTGTTGTCTCTAGAGAGGTCGAAGGCTATTCGGCGGATGTGTCGCTAGAGTGTGGTGTGATTTGGCTTCGTCCTGATAGGGACTGTGTGTTTTCCATGTCGGCCTGTCGCCGGGGAAAAAGTGATCTCAGTATTTGTGGGGAAGGTGATAGTTGTCTAAACCTATCGTGTATGCTTTACCCCAGTGTTTAGTCGTATTGCCAAGGAATGGCAGTTTCATATTTCCTATACCAAGGTAATCAAAGACACTCTTATGAACTCTCGATCGAAGCCACCATTTTCGATAGTTACGATTTGAATGTCTAAGAGAATATATTTGACTCGATGAAAACGACTTCGATTCCTAGCAGCACTATATCCTGTAGATTGCAGTCAATTGTTCATGATCAAATCTACAGAGCAATGAAATGTTTTATGAATGACTAACTTTAGGACAGATTCATTATCTGTATGCAAACGTGAGTGACAGCTCACGAGTGAAGCCATCTTGGATCCAAACATGTAGTGACTTTCAAGAAGAGAAAAGGGGATGCCCGTATTATCGCTTGTTTAGTCCAGAGATCACTGCTACACATGAGAACCCTTTATCAGCGGTTCAATATTATTATATGGAAAAAAATATGTGCTGAACATTATGTTGAAGAATCGTCGCTAGACGAGATTAGGTTTAGAAGCCATCTGAAATATTGTTTATAAGCTGACGTGCTCAGTCAGTGAAGTCAGATGATTTATATGTATGGGCGATGCTGAGGGCTTGGCTACTGACAGCCCATTATAATATTAATCTACATGAGTGCCCATGTAACATAACATTGCAAGACCAGTTATCCACTGTACTATGATGTATTATGCCAACCTGTGATTTGTCACTATCTGTGCTGTCGAGTGTGTACGTCCAATTAAACTTTAGAAAAGGTACACAGTCGTTGGTGTCGATGACTTCCAGTCATACATGAGTATGAGAAAAGAACATTTGTCAACAACACGAACCCTTATCATCATTCGCACATTGTACACTCAATCCATGTCTACACACCACTGCGTAGGTCAAGTTGACATTCCATACACTACAGTGGAGCAAACAACACCATAGAGATCTTATCAACTGATGATGATGATGATGTCTGCTTCCATCCACTTATATCTATCTTTTGGTGGATATCATTAACGGGAATAAAAATCCAACATTATCCAACTTTATCAAAATGCAAAATGAATGCAAAACCACCAGTCTGTCTGTTTGTCTGCACGAACAAATACAGTCTTTTGTCAATAACTTTCTTATCTACTGGGGGATTTTGTATTTTTAAACATATTATTTATCAGGAGAAGATAAGCCATCAAACTAACTAAGTTTTGTGTTCATATTCCTAGTAATAACGAATTCCATATATTTTCCATATCAGTTTCAATTTCTAACATTACATAAACACGCCATCTCTTTCCCGCTTTTGCGTTTCCCAAAACTGAAACTACTAGTCTGTTACGTCATAAAATGGATTCTTTTCCAGCGAAAGCGCTGTCTGTGTGTTTATATATTTCCTCAGTGTGCCTATAGTCCGAAAAAGTATTGGGTTTTGCGGGGTATTTTTAAATTCTACAATGCTTGCGACCACGTTACCGAACACCTGCTAACTGTATCGTCTCGCACTGTCGTCCTGGGTAGCTAGTCCAAGAATCTAACGCTTGACAATTGGTGGCATGTGTTCGCTCTCTCTCTCTCTCTCTCTCTCTCACTTTTATGCGTTCGTTTATGCCTCCCCTGTTTTATTCTTACTATCTTTCGTGGAACAACTAATCTTGTCGTTTTCAAAATTTTTACCGTTAACCCTTGACGGGCGAGTTATAAATTCCAATACCACTGGCGCGGCAATAAGGTTTCACACTACGTTCTTATCTCAATGCGATGACTGGCGCGGGGAAAGAAGACGCGTTACAACTTTACCATTTCTATTTCTACTCATATTATTTTGACTTTTATACTTATAATTAATAATTTTATCGCTGTATCAATGTACTTTATCACACATCTCCCCTCTTAAGAACATGCCTGATGCAAGTTACAAAACCAGTGATACACATAGATAAAATTAACTCCTTACGCCTGATGAATACTCTGATTTAGATCACAGGGATGCCTACTGAGGAAATCTGTACCCACGTTCTGTGACCCCGGAATGTATTCAATATTGAATGAATATGGCTGTAGGAGTAATGACCATCGTAATAAACGAGCATTTTCATGCTTTGCCTGTGATAAGAATAGGAGGGGCTGATGATCCGTCTGGACCACGAATGTTCTTCTATATAGATAGACCTGGAACTTTCGTATCGCCCAGATTACAGCTAGACATTCTTTATCGCTTGTTGAATAGTTTTGCTCTGCTTTGTTCAACTTGCGGCTAACATAAGCGACTGGGTTCAGCTCCCCGTCTGGTGACGCTGACCTTTGCAACAAAGTAGCCCCCAGGCCTACATTGCTTGCGTCACTTCTCACCCAAATTCCTGACTCAAATCAGGTAATTTCAAGATTGGCTTGCTTGTAAGTTTTTCCTTTAACTCTTGGTATGCTAATTCACACTGGGCTGACCAAACAATTCTATCAGGATTTCCCTTGCGAGTTAATTCCGTCAGAGGCGCACAAATAGAGTTAAAATTTTTGATATATTTCTGATAGAATCCACACAACGACACGAAAGATCTCACATCTTTCTTGGTTTGTGGCCGCGGTGCTCTCTGTAATTTCTCGAGGTTCTTGGGGTCAGGGGTCATGTTACCCTGATATACAGTATGTCCCAAGAACTCCAACTCTTTACAACCAATACAACATTTTGTTGGTCTAACCGTCAAATTAGCCTATCTTAGTCTATCAAACAGCATAGCCAAAGAGTTAATGTGTTCCTCAAATGTTTCTGTAGCAATGAGGATGTCATCCATAAAATTAGTGATGCATGTGTTATTTAGTGGATCCAACAATTTTCGCATCATCCTAGAAAACACACTCGGAGCATTTTTCAACCCAAACGGCAACATGTTGAATTCATAATGTCCTTCCGAAGTGCTAAACGCTAAATAAGGTCGGACCTCAGGCTTTACTGGAATCTGGTAATAGCCTTTGCTCAGATCCACCTTCGAAAAATATTTTGCCTTGTTTAGCCTGGCAAATAATTGATTTGTGTCCGGTAATGGATCCACCTGATTTTCTGTGACAGCATTCAGTTTCCTGTAATCTATACACAGACGACGTTCCCCAGAGGGTTTCCTCAGCAAAACCACACTAGAGCTATACGGAGATTCGCTATTAGAAATAATCCATTCTTTCAATAGGTACTCAATCTCCTCTTTCAAAGCTTTCTCCTTGGCAAACGGGATAGTGTAGGCTCTCATACAGATCGGTGTTGGGTCTACTAGTTTCATATCATATTCCAACAAATTCGTGTGCCCCGGTTTGTCCGTTAACACGTCCGCATGATCAGTCAGAACCTTTTGAACCTGTTCCCTCTGTTTTTTTCGTCAAGTGTTTACTGACTTTTACATGTGCAGGGGTCTCACATGTTTTCAGATGGTACTCATGAGAGGTGAGTGGTTCATTTTTCATCCCCGTTGCTATCGGCAAGGACATTAAGTGTGTTCCTTCCTGGATTTCCCTGTCCAGATACTTCTTTAGAAGGTTCACATGATAAATTTTCTCTTTTCCCTTCTTGTCGATTTTATAATTGGTTCTAGACACCTTCTCTAGAACAGTATATGGACCTTCCCATCCAATTTGTAATTTGTTATGGCTGCCAGGTATTAGAAGAAGCACCTTCTCTCCCACAAATAGTTCTCTATCCTTAGCTTTCTTATTAAAATAGGCAGCATGATTTTTCCTGGCTTGTCTGAGATTATCATTTGCAAGTTTCCAGCCAGTTTTAAGACGAGTGGTCAGCTCGTTTACATATTGATATGATGAGGTAACAGTCTCTTCTGCCTTCTCATCTGTCCATGTCCTCAACAAGGTTACATATGGACCGTTAATTTTTCTGACTTATTTTTCATGACATTGGAAGCCTTATAGTGAGGACGTTTTTCCCTTTTATCATCACATAAGAATCTACCACTACCAATTCTTTTCTTCCTGGGGTTTTCTCCCCACTTTAAGTTCATTGTGAGAGATTTTCTCTCTCTTTTATCTTCGCCCAGTTCACATAATTCCGACCGAGGGATTGTCGGCTTATTCTGGGGTAAAACCACTTTTTGTGCTCGACACAGAGTTGCCATTTTAATACATTCAATTGAAGACTGTGTGTGAAAAGAGGACTCCCATTCCACGTTGTCTACATTATTATATTTATTTTTATTTTCAGGCCTAGGTTTGCCCCATGGCGTTTTTAGGTCCTCATTATTCTTTTCCCCACTTGTGGATGTTCCCTCATGAAATATGCCGCAGGCTTCTACAAAATTCTCAATACATATCTTTACATCTGGCCAATAATATTTTTGAGAAACCTTTTGGCAGATGGTACCTACTTTCTCGTGGTCCCCATCTTTTCCAACATGTAAACTCCTTATTACGTCTGCCCTATACATTTTAGGAAGTACCAGCTGTCCATGACCATTTGTTCCAGTCCCAGTCTTCCTATATAACAACTTGTTCTTCGTATAATAGTCCCCTTTGCTTGGAGGTGTGTTACATTTAGGTAATTTTTTAAAGCAAGGCTTGAGTGTCCTATCCTCAGCCTGTGCCTTCCTCATCTCCTCTGGATGAGTATTTATTGGTTCATCTTCTTCCTTTCTGGATTGTGAACGGGTCTGGACTCCGGCCTAGACCACAGGTCTCTTGGGATTCCCCAAGAAGACATAACGACACCCCAATATCAGAGGGTAGATGGGTGCGTCGATCACTGCTGCTCTGATTACTCCTTCCACATAGCGAGTTTTCACCGTTATCCTGGCAATGGGAAGTGTCAAAAGTGGTATGTCCTTGGTCGCCCCTTGTATCTCCACTGTTTCTGTGGTATACTGATCTGGGTTCACCAAGTGCGAACTCACAACAGAATCAAAATCTAAACCGGTATCATAAAGGCACCTAATGGTGACCCCATTACATACAACATCCTCACACACTGGGGGGGGGGTGATCATGTTCCTGCTGTCCAGTAGGTTTTACCTTTACTTCCTTTTTCCCCAACTTCATTGCAGCAAATCCAGCAGGTTTCTTAGTACACACTTTGGTGTCATGTCCTTCTCTCTTACACCATCTACAATATAATCTACCTTCATGAAAGGGTTTTCTTTCCTCATATTTCCTGTCATTGAATTGTGGGTTTTTATTTCTATAATCATTGCGTGGCCTATCAAAATTTTGCTTACCCTTGTTACCCTGATCTTTGTTGTCAAATCTATTAGAGTTTTGTGGAGCCTTATAGTGGTCTACATGTTTCTTTTTGGCGCCAGCTACCTCTGCCTGGGCTGCCTGATATCTCTCAGCGACATTAAGTAACTCACCCAGCCTCTCTGCACCCTGTTCCATGAGAAACTTTCTCAAGTCTGGAGCCATGGACTCTCTCAATTGCTCAATAAGGATCATTTCTTTAAGATCTTGGGTTTTTCCCAGAGCATTCCATTTCTCCAAGTAAGTCTCTAAACGTGCAGAGAACTGGTGATAGGTCTCACCGCGACAGTAGCTTGGCATTTCTAAACTTTTTCCTGTAAAATTCTCCATTCTTTTCATACCTTAGCAAAAGAGCCTGCTTTAACATGTCATAATTGTCTTGGTCGTCTTTGCTCATTTTTGCAAACACTTCATAAGATGTTCCCCTAAGACCCTGAGATAACTTTAAACTCCACCTTTCCTTCTCCAACCCTTAGGTGGTAGCTAATACCTCAAATCTGGATAAAAATGATTCAATGTCATCATCCCTCTCTACAAAATAGTCTAAATGGAACCCCATAGCTGAGGTTGAGTCTCCCTGACTAGCAGTGGCATCGGAGGTAGAAGGGCTGTTACTACCTTCAGGAGCATGGCCTTGTAATTCCAACTCCCTTAGTCGTAACTCATGTTCCCTCTGTAACCGTTTATCTTCTGCTTCCCTTTCAGCAGCCTGTCTTCTTTCCTCAGCCTCCCTCTCGGCCTTTTTTTCTTCCAACTGGAGCCATTTAATTCCAGCCTCCCTATCCGCCTCCAATGCCCTAGCCTCTTTGTCAGCCTCAATCTGTAACCTTTTTCTTTCTTTATCTACTTCTAATTTTCTTTCTGCAGCTAACCTATTCTCTTCTCGTGCAATAGATTTATCAACTTCTGAGGTTACATACTGGACGAACTCTGGTCCATCCATATTCATCTCTTTTGCAGCCAGCACAGCAGCAGATCTGAACTTCGCTAAATCTGCCACAATATCAATCTTTAAAATGTTCTACTACAAAATTCAAAACTAATTAGCAAGGTACTAACACTGACTAATTAATTAACCAATTAATCAATTAATTACTGGCCCTTGACAATTCATCAGCTTTTATTTTTCCCCTCTAAATAATTTTATTTTTATTATAGAATATCTTTTGGGGACACTTGTGCTACAATATTTAAATTTCTATACAAATAACAAGTTCAAATCCCGGACGAGCCCCCAATATCTGTGGTGGGTTTTGATGTTATGCAATGTGGTTGTTCTGTATTACTATTGTACTGAAGCTGTGAAGGTCCCTGATTATAACAAATTTTGGGCTGAGTTATCAGGGGACCTTTCTGCTACCACCTTATGACCTCAATCAGACCTATTCTTGACTAGTATGTATGATAGCTACGTCTAATGTCTAGGGTTATGCCAGTGTGGTGGGATGGTAAGTTAACACTAACACACACACACACACATATAAACAAATATTAAAGTCTATGATCAAATGAACTAACACCTGGGTTAAATTTTTATATCTAAATATTTTCTATACAATTTTATTGGTCCTGAACCTAGTATTCTTCTGGTCAGGACTTTCAAAATTAAAAAGAACTCAAGATATATACATAAAATGCAAATTTTTAACCCAAAGGGACAATTGTCCAAACATATACTGTTAAAATATACTAATAGTGTTACTAAATTTTTAATATTACTGGTTTCTAACACTGGATGGCTGTTTGGGATTCTTTAATCATCCCCAGTTCGTTAATACACAACTTTCAATGTTTAATTCTTTTTGGAATATTTTTATTATGTTACACAAGGGTGCACTAGTCTTTGATGCTGATGAAAAATCAGGTGCCAGATATTATACTTATCTGGCAACAACTTGAACTGTCCGTATTCTTGCTGTAAAACTGTAGTGAAATTGACAGAGATACAACGGTAAAATACTCAAAAGATAACATTTAAGGATAAAAACATAATGCGTAGGCTGCTGATGTACATGATCGCCTAGACCGCGGGTCATCACCCTCCATAAAATTGACTTGCTAGACAGGAGGGGAACGGCGGATCAAAAGAAAAAAAATATGACTGGAAAGGCTAAGGAGACGCAATGGGGGGGGGATGGAGGAAAGTAAAAATTCACGTCCCCCCAAATTGACACGAGGTACGGAATTGGACGTTTTGCGATACCAAGCCTTGATTTGAATTGAGCGGCAGAACGCGGATGGTAGGAAAATTACAAAAATTTAAAAAGTAATTTTTCTTAATATTAATGTTAGGAAAATAAAAATTAGCTGGCCGGATGGCCTATTCTGAGCAATGAAATAATATGATCTTAATTTTACAAACGGATAGATAATATTGAAGATAATGACAAAAGACAGTGTAGTTTACATCATCGACAGACTGCCTTGAATAAAAAGTGTCGTTATTTGCACACAAAACACGACCTTGGGGACGCAGGTGTTCAAAGTTACTTATTATGGAGGAGAGGGTTTTTGAGCGGTAGCTGTGTCTAAATATAACTTTTTACGACAAAATTTTAAGGGGAGAGAAAGGTTGCTTCAAAAATCAAGCACATTTTTTTTTAGAAACACAAGTAGAGACGGACAGACTAACAGATAACCATCCATACTTGACTGAAGCATGACTGAAATGACTTTAGTGTAGAAATTTGAAATTTAAAGTACAACTAGGCAGTGATTGGCCACAGACAATCATATCATTAGCGCTCAGACGCGAAAGTGGGGTCATTCTTCAATAATTGTTCAGTGTTAGACACAGATTTTAAAGTGTGGTGTTTTCCCATATGAAAGACAGTGAATAAATTTAGGGACGCCATACTATAGCCAGCAGCTCAGCTGAGTTTTGCTAGCACTTCTGTGTTAATTATTCATAATCTGGTAAGATTGAAATTATTTCTTTATATATTTTGAATATTGTTTCATGTTCGAGTGATTTGATACTGCCATATCATAATCTAGCCTTACAAACAAGTAGGGATTTTGCTCTAGACCCCCCGCCCAAGTCAGGGTCTAGGGACCAACAAGGTACATAAACTACAGCAAGGATTATGCAAGATAGATCAAGCGTTGAAACAGGTTACCTATCTTCTTTTAGGGCCGACAACTAATAAATATTTTTCAGAATCTATGGTCTGGGAGGATCTGTCTGATGTAGGCCCACCATGGTAACTGTGCTGTTTGGTCAGAGAGATCTGACCTGTCTGTATGATGTGGTTGTTGTGTCAGTGTTGTGTCCAGACGTGGGTAGAGAATAGATTTTGACACATGGCCCATACTTTGATTGCAGAGCTGTGAGTTTCTATCGACAACAAAGCAGAGTCTATTCGGTGGGTGACTGTACTCGAGTGTATCTGTGCAGTTCTTGTGACAGAGACCACCATTATTGCCCGCCAGCACGGAGAGGTGGGACCGCAAGTTTTCAGCACCAGAGCTACAAAAAGATGAGTGAGCCTCTGGTCTGCTGGACATTCACCAACTATTGGTAGTGACTAATATCCCCGTAAAAATTCCCACCATTTTCTGGACATTGTGTAGTCAATATAGACAGGTGTGATGAGGCCACCCCAACAGCACAAACAGTAAATATCCTCCCAAAGAGATGACTACTCGAACTTTTTTTTAATAAAACTAACTAGTCTAGTACTTAAATAGGTACGCTCTTGCATTTATTATGTAACATTCCATGCATTTTTTTTTCATAAATTTTCAATCCTTCTTTTAAAACAAGTTCTGGTCACATAAAACTTGATCCAGAACCAATAAATGTAATATAATTATATCAAAAACTTTATACACGTGAGTTAGTTCAGTGTATTTTAACACTTGTTAATCTTATTAGTCTTCTTAAATGTCTGTGGGTGTATTTATAACTAACACACCACATTACACATCATTACCCTAGACACTTTACGTAGCCACATTCATTAAGAAAAAAAAAAATTAAGTGTGAGGTCGTAGTGGTAGCAAGAAAGGCCTTCTGATAATTCTCAACTACATTTTATCTCAGGAGCCTTCACAGCTGGCCTCATACAATTTACATGTAGTACCATCATCATCATACAATACCATCAATACCACTACATAAATTGGGGTCTTGTCCAGGGATAATTAGCCCAACAGTAAAATTAGGATCTCCTGGTGGGAGAAATAAAAGTAGGGAAATAAATTGTAAAATTTCCTTTAAAATTAAAAGTGTCCCTGCAGATAAAAGTTGGTGAATCTTCACAGCCAGTAATAATTAATTAGTTAACTGGTTAGTTAGAATTAGTTAGACTATAGTCATATAGTAATTAGAAGTACTTAGTGTATTTACTGGTTAGAGATTTATCTTGTATATTATTATATTGTCCAAAAAGTATGGCAGAGCTAGCAAAGTTTAGATCAGCTGCTGTGCTCACTGCGAAGGAGATGGGGATGGATGGTCAAATTTTAATTCAATACGTAACGACTGAATGTGATAAATATATTGAAAGGGAAGATAGAAAGGTAGCTGAAGAGAAGAGGTTACAAATTGAGGCTGATAGAGAAATTAAGAGGCTGCAGATTGAGGCAGAAGAAAAAAGGCTGACTGCCGAAAGGGAGGCAGAAGAAAAACGACAGCAAAGGGAGGCAGAAGAAAAACGACAGCAAAGGGAGGCAGAAGAAAAACGACAGCAAAGGGAGGCAGAAGAAAAAACGACAGCAAAGGGAGGCAGAAGAAAAAAGGTTGACTGCCGAAAGGGAGGCAGAAGATAGAAGGTTGCAGAGGGAGCACGAATTACGACTAAGGGAGCTGGAATTACAAGGCCCGGCCCCTGAAAATGGTGCCAGCCCTTTTGCCTCAGATGCTACGCCCAGTATGGGAGCCTCAAACTCAGCTATGGGGTTTCATTTAGACCATTTTGTTGAAAAAGACGATGACATAGAGGGGTACCTAGGACGTTTTGAGTTATTAGCTACTACATATGGGTTAGAGAGAGAGAGGTGGAGCTTAAAGCTATCACAGGGATTGAGGGGTACTTCTTACGAAGTATTTGCCAAAATGAACAGGGAAGACCAAGACAATTATGACATGTTAAAGCAGGCTTTGTTATTAAGGTACGAAAAGAATGGTGAATTTTATCGTAAGAAATTCAGAAATGCCAAACTGTTGTCTGGGGAGACATACCACCAATTTTCTGCCAGAATAGAAACCTATTTGGAGAAATGGACGGCTCTGGGGAAGACCCAAGATCTTAAAGAAATGATCATGATTGAGCAATTGAGAGAGTCCATGGCTCCAGACATGAGAAAATTTCTCATGGAACAGGGTGCAGAGAAGTTGGGGGAAATTTTAAATGTTGCTGAGAGGTATCAGGCAGCTCAGGCAGAGGTAAGTGGTGCTAAGAAGAAGCACATAGACAATTTTAAAGCTCCACAGCAATTTAATAAATTTGATAATAGAGAGCAGGGAAATAAGGGTAGGACAAACTTTGAGCGGCAAAGAAATGACTATCGCGACAGAAACTCACAGTTCAATGACCAAAAGTTCAATGAAAGAAAACCGTTGAACCAAGGAAAAAGATGGTGCAAATGGTGCAAGAAGGATAACCATAACACCGAATTTTGTAGAAGGAAACCTTCAAACATTGCTGCAATGAAGTCGGGGACGCAAAGAGTAAAGGTTAATCCTAAGGGACAACAGGAACCTTATCACCCCCCAGTTTGTGAGGATGTTATTTGTAATGGGGTCACCATAAGGTGCCTTTATGATACAGGTTTGGATTATGATTCAGTTGTGAAGTCTAGCCTAGTGGACCCAAGTCAGTATACCACAGAAACAGTGGAAATACAAGGGGCGACTAAGGACATACCACTCATGACACTTCCCATCGCAAGGATAACGGTGAAAACTCGCTATGTGGAAGGAGAAATCAGAGCAGCAGTGATAGATGAACCAATCTACCCTCTGATATTGGGGTGTAGATACGTCTTCTTGGGGAATCCCGAGAAACCTGTGATCATGGCGACAGTGCAGACCAGGTCACAGAAGAAGGAGGAAGAAGGTGAACCTATAAATGCTCATCCAGAGGAGATGAGGAAGGCGCAGGCTGAGGATAGGACACTCCAGCCATGTTTTAAAAAATTACCCAAATGCCACACACCTCCGAGCAAGGGGGAATATTTCATGAAGAACAAACTCTTATACAGGAAGGCCGGAACTGGAACAAATGGTCACAACCAGCTGGTTCTTCCCATTTCATATAGAGATAAAGTGATGGAACTCGGACATGCGATTCCCTTCAGTGGTCACATGGGGATCAGCGCCACCGGACAGCGTATAGCTTGTCATTACTTCTGGCCAGGGATAACGGAGGATATAAAAAGATATGTCAAATCCTGCCCAGAATGTCAAAGGGTAGCTCCAAAGCACTGGACTGCTCCTGCAACTCTAGGGGAAATGCCCATAGTGGGAACACCTTTTGAGAGGGTTGCAGTGGATATTGTAGGACCTCTCACTCGGACCAAGAGGAGGAACAGTTACATCCTTACTCTGGTGGACACTTGTTCTATGTGGGGAGAGGCGGTAGCCCTGCCATCAATTGATTCAAAACATGTAGCAGAGGCACTACTTACAATATTTACCCGATTAGGATTCCCGCATCAAATCTTGACGGATAATGGTTCTCAGTTCAAGGGGAAACTAACGGAAGAAGTTTTTAAGCTATTTCAAGCCAGGCACTTTCATTGTAGTCCGTACCATCCACAAGGGAACGGCCAAGTAGAGAGGTTCAATGGGACTCTCATTTCTATCCTGAGAAAGCTGGCACACGAAAAACCGGATCTGTGGGATCAATTCCTGCCCGCCGCATTGTTTGCGTACCGGGAGGTACCACATAGTTCAACCGGGATGGCTCCCGCAACTCTGCTATTTGGGAGGCCAATAAAAGGGCCTTTAGAAGCTCTATTAAGGACCTGGACAGATGAGAAGGCGGAAGAGACTGTTACCTCATCGTATCAATACGTGAACGAACTGACCACTCGTTTGAAAGCTGGATGGAAACTGGCAAATGATAATTTGAAACAAGCCAGGAAGAAACATGCAGCATACTTTAATAGGAAGGCAAAGGACAGGGAACTGGCAGTCGGAGAGAAGGTGCTGCTTTTACTACCCGGAAGCCAGAATAAATTACAAATTGGTTGGCAAGGTCCATATACGGTTCTAGAGAAGGTGTCTAGAACAAACTATAAAATTGACAAAAAGGGGAAGGAAAAAGTTTATCATGTAAACCTGTTAAAGAAGTATCTGGACAGACCACTCCAGGAAAGCACCCCCTTATTGACCTTAGCTATTGCAACCCAGATGCAAAAGGAACCACTCACCTCACATGAATACCCATTACATCCTTGTGAAACAGCAGCACAGGTAAAAGTCAGTAAGCACCTGACTAAAAACCAGAGGGAGAGAGTTCAAAAGGTTCTGGAGGAACATACAGATGTATTAACAGATAAACCAGGCCATACAAATTTGCTACAGTATGACATGAAACTGGTAGACTCAAACCCAATCTGTATGAGAGCCTATTCTATTCCGTTCGCGAAGGAGAAGGCATTAAAGGAAGAAATAGATTATTTATTGAAGGAGGGGATTATTTCGCACAGTGAATCATCTTTTAGTTCTAGTGTCGTTTTGTTGAGGAAACCGTCTGGGGAACACAGACTGTGCATAGATTACAGGAAACTGAATGCTGTCACAGAAGGACAAGTGGATCCATTACCAGACACAAAACAGCTATTTGCCAGACTGAACAAGGCAAAATACTTTTCAAAGGTGGATCTTAGTAAAGGCTATTACCAGATCCCAGTGAAGCCTGAAGTGAGACCTTATTTGGCTTTTAGCACTTCGGATGGACATTATGAATTCAATATGCTACCATTCGGACTGAAAAATGCTCCGAGTGTGTTTTCAAGGATGATGCGAAAATTGTTGGACCCCCTGAATAACCCATGTATCACAAATTTCATGGATGATATTCTCGTCGCCACCGAGACCTTTGAAGAACACATTGAAGCTCTGGAGATGTTGTTTGATAGACTTCGGGAGGCGAACTTAACTGCTAGGCCAACAAAATGTTGTATTGGATGCAAAGAGTTGGAATTCTTGGGACACACTGTATATCAGGGTAATATGACCCCTGATCCTAAGAACTTGGAAAAACTGCAGAGAGCACCTAGGCCGCAAACAAAAAAAGACGTGCGATCATTTGTGTCGTTATGCGGATTTTATCAGAAATACATCAAGAATTTTAACGCTATTTGTGCTCCTCTGACTGATCTGACTCGCAAGGGACTTCCAGATAAAATTATTTGGACTGCACAATGTGAACTAGCGTTCCAAGAGTTAAAGGAAAAACTCACTAGCAAGCCTATTCTCAAACTGCCTGATTTGACACAGGACTTTGTCTTAAGAACCGATGCAAGTAATGTGGGACTCGGAGGGGCTTTGTTGCAAAGATCATCTTCACCTGATGGGGAACTGAAACCAGTCGCTTATGCAAGCCGTAAATTGAATAAGGCGGAACAAGGATACTCCACAAGCGAAAAAGAATGTTTAGCATTAATCTGGGCAATAAAGAAGTTTCAAATCTATCTGTATGGTAGGACTTTTGTGGTGGAGACGGATCATCAGCCTCTCGTGTTCTTGTCTCAGGCTAAGCATGAAAACGCAAGATTGCTGAGGTGGTCTTTATTGCTTCAACCTTATCAGTTCAGTATCCAATATATCCCAGGCAAATTGAATGTCGGTGCAGATTTCCTCAGTCGGCACCCCTGTGATCAAAATTAGAGTAGTGGCAGACGTGAGGAGTAATTTTACCTATGTGTATCGCTGGTTTTGGAACTTGCCATAGGCATGTTTTCAAGTGGGGAGATGTGTAGTGAAATTGACAGAGATACAACGGTAAAATACTCAAAAGATAACATTTAAGGATAAAAACATAATGCGTAGGCTGCTGATGTACATGATCGCCTAGACCGCGGGTCATCACCCTCCATAAAATTGACTTGCTAGACAGGAGGGGAACGGCGGATCAAAAGAAAAAAAATATGACTGGAAAGGCTAAGGAGACGCAATGGGGGGGGGATGGAGGAAAGTAAAAATTCACGTCCCCCAAATTGACACGAGGTACGGAATTGGACGTTTTGCGATACCAAGCCTTGATTTGAATTGAGCGGCAGAACGCGGATGGTAGGAAAATTACAAAAATTTAAAAAGTAATTTTTCTTAATATTAATGTTAGGAAAATAAAAATTAGCTGGCCGGATGGCCTATTCTGAGCAATGAAATAATATGATCTTAATTTTACAAACGGATAGATAATATTGAAGATAATGACAAAAGACAGTGTAGTTTACATCATCGACAGACTGCCTTGAATAAAAAGTGTCGTTATTTGCACACAAAACACGACCTTGGGGACGCAGGTGTTCAAAGTTACTTATTATGGAGGAGAGGGTTTTTGAGCGGTAGCTGTGTCTAAATATAACTTTTTACGACAAAATTTTAAGGGGAGAGAAAGGTTGCTTCAAAAATCAAGCACATTTTTTTTAGAAACACAAGTAGAGACGGACAGACTAACAGATAACCATCCATACTTGACTGAAGCATGACTGAAATGACTTTAGTGTAGAAATTTGAAATTTAAAGTACAACTAGGCAGTGATTGGCCACAGACAATCATATCATTAGCGCTCAGACGCGAAAGTGGGGTCATTCTTCAATAATTGTTCAGTGTTAGACACAGATTTTAAAGTGTGGTGTTTTCCCATATGAAAGACAGTGAATAAATTTAGGGACGCCATACTATAGCCAGCAGCTCAGCTGAGTTTTGCTAGCACTTCTGTGTTAATTATTCATAATCTGGTAAGATTGAAATTATTTCTTTATATATTTTGAATATTGTTTCATGTTCGAGTGATTTGATACTGCCATATCATAATCTAGCCTTACAAACAAGTAGGGATTTTGCTCTAGACCCCCCGCCCAAGTCAGGGTCTAGGGACCAACAAGGTACATAAACTACAGCAAGGATTATGCAAGATAGATCAAGCGTTGAAACAGGTTACCTATCTTCTTTTAGGGCCGACAACTAATAAATATTTTTCAGAATCTATGGTCTGGGAGGATCTGTCTGATGTAGGCCCACCATGGTAACTGTGCTGTTTGGTCAGAGAGATCTGACCTGTCTGTATGATGTGGTTGTTGTGTCAGTGTTGTGTCCAGACGTGGGTAGAGAATAGATTTTGACACATGGCCCATACTTTGATTGCAGAGCTGTGAGTTTCTATCGACAACAAAGCAGAGTCTATTCGGTGGGTGACTGTACTCGAGTGTATCTGTGCAGTTCTTGTGACAGAGACCACCATTATTGCCCGCCAGCACGGAGAGGTGGGACCGCAAGTTTTCAGCACCAGAGCTACAAAAAGATGAGTGAGCCTCTGGTCTGCTGGACATTCACCAACTATTGGTAGTGACTAATATCCCCGTAAAAATTCCCACCATTTTTCTGGACATTGTGTAGTCAATATAGACAGGTGTGATGAGGCCACCCCAACAGCACAAACAGTAAATATCCTCCCAAAGAGATGACTACTCGAACTTTTTTTTAATAAAACTAACTAGTCTAGTACTTAAATAGGTACGCTCTTGCATTTATTATGTAACATTCCATGCATTTTTTTTCATAAATTTTCAATCCTTCTTTTAAAACAAGTTCTGGTCACATAAAACTTGATCCAGAACCAATAAATGTAATATAATTATATCAAAAACTTTATACACGTGAGTTAGTTCAGTGTATTTTAACACTTGTTAATCTTATTAGTCTTCTTAAATGTCTGTGGGTGTATTTATAACTAACACACCACATTACACATCATTACCCTAGACACTTTACGTAGCCACATTCATTAAGAAAAAAAAAATTAAGTGTGAGGTCGTAGTGGTAGCAAGAAAGGCCTTCTGATAATTCTCAACTACATTTTATCTCAGGAGCCTTCACAGCTGGCCTCATACAATTTACATGTAGTACCATCATCATCATACAATACCATCCACAGACATCTAGCACCGGGCTAGTGCCAGATAAAAACCCTGTAACAATGAAATAATGCCTCCTTGTTGATATCATACTTAAACTGTTATTTCTACAAATTATAATACATAAGAAATAAAGATCTGGGTCATATCTACCTGACCACCCCAGCTCATCCATTACAAAGTGTACCAGTGTTGTTCACATGTCTCTTCTTTAAAGGCGGCCCTACATCTGCAATAATAATATTAATCTTTCTTTTCTTCCATACAATAGGATAGGTGAGCTGTGTCCATCTGGCCCCCTAAGAAAACATTTTTATTTCACAAAACATGTGCATTTTACAAAACTGGCAATGTGTTATAGCATAAATCTACCTCTAGGCCCTGCTTAAATCAGCTAAGGACCTATCGGAATGGCAGTATCTCTCACTCACATTGTTAAACAAAATATATATGAATAAATTCTGCCTTACCATAAATTCAATGAATAAACACAGGTACGATGATTAGCAGACTTCAGATGTCCTGCTGGCTGGACTATGACGCCTATTATGGTTTTATTTATAGATTTAGTTACTAAGGCAAGTCACACTTCACAGAATTTCAACCGTCCTGTTCAAGGGACTGTATTATACAAATGGCGAATAGCCTATCTAAGTTTTCCTTAATATAAAATGCGTTGGCCAATGAGATCCAACCACTAAGCGTTTCAGTTTGAATTTGAAAATAAAGTCAAAATTCCAGCCCAATTTAAAATGTACGTCGGTCACATTTTTGCATTAAAAGCTAAAAACAGACTTGATTTTTGACCTAACAAGTTCTTTCCTCACTCACTTTTAGACTTTCCCCTGCAAAAATTTATTTAGTGTTAAGCCATCCCATAATTTCTCTCCCCTTGTCTACCCCTCCTCCAACAGAATACATGCGTGCTTGTCTCATTTCCAACACCGCGTTCAAAATTGTAATCGTTAGTGAATGCAAAATAAATGCAAAACCGTCAGTCTGTCTGTTTGTCTGCACGAACAAATGCAGTCTTTTGTCAATAACTTTCTTATCTACTGGGGGATTTTGTATTTTTAAACATATTATTTATCAGGAAAAGATAAGCCATCAAACTAACTAAGTTTTGTGTTCATATTCCAAGTAATAACGAATTCCATATATTTTCCATATCAGTTTCAATTTCTAACATTACATAAACACGCCATCTCTTTCCCGCTTTTGCGTTTCCCAAAACTGAAACTACTAGTCTGTTACGTCATAAAATGGATTCTTTTCCAGCGAAAGCGCTGTCTGTGTGTTTATATATTTCCTCAGTGTGCCTATAGTCCGAAAAAGTATTGGGTTTTGCGGGGTATTTTTAAATTCTACAATGCTTGCGACCACGTTACCGAACACCTGCTAACTGTATCGTCTCGCACTGTCGTCCTGGGTAGCTAGTCCAAGAATCTAACGCTTGACAATTGGTGGTATGTGTTCGCTCTCTCTCTCTCTCTCTCTCTCTCTCTCTCTCTCTCACTTTTATGCGTTCGTTTATGCCTCCCCTGTTTTATTCTTACTATCTTTCTTGGAACACTAAGCTTGTCGTTTTCAAAATTTTTACCGTTAACCCTTGACGGGCGAGTTATAAAGTCCAATACCACTGGTGCGGCAATAAGGTTTCACACTACGTTCTTATCTCAATGCGATGACTGGCGCGGGGAAAGAAGACGCGTTACAACTTTACCATTTCTATTTCTACTCATATTATTTTGACTTTTATACTTATAATTAATAATTTTATCGCTGTATCAATGTACTTTATCACAGGGTTAGGGTTAGGAATCTCAAACCTTACCCTGAACCCTAACATTAATCCTAACCCTAAGGCTGTGACTTATTTGAATGGTTGTTCGTCCATCACGGGTGATGAAGACCACTCTGTTCATCCAATTATTTAAGAATATGTTAGGTTAGTCTATGGGTACGAAGGTGACTGAAGAGCACGATGCGGGCCTGGAAAGATCTTGGACAGTGTGGACAGGGAATGTTTACTTCATGTGAAGGTTTTATTCCACGGTCCCCTCTAGCCCGTCTCCGCCGCTCCGCTGCCGCTCCTCTGGATGATTCGCATGCCGCTGCACCCCCACGAAGAGATGTGCGCCAAGCAGTTCGGTCCCGCGCAGCAGCTTCCCATGTGTCTGGGTTTATGTCAAAGGCCTTCAATGACGTCCCTAACGTGTCCTTGAAGCACTTCTTTTGGCCACCATGGGAGCGTTTACCCTTCTGCATCTCACCATAAAAGAGTATCCCTGGCAGCCGACGGCCCGGCACGCGGACCACACGACCCGCCCAGCGAACCCGTGACCGCATCAGAACAGTATCAACACCAGGGACACCAGCTCCGTCAAGAACGGCGGCACCCGGGATCCCGTCCCGCCATCCGATGTTCACCATCCTCCCGAGACATACCGCACGGAAGTGGCCTAGCTTCCCTACGTGGCGCCTGTATACAGTCCATGTTTCACATGCATATAGCAGCACTGGAAGCACCGCAGCTCTGTACACCTTCAGCCTTGTCTGTAGACTAATGCCACTTCGATGCCAAACGTTGGTGTACAGTCTGCCAAATGTGCTGCTGGCTTTGGAGATCCTGGTGTTCACCTCATCATCAATGACAATGTTCTGGGATAGTGTGCTACCAAGGTATGTGAATCTGTTCACAACACTCAGCCCCCCACCATTAACCCTGACGACTGGCTCAGTACAAACTGCGCCAGGAGCTGGCCGGCACACGACCTCTGTTCTCCCCGTGTTGACGGCAAGCCCAAAGCTGGCGCAGGCCCCGGAGAATCCATCCACACCACGCTGCAGATCAGCCTCCGAGCCAGCACTGAGGGTACAATCATCAGCAAACAGAAGACCTCCGATGGTGTGCGATCTGACCCCGGCCCTTGCCCGAAGCCTCCCAAGGCCAAACAACTTTCCATCAACACGATAACCAATGTCGATTCCTGTGTCCCCGTCTCTAAAAGCATCAGTCAGCATAGCAGAAAACATGACACCGAACAGAGTCGGTGCAAGCACGCACCCCTGTTCAACTCCACTTGAGACGGGGAAAGGCTCTGATAGCTCACCGTCCCCCTGAACTCCAGCCTGCACTCCATCACGCAGCCGCTGCACCACTGTGACAAATTTCCCTGGGCAGCCGTACCCCGCCATGATCCTCCACAGACCCTCTCCACCGACCGCGCCGAACGCCCCCGTCAAGTCGACGAAAGCCGCGCACAGGCCACAGCGCCGCCCCTGGCACCTCTCCCGCAGCTGTCCCGCAGCGAACAGCACACCCGTGGCCCCACGCTCCCTCCGGAACCCACACCGACCCTCAGGCAAAAGACCCCCGTCAAGATGAGCCGTAAGGCGACCCAAAAGGACCCCGGCGAACATCCTCCCAGCGACCGACAAAAGAGAGATGCCCCGACGACTGCCGCAGTCCCGGCGATCACCTTTACGCCCATATAGATGCACAATTGAGGCATCCCTGAGATCGTGTGGGACGGTCCCACTCTGCCACACCCGCCGGAAGACCACATGAAGTCTCTCCATCAGAACCGCACCGCCATCCCCACAAACCCCAACAGGAATCGAATCGGAGCCAGGGGCCCCCCCACCAGACAGCCGACGAATCGCTTCCCTAGTCTCCTCCAGAGTCGGCACATCACCCAACGCCTCATCCATAGGAACCTGGGGCAGGCGGACGATGGCCCCGTCGTCAACAGATGACGGCTGGCTCAAGACATTATTAAAACGCCCAGCCCAGCGTTGGAGAATCTTATTTGAATGACATCAAAGAGAATGACCAACTATGTTCCATTTAAACCTCTCTCTTTGATAAGCCATTCCTCTTTGCATTCCAGTCTTATTTTCTGTCTCTCTCTCTCTCCCTCCCCCCGCGCCCCCCATCTCTCTCTCTCTCTTCCTCTCTCTCTCTCTCTCTCTCTCTCTCTCTCTCTCTCTCTCTCTCTCTCTCTCTCTCTCTCTCTCTCTCTCTCTCTCTCTCTCTCTCTCTCTCTCTCTCTCCGCCGTCCCTCGTGGTGTTCCAATCATAATTCTACCTCAGCTTATCATTTCTCTTATTTACCAATTAAACACATCTCTCTCTCTCTCTCTCTCTCTCTCTCTCTCTCTCTCTCTCTCTCTCTCTCTCTCTCTCTCTCTCTCTCTCTCTCTCTCTCTCTCTCTCTCTGTTAACTTCCTTGATATTGATATGTAAAATGCATGTGAGAATAAATGAATTCAGTATGAAAGGTGAGAGAAAGACAGGGCAGAATGTCCGACGGGCCTGCGTGCCCAATTCTCAACCCTTTGAAAATAAAGTTTGTTCGTTCGTTCGTTCTCTCTCTCTCTGTTTTTATTACATTTTGTCCATTAACTACCCTGGGCGCGAGCTGTCATTCGATTGGTTATATTTCTCATATCCCCCCCCCCCCCCACACACACTCATCGTGCGATGCTTTACCTCTGCCATATCTAACATCACCATCACCACCACCATCACCATCACCACCACCATCACCATCACTATCACTCAACAGCTCCTCAAGGAGCATAGGCCGTCAACAAACACATACCAATTCCTCCTGTTCCGTGCCATCAGCTCAAGGTCTTTCTATATTTTTCCCGTTCCTTTTATGTCTGAATCCAGTTGTCTTCTCCATGTGTTCTTCGGTCTACCTTTGCTTCTTTCATCCTGGCCATTTCAGACGTCAGCTCCCCAAGAAGTATAGGCCATCAACAAATGTAAGCCACACTTTCCAGTCGCGTGTCAACAGCTCAAGGTCTACCCATGCCTTCCTCATCCTTGTCATGTATGTCTCCAGTTCTCATCTCCACTTCTCATCTCCACTTCTCATCTCCACTTCTCATCTCCAGTTCTCATCTCCACTTGTTCTTCATTCTCCCGCCCTATACCTTACCCTAGGGATTCCAGGACAAAGACTGCCTTCTAACGTTTTAAACAAGTTTCCTCCATTGTGTTTCCTAAACATCGCCAGCGTGTTCTTCTCATCTCTTGTTCCACTTGTGCAAGTCTGGTTCTTGTCATCAGTTCCACATTAGTGATCTTGTCATATCATTTCATCAATCCTTCTATTATACGCAAGCAGCCATTTATGAAAGTCTGTAGCTTTTTACGACATGCGTGATCCGTTACAGTGTTAGTACTATTATTTGCGTCTCGTTGGGGCCCCGGTAACACATATATGATCCAACTTAATACTCCGTCAACATTCCAATTAAGCTGTCGCCACTCCTCTCTAACTTATTTCCATCTTTTCCTCTCTCAGTAAAGTCACTCCCATATGCTTGGACTATTATTTCCTTCAGCACCCTCTTCCACTTTCTATACAAATATTTTTTTAAATTTATCAAAGGATTGTTTATATCTTGCCTCTAGAACAGGGATCCCCAAAGTTGTCGATTTTGACCCCACGGGTCAAAATCGACATCACAGGTCTCGATAAACCCCAGGTGGTTAGATCGGGGGGTGTATTAAACTTTTAGGTCGAAAGTTCACAATCATCAGAAATAAAAATGCCTTCGTTGACTCAATTTTACATCCGGAAATACTATAACAATATATCCCAAGTTTTGTGTAGCAGTTATGCCATTTCTACTAACATTCCCAAGCTCGTACATAGTTAAAGCTGGTTTAAGCCACGCAAAATTCAGTTTTATCAAAGCTAAGGAACAGACTGAACATGAAAGAGTATGGTCTCCTACGACTAAAATTCACTGATCTCCAACCAAATAGCAATGCACGTGTTAATGCTCATCGGCCAATCCTTACCGTTAATGAATTTAACCCATAGCAGATACTGCCGTAGAGAGTGAAATGTTAGAGACTTCAATATTCTAGGTCCAGTATCGAGAGGTGGGATGACCAGTTCCCTTCTTCGCTGCCTTTACCTTCCCTAACTCAAGTGCAAAGTCAGGTACCCATTTACAGCTGGGTAAACTGAAGATACTGTGAATTGAACCTGGCACCTTTGTCGCGAGAGACCAGCACTCTAACCACTCAATCGGACGCTTTTTTAAGAAAGGTAAAGTTAATTCATTTAGCTGTTATATTTACTTCCATATTGTATTTTTTTCATTTTGTGCCTGCCGTCGATTATGGATCGAGGACTCCATGGAGGGGTCGGGACTCAGGAAAGCTGTAGAATCACCTCTCTTACTCATTAGTATTCTCTCTCTCTCTCTTCTCTCCTTTACAGCTGTCATCCTCACCAGTGGAATGTTGACATATATCTTACACTTATCATTTGATGACCTTTTCTCCAACCATGAATATTTATTTCCTGTCAGACATTGTCTCTTGCCGCAGTACTCCTTCAGCTTCTCTGCCTCTTCCTCCCACAATCGTTCCGTTATCATCTTTTCTTTGTACACTGCTTCCATCTCTTCGCCCGTCTCCTTTCTTTTTTTCGAATCGCTTTTCTCTCTGTCCCATTCTCACACTCTGTCCTCTTCCCCTCTCTACTCCTTCGTCTCCCCTCTCTGCCACGTCCTGTTCATTCTCTGCTATCCTCTCGTCCCTCTGTTTCCCAATATCCCCTCTCTCTGCTTCTTTCATGCTCCTCTGTCCCTCACATTTGATTTCTCTTGTTTCCTCACTCCCTGCATCTCATTATCCTTTTTTGTTTTCTCTCTATCCTCACATTTCTACTATATGTCTTACCCTCTCTTCCTCATTTCATCCTGCATGTGCCATCCTCGCACCTTTCATTCACTTTCTGCCTTCCCCTTCCGTGTTTTCCTCATCCCACGCATTCACTTTCTTTACTCCTCCATATGTTTTTCTCCTCCAACTCTCTGTGTCTCCTCCTCTCACTACCTTCCTCACTCTCTTCGCTCAATCTCTCTTCTCCATCACTCCTGCCACTTCTCTCTATCCCTTCCTTTCCATCTGTACGACCATTTCCACCTCCCTGCTTTCTACCGGTCCTATTCTCCTACCCGCCCCGCCACCTTACACGCCACCATGGTAGGTGCCATACCTACCCCCCTCTAGACACAAACATCTCCTGACTTAACTCTACCAGATGGAACGTGTTCTCGATGCCATGTTCTTGGACCACCCTTTATCTGTCTAAAAGACGTAACGCGCCCTCCTTGCCTCCCCGCCGCCCCATTTTTATGTGTTTACGGGAGAAACACAGTGAAAAAGGTTAACAGCGTTCTTAACTCTTACACAACAGTTTTAGCTTGTTTGCTTTTCCTTCCACGTGTGTTGTCAAGCGTCATTGGCAGATTCTGTTTCCGATCTTGAGAAAGGTGTGCGTGGCTAACGACGGTATTTTTTTCACTGTTTCCTTGCTACGCTTTTACCCTGGCGATGGAGAGAAATAGAACATACATTGAGAATATCTGGTGATAGCATGACAAGGCAGTTTTGTTGCTGGAACCTACGGCGTAAGAAAAATAAGGGAGACTGAACAACACATGGAGGAAGAGAGCTGGATACAGAAATAAAAGGAATATAGAAAGGTAACCACCTTGAAAGGATGGCACAGAACAAGCAGACTTGGCCTGATTTTGTTCTAGGATTATGTTCCTTTGGGAAGTGAAGAATGATCATGATAAAAATCTTTACTTAATTTAATTTTTTGTTTTGTTTTGTTTAGGTCAGCCGCTGCTGTGAAACGTGGTGATGAGTTTAAGAAATAGAAAGCAAATAATTACAGTTATCACTCGTGTGTTAAAACCAAGTGTAAAGGACAATAGTTATCTATAAACAATACAAAAGAGAAAATAAAATGGACAAATACTAATATAAATTAAAATCAGCAACTGCAAAAGACAATAGTTATTTAAATCGAATACAAAATTTAAAAATAAAATGACACTAAATACCCCAATTATAACCAATTTTCAGGTTGAACAGGGTAGACCAAGATGGAACGAGAAGAGGCAAAAACGGGCAGCTGTTAAGTGCCCGCTCTCCACCCATGTGTCGTAATATTTACAAGATAGGTCTGAGATATTTAAGGTCCTGTCCGAGCAGAGGTGATAGTGGTAACTATGTGAAAGTAAGGTGTAAGAAATAGTTTTTCTCACGAGGGTGATAGTGTAAGAGAAAGATCAGTCTCTGGAGTGAGTAATTTCTCTAATCCAGCCTATCTTTACGACTATATTTAAATCAGACGCCCTTTCTCTCCTTATACAAAATACAAGTTACACTGCACCCATTTACACACAATTCTGTGACAAATACGCACAAACGTGAAAACAAACTATGGATAACATATATGGGAAGGGGTTGACCAACACGATAACTTAAGGTTTATTAAGTTTATTATCACTAGAAATTCACAACATCAAGCATATGCATCAATAAAGCATGGTTTACAGACAAATGAAATTAATCTAATAGGTCCTCCCCTCTGGTAAAGGAAAAGAAAGAAGATCCCAACAGAGGTTAATTACCCCAAAAAGATCAAAAGTTAATAATAGGTGTATGGAATAGTCAGTAATGGAGAAGAACCAGTTCCTAATTAAACAATCCCGTATATACTCAGGTTAGTGAGAAAAAAAAAGAAGATTTGAATGATGGTGGTTAAAACAAGTTAGTTGCTTATCCTTTACAGGACGTGGCAATCAACCCAAGCTTTTATTGGCTGTTTTGTGATTTTTCTAGGCAATTTTTTTTTCATTCAGTAGTTTGCCATTGCTTTCTGAACGGTACGGCGCTTATACCATTGTTAAAAATCCACACAAAGCGATCTGCTACCAAACCGTCTGCAGCAGGTTTCGAACCTGGTATATCTGGATTATGAAACTGCGTTCATATCCATTAGGCCACAGACGCCGACATGATGGTGGTAACAAAAGGAAAATATGTTTCTCTCTTTCTGTTCATTCATCCAGTCATTCTGTGGCTACACTCATATTCGCTTACCCAACAGTTGTCGCAGGTATTCCTTGGACACAAACACTAATTATTCTTCTTCTTCCTCGTTCGCCCTGAAAAGGACGGTGGTTGCGTTGTGTCTGTTTACGCCGTAGCTGTGATATCTGCACCTTTCGGTCGACACATTCGACTTCAGCACGGCATTATTTAGGGACCGGGTTTGCCTTCCCATTTCGATCCGTACTCGCTCAGCCAGACTGCACTGCTGCAGACTGTTTCCAGGACCACCACGTGGAGGTGGAGTATGGTCTTGACCAGCTCTGGTTCGCTGATCCTGATGCAAGCAGTCAAGCTATGGGTCGCTGACTGCATTCACTATTGCTGCATCTTTGGGTCCCAAGAACACTAATAAGTACTCTGACTCTACAGTGTCAAATTATTTGCGAAATCCAGCCCCAGACTATCCTTGGTGCTGACTGATTAAATAAGGTAGTCGCTGAAGTCGCATTAATTATTGTTCCCGGATAATTCCGGTATAACTGCGTTTAGTTGGTTGGAATAAGTCTTAGTAGTGATGGGCACCGTAATAGACAAAAAAATATATGGTTCCAGTGTTGTCTAGCCTATGGTTGCTGAGACACTCTGTTACGTTATGAAACTGTTAATGATAACAATGATCGGCTGTACTCTGAGTTGATGGCCAAGTCTGAAAAGTGAGTTCTCTTGAGTATAATCCCCGTGAAAAAACTACTGTCATATGTCAGATATATATATATATATATATATATATATATATATACATATATATATATATATATATATATATATATATATATATATATATATATATATATATATATATATATATATATATATATATATATAAGAAACGCATAGCTATCCGAGGGCGCGTTTTTATGAATTTGTAAGTAAAATTTGGTGCTAGGGTATATAAAAACCAGCCTCAAATGTTCTTTACAGTGTCAAATGCACGTGTTGATCTGAATTGCGTTCGTTTTTGTAATCGTTACAACGCAGTGGTCAATAGTGTTTATGACGCAATTTTTGACCACAGCTCATGTTGCGCGCACGTGAAAGCAACAACATTTGAGGTGAACACTATTCACTGACTACGCAACTGAAACCCTATAAAAGGATAACGCTACACACAAAATTCAGTTCATTTTCAAGCAGATATTTATGGCGTCTCTATCGATAAATTTAAGGAACATTGCTATTGGCCGACTGCATGCAGGCAAAAGTCAAAGTCGGGTTGCCAGGCATCTAAACGTGCATCAGAGTACCATCAGTCGACTTTGGCACCGGTTCCAAGCCACTGGCTCAGTTGAAGACCGGCATCGCAGTGGACGACCCAGAGTGACAACAGCAGCGGAGGATCGCTTTATTCGGCTTCGTCACCTCAGAGACAGGTTTACAACAGCTTCCTCAACTGCTCAGTCACTGCCTGCAGGACGTCATGTTTCTGATCAAGCTGTCCGGAATAGACTGCATGACGCTAGACTTTGGGCACAACGACCTCACTGAAGACCTGTCATTACGCGCCGCCATCGCCAAAATTGACTTCTTTGGGCCAACCAGCATCGTCCCTGGGCAGCTGACAATCAATGGAGACGTGTCTGGTTTAGTGACGAATCTTTCTTTTTGTTGCAGCGTCATGATAGACGGCGTAGGGTCTACCGTAGGCGAAATGAACGTTTTGCCCAAAATTGCGTTGATGAAGCTCCGCCTCACGGTGGTGGGGGTGCAATGGTGTGGGGAATGATCAGTTACAACGGAAGGAGTCAATTGGTGCACATTGAAGGAGGCTTGAATGCGCAACGATACGTCAATGAAATTCTTCGACCCCATGTCCTTCCACTTTTGGCTGCCCAAAGGTCTGTGTTTCAACAGGACAACGCCAGACCCCATTGTGCACGGTTGACCACGCAGTTCCTGACTGCCAACAACATTCTCACCCTTCCCTGGCCATCCCTGTCTCCAGACATGAGTCCGATTGAGCACCTGTGGGATGAGCTGCATAGACGTGTTTGTCGCCGAGACATTGCTCCAGCCAATCGTCGTGATCTGTTCCAGGCACTCCAGGAAGAGTGGGCAGCCATGCGACAGGCCCACACCAGACGTCTGATTGCATCCATGCCCAGGAGATGCCAGTCGCTGATCGATGCAAGAGGAGGCCACACACCATACTAACGGGAAAGCCCGTACGCCAAAAAACTCTCGTGACCCAGATGCAAAACAACTGTCAATTGATTGGGTGAACCCTAAGGTATTCTTGTGTGCAATTTGAACAATTAACTCATTAAATTAAAAAAGTTATTGAATGTCAAATTTATGGCTATGTGTGTGCCTTCAGTAGCTATGCGTTTCTTTTTTGAACAGTATATATATATATATATATATATATATATATATATATATATATATATATATATATATATATATATATATATATATATATATATATATATATATATATATATATATATATATATATATATATATATATATATATATATATATATATTGCCACAGCTGCCTGTGGGATTGATATAAAAATCTGGTAATGTTCAGGTCCAGTTAATATTATGTTTATAAGACCTAGATGGGTCTCTCTCACGAGTGACGAAAGTGGACCGCACCGTCACAACTCACAGATTCAATAGTACAACAATATATCTGGATAGTTTATAAGACCATAAGACCGTGATAAAGCTTTCTTTCTTGCACCAGATTGATATGGACTGTTTTTTTGTGATATAGCTCGTCCAGTCACAATGTTCTGCAAATGGATCAGGTTACCGACTGTTGGGGCCCTGACAAGGTGTACTGTTAAGTGCGTATATTCTGATGCAATGGGTGAGTGTGAACATCAATAATGACAAACGCGAATGGATGACAGTTCGACAGGTTCACAGGACACTCACTCCAATCACAGGTGGAAGTCAAGGATGGCTGGACGACTGTGGTCGTTTCATACTGTTTAATAGGACGCACACACTTAGACAGTACGTATACAGTTACAGGAACACAGGTCGACATAAATAGCATATTGTTGATCAATGGTCTACCATCTTAAGTTAACATTCATGTTGAATAACATTGCAATGGAACATCTGTAGACAAGCACTTAGATTTCCACTGTTTATCAATATAATCATCAGGCCTTACTGACCGAACGTGTCAGTTAATAAATACTGTTCAAACATGACTCCTAAACAGAACCTCTTTTCTAGCGAAGATTCCTTTAGGTAACGTTCAGCAAATCTTACTTACTTACTTACTTAGTCGTTCCCCTTCTACCGTGAGGTGTAGAGGTTTGGAAGAGAGAGCGCCAGACTATTCTATCGGCTGTCTTCCTCCTGGCCTGTTCCATTCTAGTCCTCGGTCCTTCAAAGATTGTCTAATGTTGTCCTCCCAGCGGACTCTGGGTCGTCCTCGGGGTCTGGATCC
Source organism: Oreohelix idahoensis (assembly GCA_024509875.1). Taxonomy (NCBI): domain Eukaryota; kingdom Metazoa; phylum Mollusca; class Gastropoda; order Stylommatophora; family Oreohelicidae; genus Oreohelix; species Oreohelix idahoensis. The sequence goes on from JAMPIV010012429.1 coordinate 384,689, forward strand.
TTGGCTCTTTGTTTCCCATGCTTGTCGTGGTAGCCGATCTTCTCCCATTCTGCAGACATGGCCAAACCATCTTAGTTGGGACTGTTCTACTTGGGTCTGTAGGGGGTGGCATTTTAGGCCTTGACGTATCGTCTGGTTGCGTACCATGTCTCTTCTTGTTACTTCAACCACCTTCCTCAGATACCTCATTTCTGAGGTTTGGATCTGGCTTTTATGGGTTGTAGTCATTGCCCATGACTCGCATCCATATGTCAAGACTGGGACATAGGTGGAGCGGTATACAGCCATCTTCGTTTTCTTACCAACCTCTCTCTTGCTGAGGAATCCTCGATTTATGGCCTGAAAAAGTCTCCCAGCTGCTGCTTTTCGAGTGGCCAACTCTTCTTTGATGCCTCCCTTTCGGTCTATAATAGCTCCGAGGTATTTAAAGTTGTCGACCTGCTCCAGGACCTGTTCTCCCAGCTTAATCTGATGTCTTCTTTCTTCTCGTGATATCACCATGGATTTTGTTTTAGAGCTGCTTATGACCATCCCTCTCTTCTCCAGCTCTTCCTTCCAGACTTGCAGGTTGGATTGGAGATGTGCCTCTGATTTAGCAATCAGGGCAACATCATCAGCAAATGCCAGCTCTGAAATATAGACCTGTCTCATCTTCCAGTACCCCACTGAATACTTTCTTGTTCTTACATGCCTTGATGACATCGTCCATAAGGAGTATGAAGAGGTAAGGTGATAGGATATCACCTTGTCTTACACCAGTGGTGGTCCTGAACTCTTCTGACTTATGGTTTGCTGTCCTCACATAATTTCTGCAAGACTTGTAGAAGCTCTGTATAGCATGAATCAGAGATGCTGGAATATTCTTCCTTGCCAAACAGTCCCAAAGTTTGCTCCAAGGGACCCTGTCAAACGCCTTTTCCAGATCTATGAAACAAAGATGGATCTCACTCTTATACTCAAGGGCCTTTTCACTCAGCTGTCTGAGTGTGAAGATTAGGTCTTGAGTACTTCGATTTGCTCGGAATCCGCACTGGACCTCATCCAATTGTGGCTCAGCTAGGCGTCGGAGTCTCTGCTCTAGGATTCTAGAGTAGATTTTTCCAGGGACACTGAGAAGGGATATGCCTCTATGGTTTCCACACTGTCGATTGTCACCCTTTTTGAAAATTGGTGTTATGATGGCGATCTCCCAATCCTTTGGTATGGTCTTGTTGCACCATGCTGCCTGTAGGACCCTTAAGAGTAACAGGTCGCCTGATGCTCCCATGTACTTAACCATTTCTGGTGTTATACCATCATGCCCTGCTGCTTTGCCCATTTTGATTTTCTCCAGTGCTGCCTTCAGTTCTTCCATCTTTATGTCATCTTCATCACCATTGGTTTCCTCTTCTGTGCTAGTGGTTTTCATTTCTGATGTTTGACCTTGCTCACCATCAAGGAGTTCTGAGAAATATTCTTTCCATCTTTCCATTACTTCCTTCGGGGCAGTAAGCAATTTGCCTTGCTTGTCCTTTATAAATTTGAGAGGGCATTGTTTTTCCTTCCTCGTGTTCTTTAGGGTCTTATAGAACAATTTCTGGTTTTCTTGTGCATCTTTTTCTAGCTTTTCTCCAAATTCTTCCCAGGACTTCTGTTTTGCTGCTAGCACTTTGTTCTTTACTTCTGTTCTGAGTGTCACATATTCTCTCTATTTTTCCATTTGTTCTGTTGTGTTTTTAGCTCCTAAGTATTGTTTCCATGCCATTTTCTTCTCTCTTATTTTCTCTTTGACTTCCTCTGTCCACCAAGGTGTCCTCTTTCTCTGGTTCCCAAGTCGGACTTCACCACATGCTTCTGCAGCAGCTGTCTTTATGATATCCTTGAATTTAATCCAGAGGGTTTCCAAGTCATCAGGTTGTTTTTCTGTGTTGCTCACCGCTGCAGCAATAAGCCCCTGATATCTGGTCTTAATTTCTGGCTCTCTCGGCTTGTAGGTCCTAATGCTCATTTCTCCTGCTCGTTTACTTGGTTTCTTGCGTGATGTTGAGCAGTTCCTAGGCTGAGCAACTCTTTCAGTTGTTTGTTTGATTGTTAGCAGGTAGTGATCACTTCCAATCTCTGGCCCCCTCCAGACTCTTGCATCTCGGACATATTTGAATGAGCTTCTCCGAACAATGGCATAGTCGATCACTGACTTCTCATTCTTTGTTGGTTCACATCTAGTGTATGCATGTATGCGCTTATGGGGGAACTTTGTGTTTGTAATGATCAGATTCTGCTCACTGCAGAATCTAAGGAGTCGCTTTCCATTGTCATTGAGAGTATCTTCTCCATATCTTCCGATAACTCCACCCCATCTAGCATGGTCATTTCCAACTCTGGCATTAAAATCTCCGAGCATGATAACTTCATCTAGGCAGTCATCCACTGTCCTTTGAAGCAGCTCGAAGAATTCCTCCTTGACCTCTGCTCTCTCATCCTCATTTGGCCCATACACTATGACCAGGTTGACTATGGTTTCTCCTTCTTTTAGTTTCACAACCATAATGCGCTCTGAGACAAAGTTCCACCCCTTGATACTATCTTTTTGATTTTGGGCCACAATGCAACCAACACCCCCTTTAGCTCTTTCGGATATGGGTACACCACTGTAGAGCAGCGTGTTGCCATTGAGATCCATGACTCCTTGTCCTTTTTCTTTGTTTCCGTTATAGCCAGGATTTCTAGTTTTGCTTTCCTCATCTCTTCCACCAGCTCCTCTTCCTTCCCATTTATACTTCTTGTGTTCCATGTTCCATAAGTCATAGTCCGTAGTCCGTTCCAGTTCGTCGCCTTTAGAATCAGTCCGGTTTTCTCTCTTGTGTTACTCGTAATCGTGGTTTAAAGCAAACAGGTGATTGGCCTGTTGTGCCTTTGCATGGTGGAGGGGCTGCCTCCTTACGGCCTCCATGCAGGCCGCCCTCCTCCTTTTTCATCCGGGCTTGGGACCGGCACAGGCGGAGTTCAGCAAATCTATGTGAAGATAATGTTAACCCACCAGTATTGGGTTTTCTTTATAACTGTGATCTCTTAATCATCACCTGATAATAAGGGGCATCCCCGTTCTCTGATTGATGATCGACAATAAATAGGATTCCAAAATGGCTTCTGGTTCCCTTTGAGCATCGCTCACTATACAGATGTATAGTAAATCTTCAATAAAGGTTCAGTTCATGAACACAAATATTTTCTACAAGTATCAACATATTCTGTCCTCATAATTGCTGCATATAAACATATTCAGTGCTGCTAGATAACATGTCGTCCCGACATATAGACATAGGTAAATTCATATAGACGTCTGCCCATCTGAGCCTAGGAATGAAAGAGTTCAGTGAACAGTTCTTTTACCTTGGCATAGGAAATACACTAGCAAACACAAACGCTCTCCTCTCCTGGCGTTATAGAATAAACACTGAGGACTAATAGACTTAATAAACATATCAGAAATTATCTTCTTCCCCATAACAAATCACAGAGATCACAGACTGGGGACTCGTCTTCGACATGGCTTTCGCCCGGCATTCCATCATCCCGAAAGACACACTCTCTTCTCGGCATGCGCAGAACTCCCTGACCCCAAAGTTCAGTACAAGGAAAAATAGTTCCACTTAGACATACCAAGATATCACGATATAAGACCGAATCGTCTGAAATAGACACAGAGTAAACATAGACTCGGACCATAAACATCCCTGCATAAACCTAAGCAAGAACAATCTGTTTTCTGGCCCAACAAGGGACAGACTACCGAAATCCATATTCATACGCCAACTTCGATCTCCAGGGGAAACAACCCATATAACAAAAGTATCAATCAATCATGGGTGATATATCTTTGGCCAGGAAAGCATCCTGATTCTAAAAACAAATACCTTCCCTCCGACAGATAAATATTATAATAAATATATACATTGTCACCAGTAATCTGTTGGTAACAGACTACCGCAACCCCCGGAAAAAAATGAAATTTTTTTTTTCATCTGAGAGCAACATACAATAGGCTCACCACGCACGAATAATGCGCAGATGACTAATAAGAGCAATTTATAATTTCAAATTATGGTAATGTCGAAGCATAGATCGAATTGTGAGAACACATCTCAACATCTCAGAGAAAGCATTTCTCTTAAGCATATATGTTTCCAGGGAGGTGCCACCAACGTATACTACAATGCTGGCAATGACACAGTGCATATAACAATTTCATATTTAAGCATTATAAGTACATGATTGACAAAGATGAAAAATCATTAAAGAGTAGCGGTGAATATATATCAATGAACGTAGTCATAGTAGTGATACAATCACTATATTACAAATTACAATGTATATCTATCTTGATATAGAAAAGAAAAAAACTGTTGTAGAGTTGGATGTGTTAAGAAGTCCAAGACCCAACAGTTAGGTGGAATCATGTGGGCATCTAGACAAAATGTCTGCCATCACATTATCTGATCCACGGATAGCTCGTACCGAAAAAATGAAAAGGTTGAAGAGCAATTGCATATCGAGTAGACCTCGAGCTCTTCAAATTCTTACTCTGTATAGCCGTAAGAGCTTTCTGATCGGTTTCTACTATGAAATGTGCGCCTAGAAGGAATCTTTGTAGTTTGAGAATTGACCAAACCATAGCCAATAGTTCACGGTCTAAAACCGAATAATTCCTTTCTGCAGCATTAAGTTTTCTGGAGATATACATTACAGGATGCAGAGTTCCAGAGTACTCTTGCATTAGTGCCGCTCCAATCCCAGTGGATGAAGCGTCACTACGAAGAACAAATGTCTTATCTGTAGTAGGTAACACTAAAATAGGTGGTGTTGAAAACAAATTTTTAATCTTATCCAAAGAGGATTGGCATTCCTGTGACCAGTAGACCATATTAGGCGACCCTTTCTTTAGTAGTGTAGAAAGAGGTGCCATGATAGAGGATAGATTCGGAATGAATCTTCCATAAAATTGAATAAGACCTAAGATACTTCGCACTTGCTTTTTAGTCTTAGGAATAGAGATGTTAAGTATCTTAGTAATATTATGGTCCTCTGTCTTTAGGAAACCATGACCCACTCGATGGCCTAGGAAAGAAATTTCGCTAAAACCAATGCAGGCTTTAAAGGGTTTCGCTGTCAGGTTATACTCGCGTAGAGTAGATAGTAATTCAACTAACCCCGAATAGTGATCTTCCCAAGTATCGCTGAAAAGACAGATGTCGTCTAGGTACGCGATGACATCTGACCTATAAGATAGGATTCGACGCATCATGCGTACAAATGTAGCTGGTGCGTTCATAAGGCCGAAAGGCATGAAATTCCATTGAAAAAGGCCTCTAGGTGTAGAAAAAGCCGTAATTGGTTTGGCGCGTTCAGATAAAGGAACTTGCCAATATTCTTTAGACAAATCTAGTTTAGTGAAAAAATGAGATTTAGAAAGCCTAGTAAGTAGCTCTTCTAGTAAAGGCATAGGTTCAGCATCAAACTTCGTAACTTGATTCAATTTGCGATAGTCAACGCAAAGACGTATGTTATTGTCTTTTTTCCGAACAATAACCATCGGCGAAGAATATGCAGAAGTGGATGGTTCAATTATTTTTAAATCTATCATCTCATCCAACTCCTTCTCAACCTGTGCTTGAAAATGTATAGGGATAGGATAAGGTCTGACCCTAATAGGATTATGGTCAGTTAGAATAATGTCATGTTCAATGACATGAGTTTGTCCAGGGATGTCAGTAAGGACATCCTGAAATGTTTGTAACATATCCGAAACTTGTCGCTGTTCTCCTAGAGATAAATCAGGAGAGACAGTAACATTTTTCCATGATTCACTAGAATGAAGTGGAATCATCGGAAGCGGAAGATTAACATCCGAAAAACTTGTTTCCTTATCCTGTATTACGGACAGTGATGAGTAATGACCATGTTGGACTGGTGAATCGTCCGTTGCCTGGAAAATAGGCTGTAAATAATCCGGACGCTCATGGAATTCCGTAAGCATATTGATGTGGAAGGTTTTATGCTTTCCATCAATATCGACAATGTAGTCAACATCGGAAATTTTCGAGATTATATCGTACGGACCTTTCCAAGAAATAAGAAGTCTGTTTTCCCTACAAGTTAGCAAAACAAATGCTTTGTCACCAGGACAAAGTTGTCGTAAGGTTCTTTTCTTATTGGCAAATTGTCTTGCCTTCTGTTTAGCAAATTCAGAAGAAGAAGTTGCCAATTTGCATGCTTCGATAATCTTTTGTCTCAGCGCGATGACATATTCGTAAGAAGATTTCGTGTCATCGGTAATATTATCAGCGGTTATGAGATCATGAAGCAAAGACATAGGGCCGCGCGGTCGCGCGCCAAAGACAAGTTCAAAGGGAGAAAATCCTGTATGTTCATTGGGGACCTCTCTGTAAGCGAAGAGGGCCGCGGGTAAAACCCTGTCCCAATCTTGAGGATGATCCTCAGTTATTTTCCCTAGTAAGTTTTTGAGTGTTCTATTTATCCGTTCGACCATCCCATTGGACATAGGATGATAGATACTACTCAAAGATCGCTCTATCTGCAGAGTAGACATTACTTGAGACATGGTATCCGATATTATTTGGGTGCCATGGTCTGATAATATTTCTCCGGGGAATCCCAGACGAGAAAATATAAGCCAAAGAGCATCTGCAATGTCAGCAGTAGTAATGCTCTTCAGAGGAATAGCCTCTGGCCAACGTGTGCACATACCAACACACGTCAAGATAAACTGATGTCCTGTAGCAGATTTGATCTTAAATGGACCAATGATGTCTATCGCCATTTTCTGAAATGGTCGAATAGGAATGTCTGCAGCCTGAATAGGTGCAGCATGGCGTGGACCTTTGGATTTGACTTCTTGACATACTATACAAGATCGACAATAAATCCGTTTGTCCTTGTTCACAAAATGCCAAAAGAAAGCCGCAAGAACTCTTGACTTTGTACGGGAAAAACCGATATGTCCAGCACACTGAGAGTCGTGTGCGTGTGTAGTGGTTTTTGATGTTATCGTATGGTTGCTATGTTACCTAGTGTACTGGATGAGGTCAGCTGTGAAGGCTCCTGAGATAAAAGCTGATGTGAGTTACAGAATGCCTTTCTGCTACCACTTACGACCTCAAACAGACCTATTCTACTATAATGTATGTTAGCTACGTTAAAAGTCTAGGGTACTGAAATGTAATGCGTAGGTAATAGAATACACAGACACACACATGCAAATAATAAGTCTAATAATAATAATACTAATAAGCTCTATGATAAACTGAACTAACACTGGCTTTTAGAATTTAAGTTGATAATTTTTTTAAATTTATTTAGTCCTGAACCAATTGTTTCTTTTGGTCAGGACATATGAAACAATATGTATTTATCAATAAAAGTGCATATATATATTTAATAATCAAATGAAATTTTAGTACATAGATATGTTATTACATTTGTTAATATTAATAATATCTACAATGTCCTGGGAAAACTAGCACTGGATGTTTAGTTGGGGTGGCGTCATCATACCCAATCTATGTTACAAAGTTCATTGTCCTTGACATATGGACCGATATTAGTGTTTATATAACAAGATTTTATTTCTTAAATGATAGTGGATTCAGTTGATGAATTTACAGCAGGCCAGGTTTGCACTTAACTGGCCTGTGACGATGCAGTACAGAATTCTTGTGGCCCACTCCTCTCAGTAGCTGAAGTAAAATGTTAGGCTGCACAGGCACCCGCTTTTGTACTTCTACAAAAGCATCTGGCACTATCGTAGTGCCAAACCAGAAACGCTGAAACCAAAATTTGTGCCATGTGTCAATACTCTGCTTACTACACCACTCTTACACTTAACACAGCAAAACAATATTACACAGATTGGGTCAGATCTCTCTGACCAACTTAGCACATCTCACCCAGTTGTTATCAAATAGTACCAGTTTCCCAAGACTGCATTGCATCCGAAATATGTTCAATAGTTTCCTCGTCCATCCAATAAGGTGGGTGATATGTTCCCACTGATCTCAAATATAGATCCGTCTTCCATAGTCTTAGATAGATGGACAGTCTTCTATCAAATGGCACTAGTGAGCGTCTGTATAAAACTTCTGTCCAATCAACGGACTTCCCCTCTAACTTTTTCAAATATTCAAAATATAAATGTCCAATTTCAGTCTAGTGTGTAGTATTTGTCTGTCGGTCTGTTCGTCTCAACTTGGCTTTTCCCAAAATTACACTTGTTTTTGGACGAAACTACAAGAAAAAAACTACACAAAATGTTGCCTTCCCCTACTTCTAAGATCCTATGCTAAATTATTTTTAGCTACTATCCTCCGACTTTGCCCCTAGTTCATCGCAGTTTGATTTTATGCGTTCGGCTGAAGGACGCTCAAAATGTAACTTTAGTGAAATATGCACAAAAAACTGTTCGCTAGTCTGTAATGAACAATACAGTCTTTCGTCAATATCTTCCGTGTTATCTGTCCGTCTGTGTAATTAAAAGTATATTATTTCTCTGCTCAAGATGGTCTATCAAACTAGCTAGTTTTTATTTTCATAAACCTATTATTAAGAAAAAACGGACTTTTCTCAAGGTTAGTTTTGAAATTTGTTTTTGAACCTTCGGGTATGGCATTTGCCGCTATATTCAAATTAAAACGACCAATTACGGTAAAACGTCTAAGATACGTCTGGTTCGAATAAGAGCTAAGGTCTTTTTTTTTGTCCATTTCCTTACATTGTGTCAACTATTGGCGTAATTTTTCCTTTAAACTACAAATTGCGTCTTTTTAGCATTTAGATTCAAACACGTGTTCAGACATAATTTTTTTCTTTTATCTCCGTTTCTACCCCGTCTAAAAGGATATGTCGTTTAGTTTGCATGTTCCAACTAGTTAGTTTCAATGGCGCTAGAAAGCGCTGGCGTGGGCGAGAATGTATCCTCGTACCTTACCTATATTTTTATCCCTACATGTTATTTTACCCGTTATCTTTATAATTGGAGGTATTTTAACGTTCCATCACTGTAATTTCACCACACATCTCCCCACCTGAGAACATGCACTAGTGCAAGTTCCAAAACCAGTGATACACATAGATAAAATTACTCCTCCCGCCTACTAACTATTCTAATTTTGATCACAGGGGTGCCTACTGAGGAAATCTGCACCGACATTCAGTGACCCCGGGATATATTCAATAATAAACTGATAAGGTTGCAACAATAAAGACTATCTTAACAATCTTGCATTTTCATGCTTGGCCTGAGATAAGAACACAAGTGGCTGGTGATCTGTCTGGACCACAAAAGTCCTACCATACAGATAAATTTGGAACTTTTTTATTGCCCGGATTAACGCTAAACATTCTTTTTCGCTTGTGGAATATCCTTGCTCCGCTTTGTTCAACTTGCGGCTTGCATAAGCGACTGGGTTCAGTTCCCCGTTGGGTGAAGATGACCTTTGCAACAGAGCCGCCCCCAGGCCTACATTGCTTGCATCTGTTCTCACCACAAAGTCCTGTGTCAAATCAGGCAATTTGAGAATAGGCTTGCTAGTGAGTTTTTCCTTTAACTCTTGAAATGACTATTCACATTGCGATGACCAAACAATTTTATCTGGATTTCCCTTGCGAGTCAGATCAGTCAGAGGAGCACATATAGAGTTAAAATTTTTGATATATTTTTGGTAAAACCCGCATAACGACACAAATGATCGGTCAGGGGTCATGTTACCCTGATATACAGTGTGTCCCAAGAATTCCAACTCTTTGCATCCAATACAACATTTTGTTGGTCTAGCAGTTAAGTTCGCTTCTCTGAGCCTATCAAATAACATATTCAGAGAGTTAATGTGTTCTTCAAATGTTTCCGTGGCGACGAGAATATCATCCATGAAATTCGTGATACATGGATTATTCAAGGGATCCAACAATTTGCGCATCATCCTAGAAAATACACTCGGAGCATTTTTCAATCCGAATGGTAGCATGTTGAATTCATAATGTCCTTCCGAGGTGCTAAAAGCTAAATAAGGTCTAACTTCAGGCTTCACTGGAATCTGGTAATAGCCTTTGCTAAGATCCACCTTCGAAAAGTATTTGGCCTTGTTCAATCTGGCAAATAACTGTTTTGTGTCTGGTAATGGATCCACTTGTCCTTCTGTGACAGCATTCAGTTTCCTGTAATCTATGCACAGTCTATGTTCCCCAGACGGTTTCCTCAACAAAACTACACTGGAGCTAAAAGAAGATTCACTGTGTGAAATAATCCCTTCCTTCAACAAATAATATATTTCCTCTTTCAATGCCTTCTCCTTAGCGAACGGAACAGAATAGGCTCTCATACAGATTGGGTTTGAGTCTATCAGCTTCATGTCATACTGTAGCAAATTTGTATGTCCTGGTTTATCTGTTAATACATCTGTATGTTCCTCCAGAACCTGTTGAACTCTCTCCCTCTGATTTTTAGTCAGGTGCTTACTGACTTTTACCTGTGCGGCTGTCTCACAGGGATGTAATGGGTATTCATGTGAGGTGAGTGGTTCCTTTTTCATTTTAGTTGCGATAGCCAAGGTCAGTAAGGGGGTGCTTTCCTGGATTGGTCTGTCCAGATACTTCTTTAAAAGGTTTACATGATATATTTTCTCCTTCCCCTTTTTGTCAATTTTATAGTTTGTTCTAGACACCTTCTCTAGAACCGTATATGGACCTTGCCATCCAATTTATAACTTATTCTGGCTGCCGGGTAGTAGAAGAAGCACTTTCTCTCCCACAGCTAATTCTCTGTCCTTTGCATTCCTATTAAAATACGCTGCATGTTTCTTCCTGGCTTGTCTCAAATTATCATTTGCCAGTTTCCATCCAGCTTTCAGACGAGTGGTCAGCTCGTTCACATATTGATATGATGAGGTAACAGTCTCTTCTGCTTTCTCATCTGTCCAGGTCCTTAATAAGTTACATATGAACTTTTAAATTTTCATACTTATTTTTCATGGCACCCGTCGGGCCCTTTCCATTAGAAGCCTTATAGTGAGGACTTTTCTTCCTAGAATCATCACTCACAAATCGACCACTACCAATTTTTTTCTTGGGTTTGTCGTCCCACTTTAGATTACTTGTGAGAGATCTTCGCTCTCGTTTAGTTTCCTCCAGTTTATATAATGCTGACCGAGGGATTGTCAGCTTATTCTGGGGTAAAATTACTCTTTGTACTCGTCGCATAGTGGCCATGTTAATACATTCAAGTGAAGACTGGGTGTGAAAAGGGGGCTCCCATTCCACGTTGTCTACTTTATTATAATTATTTTTCCTTCCAGGCCTAAGTTTGCCCCGTGGCGTTTCTAGGTCCTGCACATTTTTTTCCCTTTGTGGGTGTTCCCTCATGAAATACGCCACATGCTTCTACAAAGTTCTCAATATCGACATTTACGTCGGGCCAATAGTATTTTCGAGCAACCTTTTGGCAGATGGTACCTACTTTCTCATGGTCACCATCTTTTCCAACATGTAAGCTCCTTATTAAATTTGCCCTATATACCTTGGGAAGAACCAACTGTCCGTGACCAGTGGATCTAGTTCCTGTCTTCCTGTATAGCAATTTGCCCTTCATAAAGTACTCTCCCTTGCTTGGAGGTGTGTGGCACTTGGGCAATTTCTTAAAACATGGCTTGAGTGTCCCATCCTCAGCCTGCGCCTTCCTCATCTCCTCTGGATGAGCATTTATAGGTTCACCTTCTTCCTCCTTTTTCTGTGACCTGGTCTGCACTGTCGCCATGATCACAGGTCTCTCGGGATTCCCCAAGAAGACGTATCTATACCCCAATATCAGAGGGTAGATTGGTTCATCTATCACTGCTGCTCTGATTTCTCCTTCCACATAGCGAGTTTTCATCGTTATCCTTGCGATGGGAAGTGTCATGAGTGGTATGTCCTTAGTCGCCCCTTGTATTTCCACTGTTTCTGTGGTATACTGACTTGGGTCCACTAGGCTAGACTTCACAACTGAATCATAATCCAAACCTGTATCATATAGGCACCTTATGGTGACCCCATTACAAATAACATCCTCACAAACTGGGGGGTGATAAGGTTCCCGCTGTCCATTAGGATTAACCTTTAATCTCTGGTTCCCCGATTTCATTGCAGCAATGTTTGAAGGTTTCCTTTTACAAAATTCGGTGTTATGGTTGTCTCTCTTACACCATTTGCACCATCTCTTTCCTTGGTTAAAAGGTTTTCGTTCATTATATTTTTGGTCATTGAACTGTGAGTTTCTATCACGATAATCATTTCTTGGCCTATCAAAATTTGTCCTGCGTTTATTACCTTGTTCTTTGGTATCAAATTTACTAAATTGCTGTGGAGCTTTAAAATTGTCTACATGCTTCTTTTTAGTGCCACTTACCTCTGCCTGGGCTGCCTGATACCTCTCAGCGACAATAAAAACTTGCCTAAACCTCTCTGCACCTTGTTCCATGAGAAATTTTCTCAGGTCTGGAGCCATGGACTCTCTTAATTGCTCTATCATGATCATCTCTTTGAGATCTTGGGTCTTCCCCAGAGCAGTTTATTTCTCCAAATAGGTTTCCAGTCTGGCAGAGAATTGGTGGTATGGGTCCCCAGACAACAGTTTGGCATTTCTAAACTTCTTACGATAAAATTCACCATTCTTTTCATATCTCAATAACAGAGCCTGCTTTACCATGTCATAATTGTCTTGGTCGTCTCTATGCATCTTAGCAAAAACTTCATAAGAAGTACCTCTAAGCCCCTGGGATAACTTAAGACTCCACCTCTCTCTCTCCAACCCATACGTAGTAGCTAATAGTTCGAATCTACTTAGGTACCCCTCTATGTCATCGTCTTTCTCAACAAAATGGTCTAAATGAAACCCCATAGCTGAGGTTGAGGCTCCCTGACTAGGCGTAGCATCTGAGGGAAAGGGGCTGGCACCATTTTCAGGAGCCTGGCCTTGTAATTCCAGCTCCCTTAGTCGTAATTCGTGCTCCCTTTGCAATCTTCTATCTTCTGCTTCCCTTTCGGCAATCTCTTTTCTTCTGCCTCCCTTTCGGCCTTTTTTTCTTCTAATTGGAGCCTCTTAATCTCCCTATCTGCCTCCAATGCCTTAGCCTCTTTGTCAGCCTCAATCTGCAGCCTCTTAAGTTCTCTATCAGCCTCAATTTGTAACCTCTTCTCTTCAGCTAACCTCCTATCTTCCCTTTCCATATACTTGTCACGTTCTGAAGTTACATACTGAATTAAAACTTGACCCTCAGCACAGCAGCCGGTCTAAATTTTGCTAGATCTGCCATACTAAATCATACAATTTAACAATGACTAAGGTAAACAACAAAGTGTAATTAACAAGGTAATATATTAATTAATTAATTACCACTGGCTGTGAAGATTCATCAACTTTTACTTTCCACTTTTTATTTTAGGGACACTGTTACATTTATTCACTTATGCCCCCAATAGTTTAATTCCCAGACCAGGAGATCCTATATCTGTAATGGGAGAGGGTTCAAATCCCGGACAGGACCCCAATATTTGTAGTGGTTTTTGATGTTATTGTATGGTTGCTATGTTACCTAGTGTACTGGATGAGGTCAGCTGTGAAGGCGCCTGAGATAAAAGCTGATGTGAGTTACAGAATGCCTTTCTGCTACCACTTACGACCTCAAACAGACCTATTCTACTATAATGTATGTTAGCTACGTTAAAAGTCTAGGGTACTGAAATGTAATGTGTAGGTAATAGAATACACAGACACACACATGTAAATAATAAGTCTAATAATAATAATACTAAGCTCTATGATGAACTGAACTAACACTGGCTTTTAGAATTTAAGTTGATAATTTTTTAAATTTATTTAGTCCTGAACCAATTGTTTATTTTGGTCAGGACAATGAAACAATATGTATTTATCAATAAAAGTGCATATATATATTTAATAATCAAATGAAATTTTAGTACATAGATATGTTATTACATTTGTTAATATTAATAATATCTACAATGTCCTGGGAAAACTAGCACTGGATGTTTAGTTGGGGTGGCGTCATCATGCCCAATCTATGTTACAAAGTTCATTGTCCTTGACATATGGACCGATATTAGTGTTTATATAACAAGAGTTTATTTCTTAAATGATGGTGGATTCAGTTGATGGATTTACAGCAGGCCAGGTTTGCACTTAACTGGCCTGTGACGATGCAGTACAGAATTCTTGTGGCCCACTCCTCTCAGTAGCTGGAGTAAAATGTTAGGCTGCACAGGCACCCGCTTTTGTACTTCTACAAAAGCATCTGGCACTATCGTAGTGCCAGACCAGAAACTCTGAAACCAAAATTTGTGCCATGTGTCAATACTCTGCTTACTACACCACTCTTACACACAACACAGCAAAACAACATTACACAGATTGGGTCAGATCTCTCTGACCAACTTAGCACATCTCACCCAGTTGTTATCAAATAGTACCAGTTTCCCAAGACTGCATTGCATCCGAAATATGTTCAATAGTTTCCTCGTCCATCCAATAAGGTGGGTGATATGTTCCCACTGATCTCAAATATAGATCCGTCTTCCATAGTCTTAGATAGGTTTTCATATATTGTTAGTTTGTCTCTAGGCCCTGGACTGCGGCTGGGGACCTAGAGTAAGCACTCACTTGTCGTAATCATTTTTCATGATATGGCAGTATCAATCACTCAAAATATTAAAATAAACAAGATAAATGCTTTTTTCCTTACCACAATTCAGAATTGAGAACACAGTTACTTAGTACTAGCAAAACTCAGCTGAGCTGCTGGCTAGATTAGGGCGTCCCACTGATTTTTATTTAGTATTTCCTGGAAATCACCTCTAGCAGTAACGAACTGTGTCAATGGACAGTCTTCTATCAAATGGCACTAGTGAGCGTCTGTATAAAACTTCTGTCTAATCAACGGACTTCCCCTCTAACTTTTTCAAATATTCAAAATATAAATGTCCAATTTCAGTCTAGTGTGTAGTATTTGTCTGTCGGTCTGTTCGTCTCAACTTGGCTTTTCCCAAAATTACACTTGTTTTTGGACGAAACTACAAGAAAAAAACTACACAAAATTTTGCCTTCCCCTACTTCTAAGATCCTATACAAAGTTATTTTTAGCTACTATCCTCCGACTTTGCCCCTAGTTCATCTACAGTTTGATTTTATGCGTTCGGCTCAAGGACGCTCAAAATGTAACTTTAGTGAAATATGCACAAAAAACTGTTCGCTAGTCGGTATTGAACAATACAGTCTTTCGTCAATATCTTCCGTGTTATCTGTCCGTCTGTGTAATTAAAAGTATATTATTTCTCTGCTCAAGATGGGCTATCAAACTAGCTAGTTTTTATTTTCATAAACCTATTATTAAGAAAAAACCTACTTTTCTCAAGGTTAGTTTTGAAATTTGTTTTTGAACCTTCGGGTAGGGCATTTGCCGCTATATTCAAATTAAAACGACCAATTACGGTAAAACGTCTAAGATACGTCTGGTTCGAATAAGAGCTAAGGTCTTTTTTTTTCATTTCCTTACATTGTGTCAACTATTGGCGTAATTTTTCCTTTAAACTACAAATTGCGTCTTTTTAGCATTTAGATTCAAACACGTGTTCAGACATAAATTTTTTTCTTTTATCTCCGTTTCTACCCCGTCTAAAAGGATATGTCGTTTAGTTTGCATGTTCCAACTAGTTAGTTTCAATGGCGCTAGAAAGCGCTGGCGTGGGCGAGAATGTATCCTCGTACCTTACCTATATTTTTATCCCTACATGTTATTTTACCCGTTATCTTTATAATTGGAGGTATTTTAACGTTGCATCACTGTAATTTCACCACACATCTCCCCACCTGAGAACATGCACTAGTGCAAATTATAAAACCAGTGATACACATAGATAAAATTACTCCTCCCGCCTACTAACTATTCTAATTTTGATCACAGGGGTGCCTACTTAGGAAATCTGCACCGACATTCAGTGACCCCGGGATATATTCAATAATAAACTGATAAGGTTGCAACAATAAAGACCATCTTAACAATCTTGCATTTTCATGCTTGGCCTGAGATAAGAACACAAGTGGCTGGTGATCTGTCTGGACCACAAAAGTCCTACCATACAGATAAATTTGGAACTTTTTTATTGCCCAGATTAACGCTAAACATTCTTTTTCGCTTGTGGAATATCCTTGCTCCGCTTTGTTCAACTTGCGGCTTGCATAAGCGACTGGGTTCAGTTCCCCATTGGGTGAAGATGACCTTTGCAACAGAGCCGCCCCCAGGCCCACATTGCTTGCATCTGTTCTCACCACAAAGTCCTGTGTCAAATCAGGCAATTTGAGAATAGGCTTGCTAGTGAGTTTTTCCTTTAACTCTTGAAATGCCAATTCACATTGCGATGACCAAACAATTGTATCTGGATTTCCCTTGCGAGTCAGATCAGTCAGAGGAGCACATATAGAGTTAAAATTTTTGATATATTTTTGGTAAAACCCGCATAACGACACAAATGATCGCACGTCCTTTTTTGTTTGTGGTCTAGGTGCTCTCTGCAGTTTTTCCAAGTTCTTAGGGTCAGGGGTCATGTTACCCTGATATACAGTGTGTCCCAAGAATTCCAACTCTTTGCATCCAATACAACATTTTGTTGGTCTAGCAGTTAAGTTCGCTTCTCTGAGCCTATCAAATAACATATTCAGAGAGTTAATGTGTTCTTCAAATGTTTCCGTGGCGACGAGAATATCATCCATGAAATTCGTGATACATGGATTATTCAAGGGATCCAACAATTTGCGCATCATCCTAGAAAATACACTCGGAGCATTTTTCAATCCGAATGGTAGCATGTTGAATTCATAATGTCCTTCCGAGGTGCTAAAAGCTAAATAAGGTCTAACTTCAGGCTTCACTGGAATCTGGTAATAGCCTTTGCTAAGATCCACCTTCGAAAAGTATTTGGCCTTGTTCAATCTGGCAAATAACTGTTTTGTGTCTGGTAATGGATCCACTTGTCCTTCTGTGACAGCATTCAGTTTCCTGTAATCTATGCACAGTCTATGTTCCCCAGACGGTTTCCTCAACAAAACTACACTGGAGCTAAAAGAAGATTCACTGTGTGAAATAATCCCTTCTTTCAACAAATAATCTATTTCTGAGGTGAGTGGTTCCTTTTTCATTTTAGTTGCGATAGCCAAGGTCAGTAAGGGGGTGCTTTCCTGGATTGGTCTGTCCAGATACTTCTTTAAAAGGTTTACATGATATATTTTCTCCTTCCCCTTT
This sequence comes from Oreohelix idahoensis, assembly GCA_024509875.1. Taxonomy (NCBI): domain Eukaryota; kingdom Metazoa; phylum Mollusca; class Gastropoda; order Stylommatophora; family Oreohelicidae; genus Oreohelix; species Oreohelix idahoensis. Next base: position 402,025 of record JAMPIV010012429.1, read on the forward strand.
TTGTCAATTTTATAGTTTGTTCTAGACACCTTCTCTAGAACCGTATATGGACCTTGCCATCCAATTTGTAACTTATTCTGGCTGCCGGGTAGTAGAAGAAGCACTTTCTCTCCCACAGCTAATTCTCTGTCCTTTGCTTTCCTATTAAAATACGCTGCATGTTTCTTCCTGGCTTGTCTCAAATTATCATTTGCCAGTTTCCATCCAGCTTTCAGACGAGTGGTCAGCTCGTTCACATATTGATATGATGAGGTAACAGTCTCTTCTGCTTTCTCATCTGTCCAGGTCCTTAATAAGTTACATATGAACTTTTAAATTTTCATACTTATTTTTCATGGCACCCGTCGGGCCCTTTCCATTAGAAGCCTTATAGTGAGGACTTTTCTTCCTAGAATCATCACTCACAAATCGACCACTACCAATTTTTTTCTTGGGTTTGTCGTCCCACTTTAGATTACTTGTGAGAGATCTTCGCTCTCGTTTAGTTTCCTCCAGTTTATATAATGCTGACCGAGGGATTGTCAGCTTATTCTGGGGTAAAATTACTCTTTGTACTCGTCGCATAGTGGCCATGTTAATACATTCAAGTGAAGACTGGGTGTGAAAAGGGGGCTCCCATTCCACGTTGTCTACTTTATTATAATTATTTTTCCTTCCAGGCCTAAGTTTGCCCCGTGGCGTTTCTAGGTCCTGCACATTTTTTTCCCTTTGTGGGTGTTCCCTCATGAAATACGCCACATGCTTCTACAAAGTTCTCAATATCGACATTTACGTCGGGCCAATAGTATTTTCGAGCAACCTTTTGGCAGATGGTACCTACTTTCTCATGGTCACCATCTTTTCCAACATGTAAGCTCCTTATTAAATTTGCCCTATATACCTTGGGAAGAACCAACTGTCCGTGACCAGTGGATCTAGTTCCTGTCTTCCTGTATAGCAATTTGCCCTTCATAAAGTACTCTCCCTTGCTTGGAGGTGTGTGGCACTTGGGCAATTTCTTAAAACATGGCTTGAGTGTCCCATCCTCAGCCTGCGCCTTCCTCATCTCCTCTGGATGAGCATTTATAGGTTCACCTTCTTCCTCCTTTTTCTGTGACCTGGTCTGCACTGTCGCCATGATCACAGGTCTCTCGGGATTCCCCAAGAAGACGTATCTATACCCCAATATCAGAGGGTAGATTGGTTCATCTATCACTGCTGCTCTGATTTCTCCTTCCACATAGCGAGTTTTCATCGTTATCCTTGCGATGGGAAGTGTCATGAGTGGTATGTCCTTAGTCGCCCCTTGTATTTCCACTGTTTCTGTGGTATACTGACTTGGGTCCACTAGGCTAGACTTCACAACTGAATCATAATCCAAACCTGTATCATATAGGCACCTTATGGTGACCCCATTACAAATAACATCCTCACAAACTGGGGGGTGATAAGGTTCCCGCTGTCCATTAGGATTAACCTTTAATCTCTGGTTCCCCGATTTCATTGCAGCAATGTTTGAAGGTTTCCTTTTACAAAATTCGGTGTTATGGTTGTCTCTCTTACACCATTTGCACCATCTCTTTCCTTGGTTAAAAGGTTTTCGTTCATTATATTTTTGGTCATTGAACTGTGAGTTTCTATCACGATAATCATTTCTTGGCCTATCAAAATTTGTCCTGCGTTTATTACCTTGTTCTTTGGTATCAAATTTACTAAATTGCTGTGGAGCTTTAAAATTGTCTACATGCTTCTTTTTAGTGCCACTTACCTCTGCCTGGGCTGCCTGATACCTCTCAGCGACAATAAAAACTTGCCTAAACCTCTCTGCACCTTGTTCCATGAGAAATTTTCTCAGGTCTGGAGCCATGGACTCTCTTAATTGCTCTATCATGATCATCTCTTTGAGATCTTGGGTCTTCCCCAGAGCAGTTTATTTCTCCAAATAGGTTTCCAGTCTGGCAGAGAATTGGTGGTATGGGTCCCCAGACAACAGTTTGGCATTTCTAAACTTCTTACGATAAAATTCACCATTCTTTTCATATCTCAATAACAGAGCCTGCTTTACCATGTCATAATTGTCTTGGTCGTCTCTATGCATCTTAGCAAAAACTTCATAAGAAGTACCTCTAAGCCCCTGGGATAACTTAAGACTCCCCTCTCTCTCTCTCTCCAACCCATACGTAGTAGCTAATAGTTCGAATCTACTTAGGTACCCCTCTATGTCATCGTCTTTCTCAACAAAATGGTCTAAATGAAACCCCATAGCTGAGGTTGAGGCTCCCTGACTAGGCGTAGCATCTGAGGGAAAGGGGCTGGCACCATTTTCAGGAGCCTGGCCTTGTAATTCCAGCTCCCTTAGTCGTAATTCGTGCTCCCTTTGCAATCTTCTATCTTCTGCTTCCCTTTCGGCAATCTCTTTTCTTCTGCCTCCCTTTCGGCCTTTTTTTCTTCTAATTGGAGCCTCTTAATCTCCCTATCTGCCTCCAATGCCTTAGCCTCTTTGTCAGCCTCAATCTGCAGCCTCTTAAGTTCTCTATCAGCCTCAATTTGTAACCTCTTCTCTTCAGCTAACCTCCTATCTTCCCTTTCCATATACTTGTCACGTTCTGAAGTTACATACTGAATTAAAACTTGACCCTCAGCACAGCAGCCGGTCTAAATTTTGCTAGATCTGCCATACTAAATCATACAATTTAACAATGACTAAGGTAAACAACAAAGTGTAATTAACAAGGTAATATATTAATTAATTAATTACCACTGGCTGTGAAGATTCATCAACTTTTACTTTCCACTTTTTATTTTAGGGACACTGTTAAATTTATTCACTTATGCCTCCAATAGTTTAATTCCCAGACCAGGAGATCCTAATATCTGTAATGGGAGAGGGTTCAAATCCCGGACAGGACCCCAATATTTGTAGTGGTTTTTGATGTTATTGTATGGTTGCTATGTTACCTAGTGTACTGGATGAGGTCAGCTGTGAAGGCTCCTGAGATAAAAGCTGATGTGAGTTACAGAATGCCTTTCTGCTACCACTTACGACCTCAAACAGACCTATTCTACTATAATGTATGTTAGCTACGTTAAAAGTCTAGGGTACTGAAATGTAATGTGTAGGTAATAGAATACACAGACACACACATGTAAATAATAAGTCTAATAATAATAATACTAATAAGCTCTATGATAAACTGAACTAACACTGGCTTTTAGAATTTAAGTTGATAATTTTTTTAAATTTATTTAGTCCTGAACCAATTGTTTCTTTTGGTCAGGACATATGAAACAATATGTATTTATCAATAAAAGTGCATATATATATTTAATAATCAAATGAAATTTTAGTACATAGATATGTTATTACATTTGTTAATATTAATAATATCTACAATGTCCTGGGAAAACTAGCACTGGATGTTTAGTTTGGGTGGCGTCATCATACCCAATCTATGTTACAAAGTTCATTGTCCTTGACATATGGACCGATATTAGTGTTTATATAACAAGATTTTATTTCTTAAATGATGGTGGATTCAGTTGATGAATTTACAGCAGGCCAGGTTTGCACTTAACTGGCCTGTGACGATGCAGTACAGAATTCTTGTGGCCCACTCCTCTCAGTAGCTGGAGTAAAATGTTAGGCTGCACAGGCACCCGCTTTTGTACTTCTACAAAAGCATCTGGCACTATCGTAGTGCCAGACCAGAAACTCTGAAACCAAAATTTGTGCCATGTGTCAATACTCTGCTTACTACACCACTCTTACACACAACACAGCAAAACAACATTACACAGATTGGGTCAGATCTCTCTGACCAACTTAGCACATCTCACCCAGTTGTTATCAAATAGTACCAGTTTACCAAGACTGCATTGCATCCGAAATACGTTCAATAGTTTCCTCGTCCATCCAATAAGGTGGGTGATATGTTACCACTGATCTCAAATATAGATCCGTCTTCCATAGTCTTAGATAGGTTTTCATATATTGTTAGTTTGTCTCTAAGCCCTGGACTGCGGCTGGGGACCTAGAGTAAGCACTCACTTGTCCCACAAAGACGCCATAGGCGTGGTGGAAGCGATAGATTGATCAATTTGTTGTTGCCCTAAGACGCCACTAGGCGTACTGGCCACGGACTGCTTCGTCGGTTGGTGGCTAAGGACGGAAGAAGAAGAAGAAGAAGTGTAGTATTTGTCTGTCGGTCTGTTCGTCTCAACTTGGCTTTTCCCAAATTACACTTGTTTTGGACGAAACTACAAGAAAAAAACTACACATAATTTTGCCTTCCCCTACTTCTAAGATCCTATGCTAAGTTATTTTTAGATACTATCCTCCGACTTTGCCCCTAGTTCATCGCAGTTTGATTTTATGCGTTCGGCTCAAGGACGCTCAAAATGTAACTTTAGTGAAATATGCACAAAAAACTGTTCGCTAGTCTGTAATGAACAATACAGTCTTTCGTCAATATCTTCCGTGTTATCTGTCCGTCTGTGTAATTAAAAGTATATTATTTCTCTGCTCAAGATGGGCTATCAAACTAGCTAGTTTTTATTTTCATAAACCTATTATTAAGAAAAAACCGACTTTTCTCAAGGTTAGTTTTGAAATTTGTTTTTGAACCTTCGGGTATGGCATTTGCCGCTATATTCAAATTAAAACGACCAATTACGGTAAAACGTCTAAGATACGTCTGGTTCGAATAAGAGCTAAGGTCTTTTTTTTTTTGGTCCATTTCCTTACATTGTGTCAACTATTGGCGTAATTTTTCCTTTAAACTACAAATTGCGTCTTTTTAGCATTTAGATTCAAACACGTGTTCAGACATAAATTTTTTTCTTTTATCTCCGTTTCTACCCCGTCTAAAAGGATATTTCGTTTAGTTTGCATGTTCCAACTAGTTAGTTTCAATGGCGCTAGAAAGCGCTGGCGTGGGCGAGAATGTATCCTCGTACCTTACCTATATTTTTATCCCTACATGTTATTTTACCCGTTATCTTTATAATTGGAGGTATTTTAACGTTCCATCACTGTAATTTCACCACAGCGTGCTGCAAAATTTTAAATCTCAAATTCTTGGGCACAAGAATCTTAGAATGACTTGACTTAGTGGAGTCTTGCACCATACGTACAAGTACGCCATTCTTCATTGTAATCCAAGATTTACGCTTTGTATCTTTATTCGGATCACCTTTTGTTGCAAGAGTGAAGAATTTCTTTAGAGTCGGATCCTCTTCTTGCTGTTTTATAAACGAGTCACGAGAAATTACCAAGGGATCATCTTGGTTATGCACTTCATTATCTTCAGTAGATGTAGTTTGAGGCATATTAAGAGCTTGAGCTCTAGTGACTACAGCATTAGCAGTTTGCATATTTTGTTTTTCCCAAACGGAAATTTGTTGTGGAGTACATTCTTTGACTCCGTGAATACGACCGATGATAAGATCAGCGATCGGATTCGGCAGAAGACATGCGTGTACATCTCCTGTAAAGAAAGAAGTAGCAATCCTAATGATAGCAGTAGAGTATTTCTCTAAGGTGCCGCCAAATGTTACACATTTGACTACTTTTCCAGTGGCACGAGAAGGATCTACAAGTGACTGCCTAACACCAATTGTGGTGCATCCAGAATAAAAAAGAACTGAGACTGGATTGTCATTTACTAAACCTTTATGTAAGACAAGAGAACCTGTTCCATCATGCGCGACTGACGCAGGAAGAGCGGGAAGAGGATGGCCACAACTTAACGTGGACACCGTAGTTGGTTCAAATAATGTTTTGCATTGGGGGCACCGAGATGCTCTCCCAAAATCAAAAGCGGAACATGCCATATTATTAGCGTCATTATTATCTTTAGTCTGCTTATAGGCTTCATGTGACTCTTGCTGTGCAGAGTTTGCCTGATAATGCGATTTATGTTTTTTGTATTGTGATCTACCTCGATTATTATTGCCTCTGTTTACTATTGACGCCTTCAGCATTCCAGTGCATTATTTTAAATGGTCTTTTCTTTGCTTGGCCAGTAGCTCTATTCTCATGCCTCCTGGCTCCCCGGGGCAATTGAGAAGGACCCCCAGTAGTAGGGGTTGGGCCCTTCCGAGGCAGAGGGCCCGGCACTGCGCCTGCCTGGGTGTCCGTCACAGGGCGAGTGCCATAACGTTTTGCAGATATAGGCATACTTCCCATAGCGCTAATGCGTGGCATCCTGATTGCTGTGGTGCGCCTCTTGGCTGGTTGCCTCCGTCTTCAGCACCTTGACTTGCTAGGGCAGACTGTGGTCTTGCTCACCTATCTCGGAGTTACATTCGATGATAGGCTGACATGGAAGCAGCACATCAACAAGGCAGCAACAAAGGCCAGGAGGAAGCTAGCCATCCTGAGAAAACTAAGTGGAACCACATGGGGAGCCAGCGGGAAAATACTTAGTAAAGTTTACCAGCAGGGCATACGACCACACCTGGAATATGGGTCAGCTGCGTGGTGTCCAGCATCAAACACCACATTACAAGAGCTAGATAAGGTGCAAAACCAGGCGCTTAGGGTCATCACGGGGGCAATGAAATCAACGCCTATAGTGGAGATGGAGAAAATGGGGAGGATACAAGCACTGAGAGAACGCAGAGACACGAAAGTGCTAACACAGGCAGAAAAGTTCCTCTGTATGCCGAGCCATCCAATGAAGGACAGATTCCAAAACCTAGCAATGGGGCGACTGAAAAGAAGCAGCTTTATCCACCAGGCCAAACGATTTCGTAGACAAACCTCAGACCTGCCTGAAGTTAACAGCCCTCTAAAGTCTGTGCCAGAACAAACCCCTTGGAGAGAGGAGCATGGACTACCAGTACACATCCACACAAAAGTGAAAGGAATATTCGACAGGGATGAACAGAACAGCGTGCAACGTAGGACAGTCACTCTCAGTTTCCTGGATGATAAATACCCACAGGACCTCTGGGTCCGAGTATACACGGATGGGTCAGCACAGAATGCAGTAAAGAATGGAGGAGCAGGAGTGTACATAGAATACCCAAACAACACTAGGGATACGGTCAGAGTACCAACGGGGAAATTCTGTAACAACTATGATGCAGAAGTCCAGGCAATCAAGGTGGCAACTGAGAAACTACTGAACACCAATCTCGGTCCACAGCCTGTGGTATTCCTGACAGATGCAAGATCAGCACTCCAAGCACTTCAGTCCAGAAAATTGCCAGTTATACAGGCCCTACTTTCTGAACTGTGCAACCAGCGCAGGGTCGCCATGCAGTGGATACCGTCTCATTGTGGAATACCAGGAAACGAGAGAGCAGACGGACTGGCTAAAGAAGGTGCTGCAGACGAACAACCGGATGTACCAGTTACGTACCATCAGAAGAAAAAGATGATCAAATCAATCAGAAAGCCACCAACATCAACGCAGGATGACTACCAAGCTATGAACAGATCAGAACAAATAGTCATTCTGCGCCTCAGAACAGGACACAACCGCCTCCGCAGCCACATGTATACAAAATTCAAGATTGGCAATTCACCCATGTGTACATGTGGACAGGCACCCCAGACAGCGGAGCACGTACTGCAAGATTGCCCCGAATATGATATATTGAGGCAAACCCACTGGCCCAGAGAAACAACACTGGAAGCAAAACTATATGGACCCCTGTATGAACTACAAAAGACAGTGAAGTTTATACAAGAAACAACATTGCAGATATAGACAATATATTTCAAGCGAACGAAAGAAGAAGAAGAAGAAGAATTGCCTCTGTAATCATTATTGTTTCCTCTATTGTAACCCCTATTTGGGTTTGAGTCATAGTTCTCATGGTTACCATTATCATATTCATTATAATGAGTATCTCTATAATTATGGTCTTGTTGTCTCCATGATGGATGACTTGGATAGTTTCTATAATGACTTCCTCTGCGGAAATTCCTATAATTATGACTACCCCTGAATCGAGGGCTGTCGGCTCGTCTCTAGTACTTCGCAGAAGAACCCTGAAATGATTGGTTACCTTGGTTTTGATAACTATTATGGTTACCCTTTTTATCAAACCTGTTTTGTGGTCCCTGAAATTTGTGTGAATAATTAGGGTTGTATGGTGTTGCTGATGCAACTGGCATACTTTCTTTAATCTTAGCATTGCTAAAAGCTACGTCCGGATGTGCCGTGACGTATTGGGTACAATATTCTTCCATTTCTTTTAGTGTCTTGGGTTTACGCTCATGTAGGAATTCAAGAAATGGTTTATTTACACTTGACATAATCTTGTCTCTGAGCAACAAGTCCATAAGTGCTTCATATGTCTTTTCTGTTTTGGACAACTCAATCCAACGATTAAATGTAAGACGTGTCCTTGCAATGAATTCTGAGAATTCTACCCCTGATTCAGGTACCATTTTCTTAAACAAAATACGGTAACCTTTCTCTGTTAATTGATATTTTTTCAATAAAGCTGCCCTAATAACATCATAATTATCCTTGTCGCCTCTTCAACCAAACTTAAACTAGGCTAGTCAGAGAATCACCTTTCAAATTTTCTGATAACTGGTTAGCATATTGTGATTTATCCACATTATGAGCTCGACAAGAGCGTTCAAATCTATCCAGCCAGAATGTTATGTCATCACTGGAAGGATTGAACGCTGGTACCTTGACCTTGTAAGTAAAGGGTTTGCCATTACCACTAGAGGACTGATCAACATTACTCATATTTGTCAATTTCAATTTTTCTAACTCAAATGCTAACAGTTTTTCCTCATGTTCTCTTTTTGCCTTTCTCTCCTCGGCTTCAGCTTCTCTGTCTAATCTCTTTTGTTCAGCCTCAGCTTCTCTGTGTAATCTCTTTTGTTCAGCATCTTTTTCTAATCTCTTTTGTTCAGCCTCAGCTTCTTTGTCTAATCTCTTTTGTTCAGCCTCAGCTTCTCTGTCTAATCTCTTTTGTTCAGCCTCAGCTTCTTTATTTTGTTTTTCCATTTCCATTTGGAATCTCCTTTCGTCTATTTGCATCTGCAATTTCTTTTGCTCAAATTCTAATTCCATTCTTTTATCCTCGGCTTTTTGTTTTCTCTCTTCCGCCTTTTGTGCTTTTTCATATTGACTGGTAGCATACTCATCTAACTTATCTCCAGTCTTGCCTAGGGATTTCCCTAACTCAATGAAGTAATCTAAAGTCGACATAATGTATACCACTATGTGACTAGATACCTGAAATAGCAATAATGAAATCTATCTCCAAATAAATGGAAACAAGCTCTTAATAGCTTGAATAACTAGCTCCCTTTATCACAATCTCTGTGGGAAACAAGCCTTTAAATAAGGTCTTGTATAATCAACTGTGTACCTCTAATAATAGCAATTAATCATCAGTTGATTAGTACTCATAAGTTCACTACACAGCTAGTAGTGTATGATCAAATATATTTCATATAGTGTATGTCGATCAAGAACACAACAAAACAATTATAAAAGACAACATGAAAACATTCGCAGAAATCAACTAAGTAAAATAGAAAAACTGAAGAAAAATAATCACAGAACCTGTGATGACAACCGCGATGAAATAAACAACACAAATGACGTCACCGTGTATAAATATAAAATTGTATAGAACTGAATGATAGGAAAGGGTAGACCTACAAATATATAAACAAATCAAAACAAAACTAAAGAACAGAAAAAATATTACAAAAACAACGAAGAAAAACGCTTCTTCACAACTAACAGAAATAGCAACAAATTGTCGCTAGCAAATTTTCAATTAAGAAAATTCGCACCTACTGAACGCTATTATAAAACCTCTATGGCGTGGTATCTTTTATAATAGTCACACACCCAACCTCCCACGACATATACACAACACTATAACATGTAAACATTAAACATAAATACATATATGTCATATAAATGCAATGTAATGTGTTGCAGAAAAATGTGTTGCAACTAAGGCTCAGTTCTACAGAGTTATGGTACAGTTTCTACTCAAAATAAACTGCCACTTTAATAAATTATATTTCTGTCTTAAACTATTACAAAGTTCAACAATATGTAGCAGAACACAAGAAGATCCACCGTTGACGTGTAAGACCTCTCAGTTCCATAGCACTTCTTGCTAACACAGTTAATTCTTGTAAACAAATCTGCTGTGTAACGCTGTCTGTTCTATTAGAAATGTCAACAAACGTTGACCTAGATACCGTATACGCTGACAGGACAGGTCATGCTGACATCGACTGTAGAGTTGTACTGCTGGTGTGTCGTATCAGGCCACAGGAAACGGTCTGGTCCCAGTAGCTGACTTCTCAAAATGTCCACTGTGCAGGTTGACCCAGAAAGCTGGCCTACCACATTGGTAAAGCTTTGTTTCTTGCACCAGATTGATATGGACTGTTTTTTGTGTGATATAGCTCGTCCAGTCACAATGTTCTGCAAATGGGTCAGGTTACCGACTGTTGGGGCCCTGACAAGGTGTACTGTTAAGTGCGTATATTCTGATGCAATGGGTGAGTGTGAACATCAATAATGACAAACGCGAATGGATGACAGTTCGACAGGTTCACAGGACACTCACTCCAATCACAGGTGGAAGTCAAGGATGGCTGGACTACTGTGGTCGTTTCATACTGTTTAATAGGACGCACACACTTAGACAGTACGTGTATAGTTACAGGAACACAGGTCGACATAAATAGCATATTGTTGATCAATGGTCTACCATCTTAAGTTAGCATTCATGTTGAATAACATTGCAATGGAACATCTGTAGACAAGCACTTAGATTTCCACTGTTTATCAATATAATCATCAGGCCTTACTGACCGAACGTGTCAGTTAATAAATACTGTTCAAACATGACTCCTAAACAGAACCTCTTTTCTAGCGAAGATTCCTTTAGGTAAAGTTCAGCAAATCTATGTGAAGATAATGTTAACCCACCAGTATTGGGTTTTCTTTATAACTGTGATCTCTTAATCATCACCTGATAATAAGGGGCATCCTCGTTCTCTGATTGATGATCGACAATAAATAGGATTCCAAAATGGCTTCTGGTTCCATTTGAGCATCGCTCACTATACAGATGTATAGTAAATCTCCAATAAAGGTTCAGTTCATGAAAACAAATATTTTCTACAAGTATCAACATATTCTGTCCTCATAATTGCTGCATATAAACATATTCAGTGCTGCTAGATAACATGTCATCCCGACATATAGACATAGGTAAATTCATATAGACGTCTGCCCATCTGAGCCTAGGAATGAAAGAGTTCAGTGAACAGTTCTTTTACCTTGGCATAGGAAATACACTAGCAAACACAAACGCTCTCCTCTCCTGGCGTTATAGAATAAACATTGGGGACTAATAGACTTAATAAACATATCAGAAATTATCTTCTTCCCCATAACAAATAATAGAGATCACAGACTGGGGACTCGTCTTCGACATGGCTTTCGCCCGGCACTCCATCATCCCGGAAGACACTCTCTCCTCTCGGCATGCGCAGAACTCCCTGACCCCAAAGTTCAGTACAAGGAAAAATAGTTCCACTTAGACATACCAAGATATCACGATATAAGACCGAATCGTCTGAAATAGACACAGAGTAAACATAGACTCGGACCATAAACATCCCTGCATAAACCTAAGCAAGAACAATCTGTTTTCTGGCCCAACAAGGGACAGACTACCGAAATCCATATTCATACGCCAACTTCGATCTCCAGGGGAAACAACCCATATAACAAAAGTATCAATCAAACATGGGTGATATATCTTTGGCCAGGAAAGCATCCTGATTCTAAAAACAAATACCTTCCCTCCGACAGATAAATATTATAATAAATATATACATTGTCACCAGTAATCTGTTGGTAACAACCGCTAGTTCGCTGGGTTTTTCATCAGCCTCAAAAACAGAAAAATTAAACTATCTCCACGAAATCTGAGTAATCCACTTTGTACTATGGCTCTTAGAATATCGAGCTAGATATTTCAAAAATTTCCTGAAGCGACTGATAACTGAGTTTAGTTAGATGAGATATATATATACAGAAATAGCGTAATCTCGCTGGAGGATGACGAAAGTCGCGCCTTGGGCACTCCGTTTAAATCTGCGGGTCTCAGCGGGTAATTTCTTCCCAGATAAAGAATTTCTCCGTTCGCTCTGTTACCCGGTGAATTGACTTCAAAGGCTTCTGATCACGGCGATTGTCGAGCTTTTAGGGGAACTTCAAAGCCGTTACCTCACACGTGTTTTTGGTCCCTTGCAACTGTCAGTATGTCGTAATTTTGACAGTTCTGCTCCCTTCGAGCTTCAGGCAAACGTACTTGGTTCGTCCCCTTTAGAAGAAATGACAGTTATAGATCTGAGTAGCCGCTCGTCAGCGCGTGAAACAAGACAAATAGGCGTGGCTAAAATTATGAGTTAGACAGATAGCGAAAAGGCATGGAGTTTGCGTAACAGACCGTGCATACTAATGAGGAAAGCAAGGTGGAACGCCAGGTTGAAAAGACTGAGGGGCGACGGTGGGAAGCAAGCGGACGGATCATTGTATTATTGTCTGGCTCCTAAACATGGAGATCAACATAAACATCAAGTCAGTCCTATTGTATGGCTCCTAAACATGGAGATCAACATAAACATCAAGTCAGTCTTATTGTATGGCTCCTAAACAAGAAGATCAACATAAACATCAAGTCAGTCTTATTGTATGGCTCCTAAACATGGAGATCAACATAAACAACAACCACACACACACACAAAGCTACAGATTTTCATAAATGGATGCTTGCGTAGAGTAGAAGGATTGAAGTTGTATGACAAGATCAGCAATGTGGAACTGATGACAAGATTACTGACGTGGAACTGATGACAAGATCACTGACGTGGAACTGATGACAAGATCACTGACGTGAAACTGATGACAAGATCACTGACGTGGAACTGATGACAAGATCACTGACGTGGAACTGATGACAAGATCACTGACGTGGAACTGATGACAAGATCACTGATGTGGAACTGATGACAAGATCACTGATGTGGAACTGATGACAAGATCACTGACGTGGAACTGATGACAAGATCACTGACGTGGAACTGATGACAAGATCACTGACGTGGAACTGATGACAAGATCACTGACGTGGAACTGATGACAAGATCACTGACGTGGAACTGATGACAAGATCACTGATGTGGAACTGATGACAAGATCACTGATGTGGAACTGATGACAAGATCACTGACGTGGAACTGATGACAAGATCACTGATGTGGAACTGATGACAAGATCACTGATGTGGAACTGATGCAAGATCACTGACGTGGAATTGATGACAAGATCACTGATGTGGAACTGATGAAAAGATTACTGATGTGGAACTGATGACAGGATTGCTGATGTGGAACTGATGACAAGATCACTGATGTGGAACTGATGACAAGATCACTGATGTGGAACTGATGACAAGATCACCGATGTGGAACTGATGACAAGATCACTGATGTGGAACTGATAAGATCACTGACGTGGAACTGATGACAAGATCACTGACGTGGAACTGATGACAAGATCACTGACGTGGAACTGATGACAAGATCACTGATGTGGAACTGATGACAAGATCTAGACAAGTGCTAGTGGAACAAGAAATGAGAAGAAGATTCTGGAGATGGAAAGGACACACACATTGAGAAAACCTGTTGATAGCATTACAATGCAGTCCTTGGACTGGACTCCCCAGGGTAAGATAGATAGAGGAACGAACGAACGAACAAACTTTATTTTCAAAGGGTTAAGAATTGGGCACGCAATCCCGTCTTACATTCTGCCCTTCTTCTCTCTGTCATCTTACATACCGTATCCTTTCAATAGCACATGTATTTTCAGCGTTATTTAAGCATACAACATTATCAAGGTAAAATAATAACATACATTTGTAACATCCAGTCATAACCAAATTCAAGTATTTTTTTAAAAAAAAAGAGGGAGGAAAAATAATTTGTTAAAATAAATTAAAAAACAAACAAACAAACATACAAACAAACAAAATCTAAACCATTTATACAGTAAATTAGACATAATTTGAAACGTAATCAGATTATGGTGGTATATAATAAGAACTCATGACATTTTGGAAATCTGCTGCTGAATGACCTGGGACTTCGTGTGTTGTCAGCGCATGCGGAAAATGTTCCCACAGGTGAGCAGCTTTGAGTCCCAAGCAGATACTGCCACAGGGAGTGAATTGTTGACGCCTCCACTATACGAGATCCAGCTTAATGACCTATGCTCCTTAGGGAGGTAAAGGGTATTGACTGATAGATGAGAATCGTCCATATAGGCCGGTCTTGCATTTTGCCCTTCCTCTTACTCATCTTTTATTGCTAATTATCCAGATATTCTCCAACATACTTAATGTTAAGGTATTAGTTTTGGAAGACCAAAGAACACGAGGAAAAGAGAACTGGTGACAGACATGAAGGGGATGGAGAAGACATAAACAGACATTGAGCTGATGGCACGGGACAAGAAGACTTGTCATAAGTTGTTGAACGCCTATGCTCCTTTGGGATTTTCCATACTGAATACTGAATTCATTCATTTATTCTCACATGTTTCTTAAATATTACTAAATAATGAAATAACAAAATAAAATACTATAACATAAAATCCCAACAGTTACACACATTTACAGTACCGTATCATAGTTAATATTGAACGAGAGAGAAGGAGGTAGACAGACAGACAGAGAGATAGAGAGACCACCCACCCACAGGTACCTATGCGTCATCAGTACGAATGTCATCACTTAAGTTTAACTACATTGACAGACCGAACGGTCGGGGCTACGTTTGTTTGTGCCCCAGGTCGAACCGCGTCTTGTTTCGTATTCTGTTCGCACCTTATCTTTACCTTCGCCTGAGCGATTTCATACGTCTGACAGCAAGCACGTGATCTATCCTTTATTTTATTGCCACTTTTTTTTTTATTCTTTATCTTATCATTACAAAGTTAAATCTCTGTGTCTTTTTTATCTTTACTTTTTTATGAACATTTCTTTATTACGTCATATCAGTCTCTTTTTTAAACTCGCTTTCTTGTTGCTATTACATTTTCTTGTTGCTATTACTTCTTCTTGCTGTTAATCCTTTTTCTTGTAGCTAATACTTTTTCTTGTCGCTATTACTTTTTCTTGTCGCTATTACTTTTTCTTGTTGCTATTAATTTTTCTTGTTGCAATTACTTTTTCTTGTAGCTATTACTTTTTCTTGTCGCTATTACTTTTTCTTGTTGCAATTACTTTTTCTTGTCGCTATTACTTTTTCTTGTTGCTATTACTTTTTCTTGTTGCTATTACTTTTTCTTGTTGCGATTACTTTTCTTTATATATTTCTAATTCAAGAAAAAGAAAACCAAGTAAAAGGTCCTAGAAAGGCTTGGACTGAAACGAGAAAGTTCGACAAATGTCATATTTTGGCCACAAAAAAAGACATAACACCTTGCTGAAGACCATAATAGAAGTAAATAAATACCAATGCATTCTTTATTTCCTTCTTTATACTTCATCGCATCCTCTTGGTTGTAAAAATTCCATTCCCTTTTCTCAACTTCTTCGCTTGCGTCGGTTATGTCACGATGACGATGATTTCCATCAGCGAGCTCAAGAGATGCTAGAGTTTTTTCGCCGACGTCTTTATCCAGAACATGTTTTATCTGATGCTCTTAATCGTATCGCACGCATCACTCGTCAAATGGCACTCACTACTAAACCTTCTGTCCAGTCTGACAGACTCAAACTAGTTCTAACTTTCCATCCTCACTGTCTGGCGGTGAAGAGAATTCTGTTTCGACATCTGCCTATTCTCCACTCTGATCCTGATACCAGAGAGTTGTTTCGTGATACACCTTTGATGGCATATCGTAGGGATAGGAATTTTAGGGATATTCTTGTACACAGTCGCTTGCGACATACTAGCCCTTCAGACTTTGGTACTAAACCGTGCCAACGCCGTATATATAAGAGCTGTCCGTTTGTACTCCAAACTCAGACAGTCACTTTTCCGAAAGGAAAATTTATCATTAGAGAGTCTTTCACGTGCGAATCCAGAAACTTGATTTATGCTATCATCTGCAAGAGGTGTGGCATTACCTATATTGGTGAAACTGGCAGGCGTTTGGCAGACAGGTTTCGTGAGCACTTGAATGACATCTATCATGGCAAACATTTACTGGTTGCCCTTCATTTCAATAGGCCTGACCATTCAGGTAAATCCGATATTCGTGTTACTGCCCTCCTTTCGTGCGTCGGTGATGATCGGACTCGCTTTTCGTTTGATAATCGTCTTATTTTTCAAATGGGCGTTTTATCTCCTGAAGGCCTTAATGTTCAACATCATTTTGCATAAATTCTGGTAGCTTTTCTCTCTTTTTCATTCTTCTTTATTCGTTGTTTTTTTTCCGAGGCATCTTCTTATGTTTTGGATTTGATTCGTTTCGTATCCTTTTGTATCTTTTTAAATTGTCGCTATCTTATACGTCACTTCCTTCGAGATTTCTTGGCATAGTACTACGGTGTTCTTTTTCCAAGCATCTACGGATCTAGCTAAGCGAACTTTTACTTGTTCCGAAGTTTTGTTCATTCTTTTTTTCCTTTCATTGATTATTTACTTTCTTGTTTCGATATTTCTTTTAGGTTTTACGATTTTCTTGTATTATTATTGTTCTTTTTTTCACTCATTACTGTGGGTGTTTATTTTTTCCATCTGGTTGTTGTCGTAGATTTTTGATAGGGGGATTAAGACGTGGGTTGGTCCCTTCTGAATAGACTAGAATAAGTGATAGTCATGTTGAGAGGTAGTAAATAGAAATAGATTTCCACGAGTGAGATGGTAGAAATTTATAGAGGCTGTCCCGGAAATCGAGAATCTATCTCTCTTTCCGCATATCTTCTACAACAGATCCAGAGGAGTCAGACAGTCTATAAAAAAATTATGAATATATTAGTATATCTCTATCCACTCACGTGCCCGCACATACAAGTGACGACAGTTAGACACACAGACGTGGGAAAACTATCACAAGGATTATATAGATATTATGGGAACGAACTGACCACCACACTGAAATAAATGTAGGTATAGTTTAATTATCATAGTAAACTTACATCACAACATATAAAATACATCAAAAGCATGTACACATAGTCATAAAAATCAAGGAATGCTACAATAGTGATAGACCCGTTTGTATGGTCCTTCCCCTGGATATATATATATAGCTCACAGTCTCGTTAGAAGAAAGTGATAACCCCAAAGAGTTACAGATACATATCATTGAGTCTATGGTTTCCCCTTTTTTTTAAGGTATGGACAGACTTGATACTCTGCTTTATTCTAAGGAAAATACTTGTTAGCAATAACTTGCATAAAGGAAGTTACAACGTGGGTGACTCAACAAAGAACATCCTTCAGTCTACTTTCACTCGGTTCTTTCATCAGGGCCCTGACTCACACAACCTTACCTAAACTCGTGCTGTTGTTCGCCGTCTCGCGCAAACTTCGGGACACTCACACACTTTTTATCTGTTTCTGTCGTTTAATGAAGCGGATCCCAGCTCTGCAGATTTGTTTGCTGATTTCATCAAAAATGGATCCGGGGAGCGTCTGCTTCATGCGATAGTTATTTCAGACTAAAGTTAGTGTCACTTGACTCACGAGGTAGGAATTAGGCTTAAACGGGCACACAGTGTCAGAACACGAGGTTTCCCTTAATTAGGGAGATGACCGGTGGACAACTTCTCTCAACAGATAATCTAGGTTCACCACACACTTTGTCAACAATGACGGAAAGTTAATGTTTTAGATTTCTGTAATTATTCTCGCCACAAAGTAGCCTCAACACAGAGTTCGAGGAGAATATGATCTGCTTCAAAGGCCCAGTATAAACATTTATTCTTTTAAAAAAATTGTTAGTGGGATTGGTATTCTGTATATCTCTGAAAGCACACGCACTGTCAGACAGGTGGTACTTGAAAAAACCCACGTAGTTAAAGATATAAAATGTTTATGTTTCTCACAGGTATGTCTCTGTACTAAACGCCGGCAAAATTTGGGTTACCCCAGTATTCACTGAATAAAGAAAAACACATATGAAATATTTTACATATTATGTACTCAATATAACTTACGTTTTGAACTGGAAGCATAAAGCTTGACTTGACGTTTAAACTTCCCGTGAAATAAGTTATATATATATATATATAAATCCATCATCATGAATTAAGAATACATACGTATTCCATCAACACTCATGAGGCCTCTAGCATTTATAAGTTAGTTTTAAAGTATATTCTCTCGTCTGATTATTTAGAAGTTAAATTTAATTTATTAATAGCCGACTGAGTTTAAGCTAGAAATTATAATTTCTGTTTTTCACTGTAACTCGTCACTATAAAATAATACAGACTATATAAATTAAGCACTCTGCACCAAATCTAACTAGTGACATATGAAATAAGCGATTATCACTTAATCACTCACAAAATATATATATATATATATATATATATATATATATATATATATATATATATATATATATATATATATATATATATATATATATATATATATATATATATATATATATATATATATATATATATATATATATATATATATATATATATATATATATATATATATATATATACCTCAACACAGAACTACAGGTGGTCGCACAATTTTAGACTCATACGCTGATATATTTATTGAAGTCTAGAAGTTCGACAAATTGTCGAAACAAACTGAGAAACTTCGCTATACAGCTTATTCTATTCACGAGCAACCTGTCTACTGCGAATTTGGAGAATGAATGAAAATATAGTTTCAAACTCCGGTAAATATCTTAAACCAGGACAAAGGGATCCCAACATATTTCGCAAAACGAAATAATCTCCCCTTCTCATTCTTAAACACCTTACATAAACTAGAAGACTACCATGAACTGACACTCGTGCGTTTTCACACCTCACGCTGACCAGGGCCAACAGTGAGTGCCTTGTCAGCTGGGATTTCCAGACAAATGTCTCAAACTGCGCCGAGGAAATGTCGGTTATCGCGCCTCACCTGAGCGCTCAGCCGATGCAAACGCGCATGTCAGCTGAATGTGCAGACAAAAGTCTGCTTGTATGTCTGAGATTGATGCATATTCACACATCTCGTCCACTGACATCTACGTAATAGAATGCGTATCCCAGTATGAGAAAGAAAGCGGGTAAACGTTAGAATGGGAAAAAGAGTAATGTTTATAGTCGCAAACGTACGAATGCGAAAAACACAGGAAAAGGATAAAAGAGCGATAATAAAATATGAGGACACGGGTAGAGAAAGAAGAGAACAATAGAAAATTTATTGATCATAATCTCTACGTGACACTTGAATCTCCCATTTTGTGTATGTTTCTTATCATCGTATGTTTTTGTAGTACCTATATGTAATTCTTGTCTTTGTCACCTGTTTGCGGCTGACGAAGGGTAAAATCCGAAACGTCCCTTGTTTCTTGTGAACCGTTATTTGTAGAACTGATTCAATACCGTTTTATTGGTTTATATACCATAATAGAAAGGAGGGTTGAAGGCAAACGTTCAAGAGAAAGACAGCGCTATAATTGGGAAGATAACATCAAGAGATGGTCAGGAAAGAGTCTATCAGAGTGCACCATCAAGACAAGAGACAGAAGACGTTGGATGTCCATTGAAACCGACCTTCAGCGTGAAGATGGCAGCAGATGATGATGATTACACTTCTACTCCTCCTGGCTCAAAGAATCTTTCTATATTAATGTTATCCCTCTGCCCCAGTCAAGCCACCCGTTTAAACTACTTTTTAGTAATTTGACATGACTATCTGTTCGTCTGTTTCAAATCTCTAACGCTCTAAATCGTTATGCTCCGCACATCGTAGAGATCTGAAACTTTGCATGTACGTTATTTTCAATGTATTAAATCATTAGGGACCACTGGTTTCGAAATAAATGTCCATCAGTTATATTTCCTGTACTGGGAACGAACCTGGTACCTTTAGAATTAGAGGCAGACGCCATTTCTCATACCCACTCCGCCCCTCATTCTTGCATGGTGCCAATGTGCAATGGTAGACCCAGACCTCTTTAAGATCGGAAAATGAGCATGAATAAGAAATAAATAAGAACTTGAATAAAAGGGAGTCACAGGCAATGACTACAACCCACAAAAGCCAGATCCAAACCTCCGAAATGAGGAATCTGAGGAAGGTGGTTGAAGTAACAAAAAGAGACATGGTTTGCAACCAGACGATACAGCAAGGCATCAAAATCGAGTCCCTGCAGACCCAAGTAGAACATTCCCAACTATGATGGTTTGTCCATGTCTGCAGAATGGAAGAAGATCGGCTACTACTACAAGTATGAAAAACTGAGAACCAAGGATCTAGACCTCCAGGACGACCCATAGTCCGCTGGGAGGACAACATTAGACAATCTCTGAAGGACCGATTCAGGCATGGAGGAAGACAGCCAGTTGAATAGTATGGCGCTGTCTCTGGCAAACCTCAACACCCCAGAGTAGAAGAGGAATAACTAAGTAAGTAAGTAGTAATAAAAGCAGATAATAAGTGAGAAGAAGAAACAAGATAGTTTTTTAATAGATGGTTAAAAAAAAAAATTAATGTTCATCTTCGAATAGCGCTAGGAGATGTGACTGGCTAGAACTGAAAATGTATAAATTGAGATAGCAAGTTACGCGATTTCAGTTTACAAGAATTCGAAATAACGCAAGCTGGGAAAAATGCGAACAAGATAATTAAATTTCATAATTTCATGTTTTTATATTTTTTATGTTTTTTATTCGCCCCGTGTACTTGGTCTCTGGGGTCTCTGGGGTAAGACAAAGGAAGAAACGGACTAATGCACCATCAGGCATGTCTTACAAGGCCACTAATTTCAGGCTGTGCGTCGGGCTCGCAACCTCATCATGTAAAACAAAGTGTCACAGATACCAGCAATGCAAGAGCATGTGATTACTTGTTGCAGCTTCCTGCACAGGGACTATTTGTAGTAGTGGTTCCATGATGATAAGTTTTCCTATGTTTTTTTTATATTAAAACGGTGATTAATTCATCTTTTTATCTACTTTGCGGAAGCATCACCTTAAGTTTAGCATGCTGAATTTCTGTGGAGAAAGATCTTTTTATCAACAGTACTTTGCGGAAGTATCACCATTTTAGCAATCTGAATTTTTGTGGACAAAGATCTTCTTTTTGTCTACATTGCGGAAGCATCACCTTTATCTTAGCATGCTGAATTTCTGTGGAGAAGGAATTATCTCAGTTTACGCGAATGTCAAATTACGAGCGCACTATGGGAACCTAACCCTCGCAATCGCACTGCATTAGCAGATCCGTGTGGTCCGAACTCATGTGCAATAGTACCAGCGGACCAAAACGATATTGTCAGCGCAGCGAATTATACTAACAAACTAATTTCTGATATAACAAGGAACAGAGATAGCCGTGATCTGGTGGACAGAATGAGCAATATAATTTGGTCAAGCTAAATACAAACGAACCTCATGGAAGATGGTGTTATGGTAATCACCGCAGCTATCTGTAAATATTATAAATGCCCACGGCTGCACACATTCTTCAACACGTGACTAAATTAGTGACGTCACTATATTAAGTCGCACAGATGGTACGTCCGACAAGGGAACATTATGTCACATTTTCACCTTTTTAATATATTTTTTTGTGTGTTGGTCGTATCTTCTATACTGCTGAAGTTTTGAAGTCAATAAGTTAGGCAAGTGTCAGAGTTATGTTGTTCTGTTATTGCATGTAAGTCCAGATGACGGAAATAATTCTTCTGAGATCATTTCATTTCATTTCTTTCCACTCCATTTCAACTTTATTAGATCTTTGTAGTAATAAAGAGTAGCGCAGTAGTTACTGCACTGGCTTCCTAGTGTGACGGTATTGCCTCCCCTGGTTTGCAGTAGTGGTCTAACAGTGGCCAAAACTCAAGAGCATCTATTATAGGCTTCAATGGAGTCTATTTTTACACAAGATTACTCTTGGCAGAAATGTCGATAGAAGAGTAGTAAAGCTTCTATCACATGGAAGTCTTTATAAGATATTCAGATAAGCGAAAACATTGCTGGCTGTCGCTGAGCACGTTAATTCTATAATCTGCCGCCACTTTTATGAAGAATTTAGCAATGGGTTATTCTAGCTTGTTAAGCCCCCCACCGCTGATCTAATTAGTGGAATTATTATTATAATGTATATATAGCTCTGTTTAGAGTGTGTGTTTAGTAACTTTGACTAAGACAAACATGTAGTAAATATAAAAGGATTGAATCGAAGTTAAATTTGTAACATTACAAATAACAAAATTTAATAATCACTTTAAGTTTTAACAGTTGGAAAATAATTTGAATATGAAAAGGTTTCATCACGTGGATGGGATTTAACTGAATAAAGGAGGTCACTTTTGGCAGCGGATATTTTCACTTAGCTGCCAATGGTAGTTTCTTCTCCCGTTGGGTTAGTTCCTTTCACTCTGCTCTCGCTCGTCTCTGGTCAAAGTTCAGGCGCCGCACGTTCCCAGAACGTCAAGGAGTAACGGCCAAGTTGGTTCTGCGTCTCTCTATAAGACCCTCTTATGAAGGCGTCTCGCAAAACGTCAGTCCACTTCTACCTTCACTTGGTTCCAGAGATAGTACTTTCTGCTGGTACCATCAATAACTGGTAATAGAAATAGAAACGAAACGCTCTTCTGAGTATGGCGTTTTCCGACACATTTATGTGCCACCCTCTTCTATTCTACCATCCCATATCAGAATTTACCCTCGATGAGAATTAAATTTAATCCCTCGGGATAAAACTTCCTTTACATTTAAACTGAATATCTTTAGCTTTATATTACATTTAAATGAAAAGGTTAAATGTACAGATATAATATGTTTTACATTTACATCTCCACTGTTTGAAAAGTGTTCACAATATACATTCATTTATGTTTCCTTTATATTTACACTTGTTGAAAAGTTTGAAACTTCGATTAATTTAAAATGAATATTTTTATATAGGCATTTACACTGGTTTAAAGCTTGAAAACTTACATTAATTTTAAAGTGAATATGTTTATAGGGACATTTATACTGCTTTGAAAATGTAAGTATTATACTTAGAATGTACATCATTTCTTTCATCTTTCCCTCCCTGCTCCATAGGGAACCTGGAATGCTTTTAGTTCTCTTTACGAAACTATCAATAAAGCAATCACCAGACCTTGCAGTGGTGGTTCATGAATCATTATTCTAGATACTGAGGTTGCCAGCCCCAAATGACTTTGACATCCAATAGCGAGTTTCACACATTAAACTTCACATGGTAATATATACATATATATGTTAGTTCACATGTTAGTAATAAAATATGAAATGTAAATCACAACTTACGCCAATCTTGGCTACAGACTTGTTTGCTCAGATGAATAAAAGAGACGAATCGTTCCCTTACACGCGTCTGGGATGTCTTTAATTTTGACCATAGATTCCCCCTCTGACTCTGTGTTTCTTCAGTTTCCTAGTCCCGGTGTTCCTTATTAAAATGTAAAGAGTTCCTGTGCCTTAAAAGTCTTATTTGGTTCTCCAATAAAAGGTCCGGTTAATAAAACGGAATTATGAATCTATTCTTCACTCTGGCGAGGCATGGTGTTCTCTTGGCGAGCGTGCAATTCACAGTGAGATAAAACTGCGAAAATGGTCAGGCTATATTACCCTCAATGTTGTTATGAATCTAATCAGAAAGATCCAATCATTTAAAACAGGTCGAGTGTGGCACTTTCAAAATATTTCCTACGTGGAAAAATTTTGCAAAAGGTCACGTCTCCCATATATGGTAATATGATGTCTTGCATACCCTCTCACCAACACATGTGTAGACTCATATTGTCTAAAATGTAATAAATCCATGATTACTTTTAACCAAGTGACCGGAAGCGATTATATCACACTTGTCTGCCCACAGGTGTCACACAGACAGTAATCTCGTTATCTGCCGCATGAGTGCGCAAACTCCGTGTCTTATCGGTGATTTAAGCCGATTGCACTGACCGATGTACGTGTTAATTTGCCTCGCCTATAACCAACGAATCTGGGTAGCGCCCAGCAAATGTGACATATCAGCCGCTCCTGCAAATGTGATATTTAGCACCTACAGCACGATTTGATGAAGTCAAATATCTGCTACTTAGCAGAAAAATAAAGAAAGAAAGAAAGAAAAGTGCGATAATTGACAGCACCTAATAAAAATCAGTACCACAAATGTACCGATACTGCCGGAGAGAACCAAAGATCGATAGAGATCGTCCATTTCGTCACACCTAGGTCGGGGGTCTATGGTTCGATCCCCAGTTGAGGTGGGATTTTTCAGACCACAAGCGGTTCCAAGGTCGATCCAGCCTTATGAATTGGTTACCAGAGCAACTCTGGGAAGGTTAAAGGTGGCCGGCGTGGTGCTGACCACATCGCCCTTAGTGGTCAAGAAAATGTGGTCCCAATATGCCTCAGTGGGTATGTAACTTGATCCTTTACGCTTGTCTGTCTGTCTAGCTGTCTTGTCTGTTGTCTGTCTGTATGTATTTATGTATGTATGTCTTTGACTGTATGTCTGTCTGTACTCCCCCCGCCCGCCGATCGCCCGCCCACCTGTCTGTTTATCCGTCTTTCTCTATCTATGTCTGCCTGCTTATCTATCTGCCTACCCAACTACGTAATATCAACCAGTCTGTCTGTCAATCGAGCGTCTGCCGGTCTCTATTCTTGTCTGTCTGTCGATCTATTTTCTTGTCTGCCTCTATGTATTTCTATCTTATTGTGATACAGGGCTAAGCCAAAGATGTCAAAACAGATCTATCTATCTATCTATCTATCTATCTATCTATCTATCTATCTATCTATCTATCTATCTATCTATCTATCTATCTATCTATCTATCTATCTATCTATCTATCTATCTATCTATCTATCTATCTATCTATCTATACTCTGGCATTACGGTACGGTTAAAAAATAAAAATGAGGTCAAGAGTTTTACTATGACAAAGGCAACTGCCTACGTTACGGCCACAAAGGTCTTTGTCTGGGTACTTGCAATAACGACGGGTAAGAAATAAACGTATTCCAAACAGCAGGTCATCTTTTAAGGAGGCTTTTGACGCAAATCAGATAAAAGAAGAGAAAGGCGTCTAGACAGGTCATTCGTTACTCCTCAACTTCCATCTTTTCTGTGATGATTTCTTAACCTCGCACATACTCTACATATTATTTCCAAATCTCCTTCTGTTTTGTCTTGTCTACTGTATTTTCTTGAATGCCTACTTATGTTCTGTCTGGGGTTCAAGTGGCTCCTGCAAACTTAGTGTGCAATGGTGGGTTCTCAACAAGTTTCAGCACAGGTGGAATCCCTGGAAGTGTGTAGGTGATTTCAAGAGTCCACGAGGATAAGATTAGCCTCCCAGACAGAGATTCACTTTCACATCTGTATACTAGCTGGTAGAAACAGAATAAAACATCAGATAGAATACGCAACAAATATATATGTCTGCTCGGCTGCAACTAATAAGAATAAACGTAGAAAATGATAACAAGGTTGCACTGGAAGACACGCCACTGCAAGATGTAGAATCATACATATACCTTGACAACAATATAGACACAGTTGGAATGACAGACAGTGATATCCAAATAAGAATTCAAAAGGTTAGAATAGCTTTCATTGCATTGGGATATATTTGGAGATCAAAGGAAATCAAGTCAAACATAAAAATCAGAATGTTCAACTCAAATGTCAAGTCAGTCTTATTGTATGGCTCAGAAACTTGGAGAATAACAGCAACAACAAAAAGCTACAGACTTTCATAAGTGGTTGCTTGCGTAGAACAGAAAGATTGAACTAGACAAGTGCCAGCGGAACAAGAGATTAGAAGCAGACAATGGCGAGGATAGCTCACACTTTGAGGACACCTGTTGATAACATATCAAGGTAGCCCTTGATCTACAACTCCCAGAGTAAACATAAAAGCAGAGATAGACCGAGAAACACGCGGAGAAAAGAACTGCTAACATACGAGTATATTAAAATCCTCAGCAAGACATGGAAAGATATTGAGCTGATGACACTTGACAGGAAAACTTAACATACATTTGTTGAAGGGCCTATGCTCCTTCGTCGTTAACGAAGAAGAAACAGAAGGTCTATTAAGTAAGGGTTTGATGCCAATCATAGAAAAGAAGAGAAAGGAATCTGGGTTGCTTATTTGTTAGTCGGTACTTTCAATCTATTCTGTCATCATACTTACTCTATCTCACAGCTACTGCTTGCTTTATTTCCGCACATCTATTTGTCTGTCGTTGTTGTTGCTTGCCTATTTATCTGTCTGTCTGTTCGCCCGCACACTTGTGTGTAGATCTAGTCAATGTATATACATCATGGCCGTCCAACACGCGGCCAGTCATTGCGTGTCTAACAGCATGTTTACATTTCGTGCAGAAGTAAACGTGATAACTGTGTGTGCACAAAGACAGTCATATCCAAATAAGAATACAAAAAGTTATTAAAACATAAAAATTAGGTCAAGAGGTTTACTATGACAAAGGCAACTACCCACGTTACGGCCACAAAGAGAAAAGAACTTCAGACATATAAGTTTTTCTTGCTTAACAGGAAGCTGGACCATCCTGTACACGCGCATGTCCGTGTTAAAATAAAATAAAAATATTACATAAAATCTGTCAGTTTCCACGTTTACCTGCCAGCTCACCTGTACACCTGGATGTCATCGGACCAGACTACACAACCAAGTCCAATATCATCAACATCGTCATTGTCTTGTTTGTCTTCATCATCTTAATTATCAAGATCATTATTCTTTATGAAGCAAGGAGCCACCACTACAGCTACTTCCCTTGCAGGAAACCTGCATCGAATCATTCATGTACTTTTGTAGCGGTAGTTTCTGTAGCTTTTTCTTTTACACCATGAGGCTGCTAGCTGCATTACAAAAAATATTTTCTTGACCTTCATCGTTCTAGGGGTGATGTGGTCAGCATCACGCCGGCCGCCTTTAACCTTCCCAGAGTTGCACTGGTACACTATTCACAAGGCTGGGTCGACCCTGGAGCAATCTGCGGTCTAAAAAATCCCACCTCAACTGGGAATCGAACCAGGGCGCCGAGCACAGGAAGCCAGTGCACTAAACAATGCACTACCGCGGATCTTGCCAACCACAATCACAACCTCATACTCCTCGCCACTTACGACATGTCTGTGTAAGCAGTTGTCCTATCCTGTCAGGTCCGACAATTAAGTATAAATAAACTGTACTCAAACACACTCGGGCTGTAGAGCCATAGACATGTCTTCTGTACACACTCGGGCTGTAGGGCCATAGACATGTCTTCTGTACACACTCGGGCTGTAGGGCCATAGACATGTCTTCTGTACACACTCGGGCTGTAGGGCCATAGACATGTCTTCTGTTCACACTCGGGCTGTAGGGCCATAGACATGTCTTCTGTTCACACTCGGGCTGTAGGGCCATAGACATGTCTTCTGTACACACTCGGGCTGTAGGGCCATAGACATGTCTTCTGTACACACTCGGGCTGTAGGGCCATAGACATGTCTTCTGTTCACACTCGGGCTGTAGGGCCATAGACATGTCTTCTGTTCACACTCGGGCTGTAGGGCCATAGACATGTCTTCTGTTCACACTCGGGCTGTAGGGCCATAGACATGTCTTCTGTACACACTCGGGCTGTAGGGCCATAGACATGTCTTCTGTTCACACTCGGGCTGTAGGGCCATAGACATGTCTTCTGTACACACTCAGGCTGTAGGGCCATAGACATGTCTTCTGTACACACTCGGGCTGTAGGACCATAGACATGTCTTCTGTTCACACTCGGGCTGTGGGGCCATAGACATGTCTTCTGTACACACTCGGGCTGTAGGACCATAGACATGTCTTCTGTTCACACTCGGGCTGTAGGGCCATAGACATGTCTTCTGTACACACTCGGGCTGTAGGACCATAGACATGTCTTCTGTTAAATCAATGGTCTTCAACCTCGGTGATACCGCCCACTAGTAGGCATTCTGCAATTGTTGATCATCACCATCATTCATCATTTTCCTTTTCGCTCCCCATGGAGCATGGAACCACCACAACATCTGGCTGCTTTACATGAAGCCTACATCACAACATTCATAGGGGCTTGTGTAGCAATTTGTTTGACATCATGAGTTTGCCAGTTCATTCACAGCCTCGAAATAGCCCCCTTCTTACGACATGCTTATGGGGGCTGTAGGCCTATTATTGATGTCTCATGAGAGACCCAGGGGAAATACACGAGATATGCTTGCAAACAAATAACGCAAAATGTACTTGACACGAAGAGTAATTGAATCGTCTTCTTCTTCGTTGTCTCTTCTTCTTCTTCCTCCTCTTCTTCTTCTTCCTCCTCTTCTTCGTCGTCTTCTTCTTCGTCTTCTTCCTCCACCTCTTCTTCTTCTTTTTTCTTCTTCTTCGTCTTGTTTTTCTTCTCCTCTTCTTGTTCATGTTTTCTTCTTGTTCTATTTCTTCCCTTCTTCTTCCTATTACTCTTCTTCTTCTTCTTAGTTGTCTTCCCCCTTTTCTTCTTCTCTTCCTCTTATTCTCCATCTCCTCCTCCTCTCTTACTTCTCCTTCTTCTCCTCAATATCCTTCTACGCCACTTCTTTCTCTGCTGCCCCTTCTTCTTCTTCTTCTTCTTCTTCTTCTTCTTCTTCTTCTTCTTCTTCTTCTTCTTCTTCTTCTCATGCCTGGGGGCGCAGACGATCATGCCTCTCCACAACCTCATGCTTCAAGTATAGTTCATCAATTCTTCTATTGACTTATTTCCACGCAATTTTATCGGCTTGT
Source organism: Oreohelix idahoensis (assembly GCA_024509875.1). Taxonomy (NCBI): domain Eukaryota; kingdom Metazoa; phylum Mollusca; class Gastropoda; order Stylommatophora; family Oreohelicidae; genus Oreohelix; species Oreohelix idahoensis. The sequence continues at coordinate 431,019 of JAMPIV010012429.1, forward strand.
CCAGTATCTTATGCTTTTGTCTTTCTCTATTCTCTTTTTCCTTCAACCATTCCTGTTGCCACGATATATTAGAGGTTTTCTTTTTTTTTTTTAAATTACCGGGTTAGGGATTAAAACCTGGTAGCGTCACGCTCTAGTCTACCCAACTGTAAATGGTTACCTGACTCTGTTTTTGCTTCAGGGAAAGCAAAGACAGCCAGGAATATTACTGGTCACCTCCACCGCATAAAGCTGGACCTAGCATTCTGAAGTCTCTAACACTACACTCCCCTAAGGCAGTATATGTTTTGGGACCACCTTTCATTATATTATTCCTGATGCATATGTGAAAACAGTTACAGAAGTAAGGGATGGAGAGAGAAATCGATAAAGGAATGGCAAACTGTACCTTTCAAAACAACGACATATGGTGAGGCAGCTTGAATCTCGCCCAAGGGGGCGAAGGCAGGAAACATCCCTGTCAACGCTAACAGACACGCAAATAAACAAACAGATGTTTCGCTTAACCACATCATTGCCTGTCCTGACATGGACCCTCTGCTCAGTTCGCGAACACCCACCTCAAGGACTTTCAGTACTTGAACTGAAACTCGTGCGCTTAATGCCAGATCGTCTTGCGCGACCTTTAGCATATCTACTCCACAATGTTTCTCATGATACGATCTATTTCGTAATTCCCGTTTTGCATTGTTTGTCTACAAACATCTGTTCGTTGTCTCATTCGTCTGTCCCCTTTGACCGGAATTTCTTTTCTTCGGTCATTCTCCATAGTGATTTGTTCATTCTCCACTTAAATAAGCTCTTTCTCCACTTACTACGTTTATTCTCCACCATATTAAGCTTAGTCTCCACCTTTGTTTGCTGATTTTGCATCAATGTTCTATGATTCTCCACCTTGGATATTCATTTTCCAACTGTGTCAGTTCATTTCCCACTTGATTCGTCTATTCTTCATCTGTGTTAACTCATTGATCACTTAATTCATTCATTCTCTATCTGTGTTAACTCAATGCTCATTTGATTTGTTCATTCTCCATCTGTGTTAATCATTATTCACTTAATTCATTCATTCTCCATCTGTGTTAACTCAATTGTCCACATGATTCAATCATTCTTCGTCTGTGTTAACTCACTGTCCATTTGATTTGTTCGTTTTCCATCTGTTAACTCCTTTTCCACTTGATTCGTTCATTCTTCATCTAAATTAGCTCATTCTCCATTACAATGTGCTCATTCTGTACATAAATTCACACATTGTCCATTTGCAGCTCTCATTCCCCGCTTAAGCTAGCGCATTCTCGATGTACACTGAGTTTGCTATTTCCCTGCGGAAAGTAGCTCATTTTCTGTTTTGAGTTGCGTATTTTTTGTCCACCGGAACTGTTCATTTTCCACTTTTTAGCCCATTCTTAATTACGATAAGCTTACTCTCAACAGACATTTTTTTTCATTGTCCACTAGATTTTTCCATTCTCCACTTAACTTTTTATCGTCAAGTGTTAACTAATTCTCCATTTATCTTGGTTTGTGTATACATACGTGCATATATACGTGCATACATACAAAAATACGTAATGCAAAAGTGCATACATACTTACGTGATACATAGGTGCGTACATGCATGATGCATACGTGAATACATCTGTACGTACATACGTACGTTCATGATACGTTCAAACATACTTATCCCCAAAAATGAGGTGTATCTTTCACATTTAGCCCATTCCCCAGTTTCACCTCACTCTACCTTCTTTACCGCCCTTCCAACATCTTCTATCCCCCCTCCCCAACACCTTCTCTCCCTTAACACATCCACATAAGTGTTAAAACTTCCATATGCTGGAACTATTAGCACTAACAGTGTTCGGAACACTGTTTTTTCAATTAGCACCTGCTGCTAAGTCACATAGTACCACTGATCTTCACATTACTACAGCGTGACTACAGGGTCTGTTTTTTTACATTTCTGTTTACCAATTTTTATTTTTTCTGTTTTGGCAATGTGGTTTCCTTTAAGCGCCACCTCTTTTGTTGATCTGCCTTGTTCTAGACAAGGCTACGGACTCCTTTGGTTGTCCGGTAAAAGCAGTAGTCCCCTGTGATTGTCCAGTAAAGGCAATTGTCCCCCTTTGATTACCAGAAAATGGTCATAGACCCTACGGATCCTTCTTAGAAAAAAATATACATGAAAAATAATCCGAATTTTACTCAAAGACTGATATTTATGTCAGAATAAGAAGTAATGCATGTGTAGTGAAATTGACAGAGATACAACGGTAAAATACCTCCAAAGATAACATGTAAGGATAAAAACATAATGCGTAGGCTGCTGATAGTACATGATCGCCCAGACCGCGGGTCATCACCCTCCATAAAAATTGACTTGCTAGACAGGAGGGGAACGGCGGATAAAAAGGAAAAAAATATGACTGGAAAGATTGCGTGAGACTAGAAAGGCTAAGGAGACGCAATTGGGGGGGAAACGGAGAAAAGTCACGTTTCCCAAGTTGACATAAAGTAAGGAACTCGACAGAAGGGACCTTGGATATGTTACGCCACAGTCATTTATTGGTCGCTTTTGCGATACCAAGCCTTTGATTTGAATTCAGCGGCAGAACGCGGATGTTTGGAATATTACAAAAATTAAAAAGTAACTTTTTCGTAATATTAATGTTAGGAATATAAAAATTAGCTGGCCGGATGGCCCATTCTGAGCAGTGAACTAATATGTTCTTAATTTTACAGACGGATAGATAATATTGAAGATAATGACAAAAGACAGTGTTGTTCACATCAACGACAGACTGTATGGAATAAAAAGTGTCGCTATTTGCACAAAAAAAAACACGACCTCGAGACGCAGGTGTTCAAATCTACTTAGTAGGGAAGCGAAGGGACATTGGTGGGAGCTGTGTCTAAATATAACTTTTAACGACAAAATTTTGGAGGGGAGAGAAAGGTTGGTTCAAAAATCAAGTACGTTTTGAAAAAAACAAGTAGAGACGGACAGACTAACAGATAAACATCCATACTTGACTGAAGCATGACTGAAATGACTTTAGGGTAGGAAATTTGAATTTCAAATAAACCTAGGCAGTGATTGGCCACAGACAATCATTTTATCGGCGCTCAGACGCGCAAGTGGGGCCATTCCTCAATAGTTGTTCGATGATAGACACAGTATTTTAAAGTGTGGTGATTTCCAAATGAAAGAAAGTGAAATAAGTTCAGGGACGCCATACTATAGCCAGCAGCTCAGCTGAGTTTTGCTAGCATTTCTGTGTTCTTTATTCATAATCTGGTAAGATTGAAATTATTTCTTTGTATATTTTGAATATTGTTTAATGTTCGAGTGATTTGATACTGCCATATCGAAATCTAGCCTTACAAACAAGTAGGGATTTGCTCTAGACCCCCCGCCCAAGTCAGGGTCTAGGGACCAACAATATACATAAACTCCAGCAAGGGTTAGGAAAGACAGATCAAGTGTTGAGAATAATGAAACATATTACCTATCCACTTTTAGGGAAGGAAACTAATAAATATTTTTCAGAATCTATAGTCTGGGAGGACCTATCTGATGTAAAACCACCATGGTAAATGTGCTGTTTGGTCAGAGAGATCTGACCTGTCTGTATGATGTGGTTGTTGTGTCCGTGTTGTGTCCAGACGTGGGTAGAGAATAGAATTTTGACACATAGCCAATACTTTGATTGCAGAGCTGTGAGTTTCAGCTGTCAACAAGGCGGTGTCCATTCAGTTGGTGATCTTACTCGAGTGTATCTGTGCAGTACGTTGTGACAGAGACCACTATTATTGCCCGCCAGCACGGAGAGGTGGGACCACCAGATTTCAGCACCAGAGCTACATATGCAAGATGAGTGAGCCTCTGGTCTGCTGGAAGTTCACCAACGCCTTTTAGTTACTAATACCCCATAAAATTCCTGCAATTTACTGGACACACTGTGTAGTCAATATAGACAGGTGTGATGAGGCCACCCCAACAGCACAAGCATTAACTATCCTCCAAGTAGATGACTACTAGAACATTTTAATAAAACTAACTAGTCTAGTACTTATATATGTACACTCTTGCATTTATTATGTAACATTACATGCATTTCTTTCATAATTTTTAAATTTTTTTTTTTAAAAAAAAGTTCTGGTCAACATAAAACTTGATCCAGAACAAATAAATGTAATATAATTCTATCAAAAATTTTACACACGTGAGTTAGTTCAGTGTATTTTAACATTTGTTAATATTATTAGTCTGCTTAAATATCTGTGGGTGTATCTATAATTATCACACCACATTACATATCATTACCCTAGACATTTTACATAGATACATTCATTAGAAAGAAAAAAAAATAAGTGTGAGGTCGTAGTGGTAGCAAGAAAGGCCTTCTGTCAATTCACAACTACATTTTATCTCAGGAGCCTTCACAGCTGGCCTCATACATTACATTTAGTAATATCACCATCATACAATACCATCAAACCCACTACATACATTGGGGTCTTGTCCAGGGATAATTAGCCCAACAGTAATATTAGGATCTCCTGGTTGGAGAAATAAAATTAGGGGAAAAAATTGTGAAATTCCCTTTAAAATTAAAAGTGTCCCTGCAGATAAAAGTTGGTGAATCTTCACAGCCAGTGATAATTAATTAGTTAACTGGTTAGTTAGAATTAGTTAGACTATAGTCATAAGAAGTACTTAGTGTATTTACTGGTTAGAGATTTAGCTTGTATATTATTATATTGTCTGAAAAGTATGGCGGAGCTAGCAAAATTCCGATCAGCTGCTGTGCTGACCGCAAAGGAGATGGGAATGGATGGTCAAATTTTAATTCAATATGTAACGGCTGAATGTGATAAATATATTGAAAGGGAAGATAGAAAGGTAGCTGAAGAGAAGAGGTTACAAATTGAGGCTGATAGAGAAATTAAGAGGCTGCAGATTGAGGCAGAAGAAAAACGACAGCAAAGGGAGGCAGAAGAAAAACTACAGCAAAGGGAGGCAGAAGAAAAACGACAGCAAAGGGAGGCAGAAGAAAAACTACAGCAAAGGGAGGCAGAAGAAAAACGACAGCAAAGGGAGGCAGAAGAAAAACGACAGCAAAGGGAGGCAGAAGAAAAAAGGTTGACTGCCGAAAGGGAGGCAGAAGATAGAAGGTTGCAAAGGGAGCACGAATTACGACTAAGGGAGCTGGAATTACAAGGCCCGGCTCCTGAAAATGGTGCCAGCCCTTTTGCCTCAGATGCTACGCCCAGTCTGGGAGCCTCAAACTCAGCTATGGGGTTTCATTTAGACCATTTTGTTGAAAAAGACGATGACATAGAGGGGTACCTAGGACGTTTTGAGTTATTAGCTACTACATATGGGTTAGAGAGAGAGAGGTGGAGTTTAAAGCTATCACAGGGATTGAGAGGTACTTCTTATGAAGTATTTGCCAAAATGAACAGGGAAGACCAAGACAATTATGACATGTTAAAGCAGGCTTTGTTATTAAGGTACGAGAAGAATGGTGAATTTTATCGTAAGAAATTTAGAAATGCCAAACTGTTGTCTGGGGAGACATACCACCAATTCTCTGCTAGACTAGAAACCTATTTGGAGAAATGGACGGCTCTGGGGAAGACCCAAGATCTTAAAGAAATGATCATGATTGAGCAATTGAGAGAGTCCATGGCTCCAGACATGAGAAAATTTCTCATGGAACAAGGTGCAGAGAAGTTGGGGGAAATTTTAAATGTTGCTGAGAGGTATCAGGCAGCTCAGGCAGAGGTAAGTGGTGCTAAAAAGAAGCACATAGACAATTTTAAAGCTCCACAGCAATTTAATAAATTTGATAATAGAGAGCAGGGAAATAAAGGTAGGACAAACTTTGAGCGGCCAAGAAATGACTATCGCGACAGAAACTCACAGTTCAATGACCAAAAGTTCAATGAAAGAAAACCGTTGAACCAAGGAAAAAGATGGTGTAAATGGTGCAAGAAGGATAACCATAACACCGAATTTTGTAGAAGGAAACCTTCAAACATTGCTGCAATGAAGTCGGGGACGCGAAGATTAAAGGTTAATCCTAATGGACAACAGGAACCTTATCACCCCCCAGTTTGTGAGGATGTTATTTGTAATGGGGTCACCATAAGGTGCCTTTATGATACAGGTTTGGATTATGATTCAGTTGTGAAGTCTAGCCTAGTGGACCCAAGTCAGTATACCACAGAAACAGTGGAAATACAAGGGGCGACTAAGGACATACCACTCATGACACTTCCCATCGCAAGGATAACGGTGAAAACTCGCTATGTGGAGGGAGAAATCAGAGCAGCAGTGATAGATGAACCAATCTACCCTCTGATATTGGGGTGTAGATACGTCTTCTTGGGGAATCCCGAGAAACCTGTGATCATGGCGACAGTGCAGACCAGGTCACAGAAGAAGGAGGAAGAAGGTGAACCTATAAATGCTCATCCAGAGGAGATGAGGAAGGCGCAGGCTGAGGATAGGACACTCAAGCCCTGTTTTAAAAAATTGCCCAAATGCCACACACCTCCGAGCAAGGGGGAATATTTCATGAAGAACAAACTCTTATACAGGAAGGCCGGAACTGGAACAAATGGTCACAACCAGCTGGTTCTTCCCACTTCATATAGAGATAAAGTGATGGAACTCGGGCATGCGATTCCCTTCAGTGGTCACATGGGGATCAGCGCCACAGGACAGCGTATAGCTTGTCATTACTTCTGGCCAGGGATAACGGAGGATATAAAAAGATATGTCAAATCCTGCCCAGAATGTCAAAGGGTAGCTCCAAAGCACTGGACTGCTCCTGCAACTCTAGGGGAAATGCCCATAGTGGGAACACCTTTTGAGAGGGTTGCAGTGGATATTGTAGGACCTCTCACTCGGACCAAGAGGAGGAACAGTTACATCCTTACTCTGGTGGACACTTGTTCTATGTGGGGAGAGGCGGTAGCCCTGCCATCAATTGATTCAAAACATGTAGCAGAGGCACTACTTACAATATTTACCCGATTAGGATTCCCGCATCAAATCTTGACGGATAATGGTTCTCAGTTCAAGGGGAAACTAACGGAAGAAGTTTTTAAGCTATTTCAAGCCAGACACTTTCATTGTAGTCCGTACCATCCACAAGGGAACGGCCAGGTAGAGAGGTTCAACGGGACTCTCATTTCTATCCTGAGAAAGCTGGCACACGAAAAACCGGATCTGTGGGATCAATTCCTGCCCGCCGCATTGTTTGCGTACCGGGAGGTACCACATAGTTCAACCGGGATGGCTCCCGCAACTCTGCTATTTGGGAGGCCAATAAAAGGTCCATTAGAAGCTCTATTAAGGACCTGGACAGATGAGAAGGCGGAAGAGACTGTTACCTCATCGTATCAATACGTGAACGAACTGACCACTCGTTTGAAAGCTGGATGGAAACTGGCAAATGATAATTTGAAGCAAGCCAGGAAGAAACATGCAGCATATTTTAATAGGAAGGCAAAGGACAGGGAACTGGCAGTCGGAGAGAAGGTGCTGCTTCTACTACCCGGAAGCCAGAATAAATTACAAATTGGTTGGCAAGGTCCATATACGGTTCTAGAGAAGGTGTCTAGAACAAACTATAAAATTGACAAAAAGGGGAAGGAGAAAGTTTATCATGTAAACCTGTTAAAGAAGTATCTGGACAGACCACTCCAGGAAAGCACCCCCTTATTGACCTTGGCTATTGCAACCCAGATGCAAAAAGAACCACTCACCTCACATGAATACCCATTACATCCTTGTGAAACCGCAGCACAGGTAAAAGTCAGTAAGCACCTGACTAAAAACCAGAGGGAGAGAGTTCAACAAGTTCTGGAGGAACATACAGATGTATTAACAGATAAACCAGGCCATACAAATTTGCTACAGTATGACATGAAACTGGTAGACTCAAACCCAATCTGTATGAGAGCCTATTCTATTCCGTTCGCGAAGGAGAAGGCATTGAAGGAAGAAATAGAGTATTTGTTGAAGGAGGGGATTATTTCGCACAGTGAATCATCTTTTAGTTCTAGTGTCGTTTTGTTGAGAAAACCGTCTGGGGAACACAGACTGTGCATAGATTACAGGAAACTGAATGCTGTCACAGAAGGACAAGTGGATCCATTACCAGACACAAAACAGTTATTTGCCAGACTGAACAAGGCAAAATACTTTTCAAAGGTGGATCTTAGTAAAGGCTATTACCAGATCCCAGTGAAGCCTGAAGTGGACCTTATTTGGCTTTTAGCACTTCGGATGGACATTATGAATTCAATATGCTACCATTCGGACTGAAAAATGCTCCGAGTGTGTTTTCAAGGATGATGCGCAAATTGTTGGATCCCCTGAATAACCCATGTATCACGAATTTCATGGATGATATTCTCGTCGCCACAGAGACATTTGAAGAACACATTGAAGCTCTGGAGATGTTGTTTGATAGACTTCGGGAGGCGAACTTAACTGCTAGGCCAACAAAATGTTGTATTGGATGCAAAGAGTTGGAATTCTTGGGACACACTGTATATCAGGGTAATATGACCCCTGATCCTAAGAACTTGGAAAAACTGCAGAGAGCACCTAGGCCGCAAACAAAAAAGGACGTGCGATCATTTGTGTCGTTATGCGGATTTTATCAGAAATACATCAAGAATTTTAACGCTATTTGTGCTCCTCTGACTGATCTGACTCGCAAGGGACTTCCAGATAAAATTATTTGGACTGCACAATGTGAACTAGCGTTCCAAGAGTTAAAGGAAAAACTCACTAGCAAGCCTATTCTCAAACTGCCTGATTTGACACAGGACTTTGTCTTAAGAACCGATGCAAGTAATGTAGGACTAGGAGGGGCTTTGTTGCAAAGATCATCTTCACCTGATGGGGAACTGAAACCAGTCGCTTATGCAAGCCGTAAATTGAATAAGGCGGAACAAGGATACTCCACAAGCGAAAAAGAATGTTTAGCGTTAATCTGGGCAATAAAGAAGTTTCAAATTTATCTGTATGGTAGGACTTTTGTGGTGGAGACGGACCATCAGCCTCTCGTATTCTTATCTCAGGCTAAGCATGAAAACGCAAGATTGCTGAGGTGGTCTTTATTGCTTCAACCTTATCAGTTCAGTATCCAATATATCCCAGGCAAATTGAATGTCGGTGCAGATTTCCTCAGTCGGCACCCCTGTGATCAAAATTAGAGTAGTGGCAGACGTGAGGAGTAATTTTACCTATGTGTATCGCTGGTTTTGGAACTTGCCATAGGCATGTTTTCAAGTGGGGAGATGTGTAGTGAAATTGACAGAGATACAACGGTAAAATACCTCCAAAGATAACATGTAAGGATAAAAAAACATAATGCGTAGGCTGCTGATAGTACATGATCGCCCAGACCGCGGGTCATCACCCTCCATAAAAATTGACTTGCTAGACAGGAGGGGAACGGCGGATAAAAAGGAAAAAAAATATGACTGGAAAGATTGCGTGAGACTAGAAAGGCTAAGGAGACGCAATTGGGGGGGGAAACGGAGAAAAGTCACGTTTCCCAAGTTGACATAAAGTAAGGAACTCGACAGAAGGGACCTTGGATATGTTACGCCACAGTCATTTATTGGTCGCTTTTGCGATACCAAGCCTTTGATTTGAATTCAGCGGCAGAACGCGGATGTTTGGAATATTACAAAAATTAAAAAGTAACTTTTTCGTAATATTAATGTTAGGAATATAAAAATTAGCTGGCCGGATGGCCCATTCTGAGCAGTGAACTAATATGTTCTTAATTTTACAGACGGATAGATAATATTGAAGATAATGACAAAAGACAGTGTTGTTCACATCAACGACAGACTGTATGGAATAAAAAGTGTCGCTATTTGCACAAAAAAAAAAAACACGACCTCGAGACGCAGGTGTTCAAATCTACTTAGTAGGGAAGCGAAGGGACATTGGTGGGAGCTGTGTCTAAATATAACTTTTAACGACAAAATTTTGGAGGGGAGAGAAAGGTTGGTTCAAAAATCAAGTACGTTTTGAAAAAAAAAACAAGTAGAGACGGACAGACTAACAGATAAACATCCATACTTGACTGAAGCATGACTGAAATGACTTTAGGGTAGGAAATTTGAATTTCAAATAAACCTAGGCAGTGATTGGCCACAGACAATCATTTTATCGGCGCTCAGACGCGCAAGTGGGGCCATTCCTCAATAGTTGTTCGATGATAGACACAGTATTTTAAAGTGTGGTGATTTCCAAATGAAAGAAAGTGAAATAAGTTCAGGGACGCCATACTATAGCCAGCAGCTCAGCTGAGTTTTGCTAGCATTTCTGTGTTCTTTATTCATAATCTGGTAAGATTGAAATTATTTCTTTGTATATTTTGAATATTGTTTAATGTTCGAGTGATTTGATACTGCCATATCGAAATCTAGCCTTACAAACAAGTAGGGATTTGCTCTAGACCCCCCGCCCAAGTCAGGGTCTAGGGACCAACAATATACATAAACTCCAGCAAGGGTTAGGAAAGACAGATCAAGTGTTGAGAATAATGAAACATATTACCTATCCACTTTTAGGGAAGGAAACTAATAAATATTTTTCAGAATCTATAGTCTGGGAGGACCTATCTGATGTAAAACCACCATGGTAAATGTGCTGTTTGGTCAGAGAGATCTGACCTGTCTGTATGATGTGGTTGTTGTGTCCGTGTTGTGTCCAGACGTGGGTAGAGAATAGAATTTTGACACATAGCCAATACTTTGATTGCAGAGCTGTGAGTTTCAGCTGTCAACAAGGCGGTGTCCATTCAGTTGGTGATCTTACTCGAGTGTATCTGTGCAGTACGTTGTGACAGAGACCACTATTATTGCCCGCCAGCACGGAGAGGTGGGACCACCAGATTTCAGCACCAGAGCTACATATGCAAGATGAGTGAGCCTCTGGTCTGCTGGAAGTTCACCAACGCCTTTTAGTTACTAATACCCCATAAAATTCCTGCAATTTACTGGACACTGTGTAGTCAATATAGACAGGTGTGATGAGGCCACCCCAACAGCACAAGCATTAACTATCCTCCCAAGTAGATGACTACTAGAACATTTTTATAAAACTAACTAGTCTAGTACTTATATATGTACACTCTTGCATTTATTATGTAACATTACATGCATTTCTTTCATAATTTTTAAATCTTTTTTTTTTTTTTTTTTAAAGTTCTGGTCAACATAAAACTTGATCCAGAACAAATAAATGTAATATAATTCTATCAAAAATTTTACACACGTGAGTTAGTTCAGTGTATTTTAACATTTGTTAATATTATTAGTCTGCTTAAATATCTGTGGGTGTATCTATAATTATCACACCACTTACATATCATTACCCTAGACATTTTACATAGATACATTCATTAGAAAGAAAAAAAATAAGTGTGAGGTCGTAGTGGTAGCAAGAAAGGCCTTCTGTCAATTCACAACTACATTTTATCTCAGGTTTGTCCTCCCTTCTTTCTTACGAGAGCTTGCCAAATACTGGTTTATGTTTGTTATTTACTTATCACATTCATTGGGTTTAACTTTACGTTTATCTTTAGATCTCAAACGGGCAGTCCCGTTGTTGTCAGAGTTTAAAAGCAAGCCTTCTTCTCGCAAACCGAGGTGAACCAATGTTCGCTCAGTCGGTCTGACGATTCCATGCTTGCTGGGTTAATGAATGTTGCGTTGTAATCTACAGAAGGAAGCTCGGACGTTTTTTAACCTGTTACCGCCAGTTCACAACAAAGTACAAAACACAAAAATAATAAATTGTACGGCCACGTAGTATATAACTTAGGCGATGAAGGTAGAAATTCTAATGTGAATCCAAATTTGAATTGAGACAACAAAATTAATTCAACGTTTCCGAAAATTCTAGTTATCAGAATTCGACCTAACCAGAGTTTTTTTTTTAAAAAAAGACAAAGTCAAAGAAGATATTTGGTCGTGACCTTCAGAAATGTTTCTGCTTAAGCGAAATTCGATTTAAGCGAGTTCCACTCGGACTGCACTGTATTCTGATGTTTGAGTGGTTGTGACATTTGGTAAGTCACAGTAATGGCTTTTTGACGTCTTGTTTCAATATCTCTGTCAAGTCTTCCCTTTCTGTAACAATGCTTACCAGGCACTTGAACTCTGGAACCTGCTTAAGCCTATGTTGTTGACATGTGTATTTAGTCGTCCTGCTGTTGTATTGATCTTCATAGAAAAGTTTGAATATAAAAATCGTTGCAACATATTGGCTTTTAAACATCGCAGGTTCCAGAAACTTTCTGATGCATACGAAACAGTCAACCTTTGACTTGTAAGAAGGAAATAAAATATGATAAAGTAAAGGTAGAAATAAAAAAAAAGTGAAAGGTAAAGGTAGAAATAATAGAATGAAAAGGTAATGGTAGAAATAAAAGAATGGTAAGGAAAGGTAATCCCGTAGCAGCAACTACTGTAGGGTAATCAAGTGTTTGAGACCTCACTATTCTATGTCCAATTTTAATGGGTGGGGTGACCACCCCAGTACTCTTCCTCGATGCCTTTGCCTTCCTTAATGTATGGAGTTGTCGTGGTTGAGTTAGAGTGTAGAGTATTTGTCGAGTTGGACAACTGTAGTGAAATCGACAAGGGATAGTGGACTGACAGAGTTATAGATTACACTTTAGATAAGGTGTAAATAGGAGATGGACTTGAGACAACCTGGAAGAAGATTTACCAAAATGATCTCTCTCTCCAAGCCTCAACTCACTTATGTCTGTCTAAGCACCTCCTGCTCTCTCTCTTTTCTCTTATCGTACATAGAGATTATAGTAAAGAGCTAAAAATACAAATATGGATGGAAAGGTCGTGAACAGCGCATTAATAAATGTGTAAAATTTATTAAAGAAGAAAAAGCATGGAATTAATGCATATCATCACAACAACATAAAATTTCATCAATAATCAAATATTCATCGATAATCATATACACCAACAACCACACACACACACAGATCACCATTCATAAAACCTGTAGAACACAGAGAGATGAAATAAACTGTCTGACAGTCTGTCCGTTTTCGGTGGGACCAAGTACAATGCTTCCGACAGTGTCTTTTACGTAAAGATATACTCCATGGGTAATGGACTTGACCTGTATAAATCCACTGTAGTCGCTATTGTTGGTGGCATCCCTGATTTCGCGATGGGGCTGGAAGACTGTCTATCTCCTGCTGACCAAATAAACAAACTGAGCTACAGTGGGACCAAATGGGATAGCTCCAATGTCTTTACGTAAAGATATACTCCATGGGTGATGGACTTGACCTGTAAATCCAATGTAGGTGCTATCTTTGGTGACACCCCTGATTTCGCGATGAGGACTGGAACTCTGTATTTACCTCTGGTTTACCAAATGAATAAACTGCGTGTCAGTCCGTCCGCTTTCATGGGACCAAATGTAATAGCTCCAGAAAGTGTCTTTTACGTAAAGATATACTCCATGGGTGATGGACTTGGCCTGTAAAAAACTTTCTTTGTTGGTGCTAACTGTTGGTGACCTCTAGTTTCGCGAGGGGACTGGAAGACGCTGTTTATCTTTGCTGGCCGCTCCGAAGTGCGAAGTTCTACATAGACCCAGAAATAAACCATGGGACGAAGTCACGTGAGGACAATTGATCCCAAGGCGTGCTTATCCGGCGCTAGAATTGGCTTTAAATCCGGTTTTGGCTGGTTGACTGTGGTTTGGCTGAGTGCCCCGTTTAGGCACAAAAAAGGCGGGTGATATGGAATTCTGCTATAGGCATGCTGGGCGGTTTTGAGATTTTGGAAGCCGCAATGCCCTGACTGGTAATCCAATAGGCGAGTAGGAAACTACTACTGCCATAGACGTTTCAGATTGTTGCGTTGGCTCATTTCACAATGCGTGAGCTGAACTCCCGTGAGAGGGAAATGGCGTTGACAAAAGGTTGTTGTTCCAGGTATGGCTGTGACACTCGTGGGGCTAGATATCCTCAGAATCCCTCTAGATCGAAGAGACGGTGACATTCTTCGTCTGACTGGAAACTAGACTAGCAATTCGGTATCCCCCTGAAACCCGAGAAAATGCCAAGAAATAGGCCAAAAAACATTTAGTTCTGTGTTAATGTTTGCCTTATTTCCATAATGGTCTATCTCGGGCCAGGAATCTTCTACGAGTGTGTTTGACGTAGTAAAATTTCAAATCTTATAGCTTACAAAGGACGCTCCCCCCCGGACACCTGCCTAACCTGATTCTACAGATGTATTGGCGTAATGCGTAATACCGGGTAATACACAGGTTTTCAGAAGCAACAACTTTGCGAAAATTCCCCCAGAGAGACAATCATAATATATGTGCTCTTTGCTCATCTAAGGGCAAACAACAAAGGCTAGCAGCGGGTTTATCTCCCCCTGTTTCAAGGATGCATAATATTATGATCACTAGCAGCGTTCTGACGGCCAAACACCGGGACCCTTTCGCTCGTTCAAACACTTTACGCGTAAGAGAAATTCTTCATATCAGGCCAGCGCCAGGTGCGTTTGATGTAATATTACCGCTGCGCTGACCGTTTCTGACCAGTGGGGGATTTCCACTGAAAGCCTGAACGTAAACACCTCGGGTGGGGTTTGAGAAGGAGAAAATGAAAGAAAATGAGAATACAAATGATTAGGAAAACAAAACATTAAAATGGCAAAATAAATTTCTGTCTACGTGACAAGATAGCCCCCTTTTTTTAAAGTGCGTGAAACACGAACTAAATGACAGTAATTTATCTTTTCCATCAATGTCCATTACATGTCCTAAAACATCCTATAATCATAATACAAATTTGTTTCCAACTTCTGTCAGTACTTAGCTATTGGGAGGATTGGTTACTATCATTCAAATGAACACCCTCCCTTGGTACAAATGCAAGCTAGTAACTGACTGTCTGTAGCTTCTTATCTCAGATTAAAGAGCTACTCCTGAAAAAAAATTAACCCTTAAAAAAAAATTTTCTGACTTTTACAACAATAGTCGTCAGATTTGTCAACCAAAAACTCAGCAGTGGTACCATCAACCTTTACCAGCTGTCTCATGTGTAGCATGAACAATAAATGTAACTTAATATTTATGATTGCTGTGGATTAAAACGCTGTTCAGACTTCCTGCCAAAAGAAATAGTTCGTTATGTCTAGGGATATCGATTCCTATAATCTGCCGAACACTAAACTCTAAGAATCAAGATAGAATCTTGTGAGAGATTTCATCCTCGGATCGAGCACATATTCAAATTGTCGTACTAGATGGGTTCTAGAATCTCGGACGGGCTCCCAATTGTCGTGGTTGAGTTAGAGTGTAGAGTATTTGTCGAGTTGGACAACTGTAGTGAAATCGACAAGGGATAGTGGACTGACAGAGTTATAGATTACACTTTAGATAAGGTGTAAATAGGAGATGGACTTGAGACAACCTGGAAGAAGATTTACCAAAATGATCTCTCTCTCCAAGCCTCAACTCACTTATGTCTGTCTAAGCATCTCCTGCTCTCTCTCTTTTCTCTTATCATACATAGAGATTATAGTAAAGAGCTAAAAATACAAATATGGATGGAAAGGTCGTGAACAGCGCATTAATAAATGTGTAAAATTTATTAAAGAAGAAAAAGCATGGAATTAATGCATATCATCACAACAACATAAAATTTCATCAATAATCAAATATTCATCGATAATCATATACACCAACAACCACACACACACACACAGATCACCATTCATAAAACCTGTAGAACACAGAGAGATGAAATAAACTGTCTGACAGTCTGTCCGTTTTCGGTGGGACCAAGTACAATGCTTCCGACAGTGTCTTTTACGTAAAAATATACTCCATGGGGAATGGACTTGACCTGTATAAATCCACTGTAGTCGCTATTGTTGGTGGCACCCCTGATTTCGCGATGGGAACTGGAAGACTGTCTATCTCCTGCTGACCAAATAAACAAACTGAGCGACAGCATGTCCGTCCGCTTTCGTGGGACCAAATGGGATAGCTCCAATGTCTTTACGTAAAGATATACTCCATGGGTGATGGACTTGACCTGTAAATCCAATGTAGGCGCTATCTTTGGTGACCCCAAATTGCGCGAGGGGCTGGAACTCTGTATTTACCTCTGGTTTACCAAAATGAATAAGCTGCGTGTCAGTCCGTCCGCTTACGTGGGACCAAATGTAATAGCTCCGGAAAGTGTCTTTTTACGTAAAGATATACTCCATGGGTGATGGACTTGGCCTGTAAAAAAAACTTTCTTTGTTGGTGCTAACTGTTGGTGACCTCTAGTTTCGCGAGGGGACTGGAAGACGCTGTTTATCTTTGCTGGCCGCTCCGAAGTGCGAAGTTCTACATAGACCCAGAAATAAACCATGGGACGAAGTCACGTGAGGACAATTAATCCCAAGGCGTGCTTATCCGGCGCTAGAATTGGCTTTAAATCCGGTTTTGGCTGGTTGACTGTGGTTTGGCTGAGTGCCCCGTTTAGGCACAAAAAAGGCGGGTGATATGGAATTCTGCTATAGGCATGCTGGGCGGTTTTGAGATTTTGGAAGCCGCAATGCCCTGACTGGTAATCCAATAGGCGAGTAGGAAACTACTACTGCCATAGACGTTTCAGATTGTTGCGTTGGCTCATTTCACAATGCGTGAGCTGAACTCCCGTGAGAGGGAAATGGCGTTGACAAAAGGTTGTTGTTCCAGGTATGGCTGTGACACTCGTGGGGCTAGATATCCTCAGAATCCCTCTAGATCGAAGAGACGGTGACATTCTTCGTCTGACTGGAAACTAGACTAGCAATTCGGTATCCCCCTGAAACCCGAGAAAATGCCAAGAAATAGGCCAAAAACATTTAGTTCTGTGTTAATGTTTGCCTTATTTCCATAATGGTCTATCTCGGGCCAGGAATCTTCTACGAGTGTGTTTGACGTAGTAAAATTTCAAATCTTATAGCTTACAAAGGACGCTCCCCCCGGACACCTGCCTAACCTGATTCTACAGATGTATTGGCGTAATGCGTAATACCGGGTAATACACAGGTTTTCAGAAGCAACAACTTTGCGAAAATTCCCCCAGAGAGACAACCATAATATATGTGCTCTTTGCTCATCTAAGGGCAAACAACAAAGGCTAGCAGCGGGTTTATCTCCCCCTGTTTCAAGGATGCATAATATTATGATCACTAGCAGCGTTCTGACGGCCAAACACCGGGACCCTTTCGCTCGTTCAAACACTTTACGCGTATGAGAAATTCTTCATATCAGGCCAGCGCCAGGTGCGTTTGATGTAATATTACCGCTGCGCTGACCGTTTCTGACCAGTGGGGGATTTCCACTGAAAGCCTGAACGTAAACACCTCGGGTGGGGTTTGAGAAGGAGAAAATGAAAGAAAATGAGAATACAAATGATTAGGAAAACAAAACATTAAAATGGCAAAATAAATTTCTGTCTACGTGACAGGAGTAGAGTTAGGTAATCATTTACAATTGGGTAAAATGGAGCGTGACGCTGCCAAGTTTAGAAACTTAAACTTGGTAGAGAATGAACGCTTTTTTGTTTTATTTTATTAAATAAGTAAGGATTAAACAAGGTCTGCGTACCATACACACACGTTTGAGCTTGTGAATGGACGTTGAATATCATCTTTATGATTAGCGACGGGTTAGCTGTAAGCTAATAGATTACATATTTTAAAGTAAGCAATGAGTGCTCCAAACTGTATATTCTTATTAGTACTCTATGATTTTTGTGTCATTTATTGCTAAATTAATATATGATAGTGAAAACAAGTTATTGGGCTTTGCTATGCATTTGTAACACAACAAACGTGATTCTTCGCTTTACAGCAACTCTCGCTTTACAGCAAGGGCCTGGAACCTAACCCACAGTAAAGCAGGGTTCAAATGTACCCTTTTCGCTTCTTATGGGCCCTAATATAACTAACTTACCCAGTGTTTTGGTTCAGTGAGGCGCTCCTCACTAAAACAAGGCAAAATTTTAATGTACAAACAAAGCAATTATTTTAACCATTCAGAAAACAGGTATTTTGATTTTAAATTTTCACTCCTGCATCTATTTTCAAAAGCAATTTAGCGAAGGCTAAGATGCACTGTCAAGTTAATATATAGTAGCAAAGTAGCAAGTTTAAACACTTTCGAATCGGGTTTTGGCTTTATATTTTCGCGTGCTTTGATAGTGGCACCTACGCGGATTCCTAAGGCGACAACTATTGCAGGACAAGTAAGTCGATGTAAGAGTTATGACGCCTAATCTGGGACTTTTCTTTTCTCTAGTGTTGTCCTCCCTTCTTTCTTACGAGAGCTTGCCAAATACTGGTTTATGTTTGTTATTTACTTATCACATTCATCGGGTTTAACTCTACGTTTATCTTTAGATATTAAACGGGCAGTCCCGTTGTTGTCAGAGTTTAAAAGCAAGCCCTTTTCTCGCAAACCGAGGTGAACCAATTGTTTTACATAGAGGAGTTGTTAGCCCCTTGCACAACTTCATGTAAGTCCACTTTTACGACATTACAGGTGCAGCAGTAGGCCTATTCTTTCAGTGTATCCTCATAGGCTCCGGGGACTACACTGGGTCGTTCATGATAATGAAAGCACGGTTTGTCCGGGTGTTGGTTTGTTCGGGTGTTGGTTTGTCCGGGTATTGGTTTTCTGATTTGCCAGGCGCGTTTATTTCTTTTGACGAGTGTCGTGATTAGATAGGTTTGAAAGTTATTTATGGTCCCGCCTGAGTAGAGTGAATGGTGATAAGTACGTGAGAAATAAAGGTTGTGAGAAATAGATTTCACGAGTGAATAGTTTAAGGAGAAGATCTGTCTCTGGAATGAGTAGTTTCTTTAGTCCAGCCTATCTATACGACTATAATTTAGTACAAGAAAATCTTTCCCTCCAGATATATGTAAATATACGTTTAACTACAAAACACACAATTATGTGACAACAAGACACACACACGTGAAAAAAAACTATGGTTAATTGGGTATGGGTCTGACCAACACACAAAGTTAAGTTCTTGTATTATTTATTATCATTAAACTTGACAACACCAAATATCTAAAGAAAGATCAAATAAAATCAGAAACATACATAGAAAATTAACAGAATACATGTGCCCTCCCTTTATTGAGAAAGAAAGAACCCAACAAGTTAATAACCCCAAAGGTCAAAGGTTAGCAGCACTATGTTACAGAATAGACAGTAAAGAAAAGAACAAAGTTCCTACTAAAAAAACTATTCAGTAAAGTAAACAATATTTAAGCAGAATCCAGATAATACAATTTTCCTGTAACGAAGAAAATATTCACTCTCTCTGTCATACGTAGCAACTGACTCTCACTTCTTACCTACTCTTGGTGAAAACCTTTTGGGCATACAATCTTTGAATATATATATATATATATATATATATATATATATATATATATATATATATATATATATATATATATATATATATATATATATATATATATATATATATATATATGATATCCAGTGTTTTTATCTTCCAAATTGGCCCCAGTCCCTCCTCTAATAATTAAATTTTATAAGGTGGACGCCTAATTTGGTGGTTGATTCCTGGATAGACAAATGTCACCTCGAATAGTTAATGTAGAAAAAAACCGAGATCTTGTGTTCACAGTAAACAGTAGAAAATACTTCCAGTATAGGGAAACATCTGGTTGCTAAAAACTGTTATTTATGATGATGATGGTAAATCCTATCGGCTGGCTCTGTGGTGAGTGCCGATTTTGAAACAGCGTAACTTACTGGATAAATCCGCTGATACGACTGTCAAAAGTCAGATAGTAATGTTATTTGTGTTACGCCACAGTGGGCGATAAAATTGAATAAATATTGTCTTGTGTTTATAGTCCAGTTAAATTTACTAATTAAATGTTTATGTGTCTCTTTGGCCAATCCTGTTCACAACTGAACTTGGGGACGTGTAAGCCAAGAAGAAGACCACATTAAAATCCAACGCCCAGTGAAATGGAGAAAAAAGCCCATAAAATAGAGGGGGTGATGTGGTCGCATGGTCGCCGCCTTGGTCCCAGGTCTGCTTAAGAATAGAGAAACATTGTGGCCTAAAAATTCATCTACTAGATATGCGCTAGGAATGCACTACACCATATGCTACACGGTCTCCAAGAGGAAAAGAAGACCACATTAATCCTCAGTAAATGGAGAAATCAACTCCGACCGCTGGTCGCCCTGATCAGGTCTGCTTAAAAAGAGCAAACGGTGTACTACTAGCCTATTCATTTCCGGTCAGCTTACGCTAGCGTGGCGTCTCTAGGTCAGGTTAAGGTATGCGCCCTCCTCGCCCCTTTGCGCCCTCCCCGCCCCTTTGCGCACGCGTTAACAATCAGAGTACAGTGTCTATTATTATTTAATTATCCATACGCGCACTTAACAAATATCGCCTGTCGTTAATAGCTATTAGATTGTCGGCGTCTGCGGGTCGTCGTATGGTATTAAATAACAGTCACTTACTAAAATTACACAAAATGGAATAAACGTGAATTCTTTTCTGTCACTAATCAGTCACGCCTAGTGTATTCTCAGCCCACTAAAACGTCTCTTCTTGTGTGATAAGCGGGTGGTAAAATTATCATTAAACTGAACTAGTGGTAAACAAATAGCTACACGTTATTTTTCACTGGTCTTTAGCAGCTAGAACTTTAAGTGAATTATAATGGTAAACTTTAACACTCTAACACGCTTAAGCACAAATTTATACTACCAGAAAATCCGAATGAAATCCCCACGAGGGCTATTAACACACCTTCCACAATGGTTCTAGACTACGTGTTTAGACTATCCGAAAAATTCTGAGCGACAACTGATAACTGGTTTGGGAAGAGACAGTTTATATACCATCCTGGTTATCTGCTCTCCAGAGGCTGCTAATTTTCACACTTGGGCATAGCAGAGAAATCAGAAACCTAAATTCCCAAGATAAAAGGTTTTCACGGTCGCTCTGTCGGACGTTGCTACTCGACAACAGGGATTTAAACCGTGTAACGGGTTCCCGTAGATTTGGCCTGCTTCTGGAGATCACAGAGTTATCTCCCACTGTATGTACGAACACCAAAGGGTACTCGGGGAAAATATTTTTGCCCGAGCGACTCACTTCAAAAGGTCCGGTGTTATTCCACGTGCGTCTGTCTGATATCCGATGATTGACAGATCGGCTCGCGTGAGAAACTCAGGTATACAAACCCGATTCGCTCCCTGTTATTGTGACAGAGTTATGTAAATATAGATTACATGCATCCACACGTTTTGCTCCCACCTTGCTTCCTTATTAGTTGTGCACGTTTTCTTGATGCAGAACCTTCGTACTTTATATCTGTCAAACTCATAATGGTAGCCACGCCTATTTTTTTCGTTTCTCTATGTCTTATAGACACTAGGAATGTATACAGGCCAGACTATGATGCACGTAGCGAGAGGAAAGGGGGAGATAAGCTAATGAAGAAAATCAAGGGCGATAAGTTAAAACGTAGTTTCGGTAGACATTGGTCAGGGGGAATTAATCTGAGGAAAAGGGGAGATAATCGCAGTTACACCACCCCCCCGCCCCACATCTGGTTGTTCGGAATGTAATTAAGCTACGGAACGACGAGATCAAAGAGAGTGGCAAATTTAACTTTTCATTTAGAATTTGACCACAGATTTTCCCAAAGGTGTTATATCTCGCAAGAGCTAGCGATTTTCTGCCAATTTAATATATATACCGCATCCTTCTAACTCAGTTTATCTAGTACTCACATAATTTTTAGACGTCTAGCTTCGAATTCTAGATCCATTATACCAGTGGAATTTCATAGTTTTTCCGATTGGAGATAGTCATATTTCTGTGGCGGTAAATATTATACTAGAATTTTGAGTGATTTAATTGTTAAGTCCGGCATTATATTTCACTAAGATTTTCTGTGTTGAGTGATTTAATGGTTAAAAGTTCGTCATTTATATTTCTCTAGGATTTATGTGTTAATTGGCTAGCAGAATTAAAATAATTTATAGCTAAATTATCCCGGCTGTAGCGTTGATTTAATTAATTGCTATTAACCAGTAAGAGATATTTTAATCGACTAGTAAATGCACTATTCATTATGAGTACTGACGAAATACATATTTATTTCTAATTCATTTTGAGTAATTTTATAAATGACTAGCGCTTATTTCACGGGGTTTTTTTTTTTAACGATAAGATACGCTATACACGTATAGTTCTATTCAAAGTTAAATAACCGAGTGTATAATAAATTATAATTCTGCGCGGGTTAATTTTAGGATAGAATATTGGTGTAGTGGTTAAAAGTTTATACTTTTTCTTCCTATACACAGTACGGGTCACAAACCCAAAACCTATCAGAGTCTAATCTGAGAAAACGGGTCTAAGTCCAACAGTACAATAAAAAATATTCTTAAGTAAGATCGGGTCTTCAAGGTTGACCTGTTCGGCTCTCTTGTTCTCACCCAGAGAGAGAGAGAGAGAGAGAGAGAGAGAGAGAGAGAGAGAGAGAGAGAGAAAGAGTGCAAATATTTGACACTAAGAATAATTGTAACTGGACCTATAGCTATCCAGATTTCCTTTTTCCATTTCCATATACATTCAGCCCGCTGTGGCGAAAATATCAACCATTAACATTTTCCAACTACTGTTCACTGTGGTGTGACGATGATTTTTTATCCCGAGAGATTTACGTACCTGACATTTCTCTTCAAGTATCAAAATTTACCAGCTATTGACACTGTGAACATTAACGCTCTGAAGTA
Source organism: Oreohelix idahoensis (assembly GCA_024509875.1). NCBI lineage: Eukaryota > Metazoa > Mollusca > Gastropoda > Stylommatophora > Oreohelicidae > Oreohelix > Oreohelix idahoensis. Next base: position 453,925 of record JAMPIV010012429.1, read on the forward strand.
ATTTCCTACCTGGATTAATTGATGTGACATAAACAGAATCCTATTAACAGTAACAAAGCAAGCGTTTCCCAATAAGCGGATTAATCAGTCCTGGAGAAACTGGGGCTTGTTTTGCTAAAACCCCACCTTGGATTTGTGATTTGTATCATGGAGATATGTTCCAGATGTTGTGAAAGCACTTATTAGGTAAGAGTGAATGAATGTGGCCACAGGTTTCGTCAGAAGCGAGAGAAAGAAGAAATGAATAATTCTTATATTGTATACTCATTATACTCACTTTGGTTTTTTTCTTCTTATGTTTGCTAATACTGTTTATTTCAGAATAGACTAACTTAGACACTCTTTTCTTTACAGTATAGTCAAATCCTATACCATAGTGCTAATCTTTTGGCCTTTTTGGGGGTTAACAACTTCTTGTAACGGGATCTTGTCTCAATAGAGGGAATTGCACTTATGGGTCTATTTCTTTATTAATTCTTAACCTTTGATTTCTTTATATTTGATATTGGATACTAAATGTTGTGAAGTTTTCTTTATGGTAAATAAACATTAACATAAATCTTATTACCTGTGTCGGTCAGCTCGTCCCAATATCCCTACTCCATTAATATAGTTTCACGTTTGTGCGTCTAATTGTCGTCACTTATCTGTGTGTGTATATATGTGAATGGTTATAGTGTATATGTTCATATATACAGAGAGGTGTACTGTCTGATCAACAAATTTCTGTCGTAAATGATAGGCTGGACTAGAGTATCTTCTCAATCCAGGGACAGACTCTACCTTTCACCATTTCACTCGTGAAATCTATTTCTTTACCTTATCTCTCACTGAGTACCACTCTTTTCAGTTCTATTCAGACGGGACCGGAATATATCTTAATTACCTATCAAAAATCTACGACAGTTATGACTGGCAGGTCGCGACAGTTGGTAAACTTTTAGTTTGTTTACGTCTCAAGAAAAAGAGGCGTGAATATAAATTAGTAAACACAGGCAGAAAAACGCTTGACTTTTACTAGCAAATCATAGAAAGCTAACGGGATTACAGGGCTGTCAGATTACTGTAGGCTATATTTCCATTATACGTCACAACGAGTTATGGTGTCACTTGGACATATTGTATTTGAGGGGTGTTGTTACAGATCATTCTAGTCTAGAATGGAGCGTGCTTTTGGCTGTTTTCTAAGAAACGAATACACCATTCAGGTTTCACAACACATCGACAACACATGTCACAGGTAGTTGAAAGAATGGAACAAACTCCATGTGTCGTCTCCGACATCATATATTGTGCACCTAACACCGGTTAACATGGGTAGTGATTCAGCATTTGCATTGCCACATCAGCTGCCCGATAACTAATCCACTATCGCCAACTCACATATAAGTAGATGTATCGTACGACAAATAAACTTCCTGCGACATCTCCCACAGTCAAACAACTATCAATTATATCTCCACTCAGACATCAGTAGAACATCACAGCAGGAAAGACTACAACAACCAACCTGCTCATCTGATAACCAACATTCTCTTTCGACTGTTCACATTCCTCAGGTTTCACTCTACGTTTATCTTTAAATCTCAAAATGGTAGTCCCTTTGTTATCAGCTTTTAAAGCAAGCCCTTTTCTCACAAACCGAGGTGGACCAGTGTTCGCTCAGTCGGCCTGACGATTACCACTTCTTAATTCACGCTTAATTTTTACCAATAAACATGACTGACAACATTGTGTTCACTCACAACAAACTGACTCATGACAACTCAAACACCACTCTTGTACCACATTTACAGAATATCATGGTTATTCTGAGCACTCAGTCATCTCACAACTGTTCAAATAAACACGCTCCCAGTGGAGTACCTATTGTAAATAATAATCTGTCTTTTTCACCAGCAAAACACCCCTTGACAGGTGGGTATTTTAGGGGTAGACAACACAGGAGCTGTGGAAATCTACTTTTAAAAACACTGAGCTCTCTAAAGATTTACCTTGATACAATCATGTTTGTTTTCATGTTTCAGAGTATCTGGAATTTTGAATAAGTAAAACCTATATGAAACTTTTATCTCTCTCGCATAATCTCCTTCATGCAATCTCACCTTGAGAGCGGTGAAAAATTAAAACTAAATATTTTACCTCAATGTGTGTCCTATCCATCGCCAGCGTCTTCTTCTCAACACTTTGTTCGACTGACACTTGTCTGGTTCTTGTCATCAATTCCACATTTGTGGCTTTGTCATACCATTTCAGTCCTACGCAAGCACCTGTTTATAAAAGTCTGTAGCCTTTTGGTTGTTGTTTTTGTTGTTCTTCATGTCTCAGAGCCATACAATAGGACTGGCTTCACATATGAGTTGAAGATTCTTATTTTCGTGTTGGACTTGATTTCTCTTGTTCTCCATATGATTCACAATGCAATAAAAGCTCCTCTTGCTTTTTGTATTCTTATATCATTGTCTGTTCCTCCAACATTGTCTATATTACTACCAAGATATGTGTACGATTCTATATCCTTTAGTGGCGTTTCTTCAAGTTCAACCCAGTTATCATTTCTTGCATTTATTCTCATAATCATTGTCTTTTCCCTGTGTATTCTCAGGCCCACTTGTTGTGACCTCTCATCGAGAATTTTCATTTTCTCTTGCATCTGATTATAGTTATGGGACAGAAGTGCCAAGTCATCTGCATAATCCAGGTCATCAAGCTGTTTAGTCGGATTCCACTGGATTCCAGTTCTGTTGTGTGATGTCGATGTTTTCATAACGCACTCTATTGCTAGTAAGAAAAGAAATGGAGACAAGAGGCATCCCTATCTCACTCCCGTTCTAATCCTAAACGCTTCTGTAAGTTGTCCTTCATGAAGAACTCTGCATGTCATGTCTTCATAGGGCTTCCTTATTAAGTTCATGATCTTCCTCGGGATTCCATAATGAGTCATCAATTTCCAAAGCGATTCTCTGTCTACATTGTCAAATGCCTTTTCAAAGTCCACGAATCCGATGTATAGCGGTGAATTCCATTCCAGACTTTGTTCAACTATTATTCTCAATGTGGCTATCTGGACTGCACAGGATCTGTTTTGTCGAAAACCTGCTTGTTCATCTCTCAGTTACTTGTCCATGGACTCTTTTAATCTCTCAAGGATGATTCTGTTTAATACTTTTCCTGGCACTGATAGTAACATTATTCCTCTATAATTTGTACACTCTTGTAAATATCTCTTCTTAGGCAACTTAACCAGATAACCTTCCTTCCATTCTGCAGGTATTTCCTCTCTCTCCCACTTTGCCAAGTAGTTTGCATTATATCTCTGTAAAGGTATCAATATCTGTTTTGATGGCCACGGCTGGAATGCATCTGGACCAGTTGCTTTTACATCTTTCAGAATCTTTATGGCTTTCTTTATTTCTTCTCTACTTGGTCGTTCACAGCTGATTTGTAGCTCCTCTTCTGCTGACTGGATGTCTGGGGGATTACTATGGACCTGGTTTATTGAAGTTCCTCTTAATGTTCCGTCCATCTCTTCATTTTTTCTTGTATATTACTAAGCAATTTTTGCTATGGCCTGTTTAAAATAACTTAACTAGCCAGATATTGAAACTGGTTTGCTGACTGCTCCGTCAATTATCGACTTATGTGGTGAAGGAACGTCCCAGTCGTAGTTACAAAAGTAAGCGCTGCGAACATCTAGACAAGGATCTTCACAGCCCGTCAACGGCAGGCATTTAGCGTAGACCACACGCTCTTGATCCACAGACTCGTGTCAATCTAGTATCTCACACTGGTATCTCCAACTTGCACCACAAACTTTGGAAGTAACAAATGTCTCTGCTAAGTATTGGTTTCCTGATATTAGTCGGGCGCCTTCCCGCTGTCACTTCTGCCGATCCTTTTCCTTTTTCTTCAGTAATGTATCCCTCCTGAGCATAAATCATAAACCCAGTGGATTGGATGAAAAATCATCGTTACGTTCAGTTAATTTGATGAAAAATATGGATGGACAGCAGAAACAACTTTTACCTGGTTTACACATGTTTTTACTTTTGGTTCCGTGTGAGAGAATCGACATGAAGCCGTCACCAGCGCTTGCTGTGGTAGTTCATGACTTTATCATTTTCATAGGTTGCCAGCCTCTTATAAACGTGTACATCCACCAGCAAGTTAAACGTGTCACGTGCAATAAATACAAATGATAAGATGGACAACTCACTCCATATCGGGTTATAATTTACAGACGCCTGGCACAGGAAGACTTCTGAATGATGTCGGGCCACTGGTTATGAGGCCGTTTTACAGGTAGTCAGGGTATTAATATTATTTCTAATCCCACGATTATCCTGTATATAGGTTCCGAAGATTTTGTGGTTTCCTGTATTATGAAGTGGAGTTTTCTTTCTAGTTAATTTCAGAAGATCATCAATACATGATCACAACCTTCTTTATTGAAATCCTACTTTTCTACGGTCCTGGCTTGTCTGAAGGTGTCGTTTTGACTCAATGGAACGCAGTTCCGGAGTCCAACCTTGTGCTACAATATAAGGGACTTTTTGCCCATGCTCTTTTAGCTTTCTACGCGGTGCAACTCGCCAATCAGATGTAGTCTATTTCAATATATTTTGTCTAGACCAAGGAGATTTAAATGATTTACTTTAATATATATCTTCTCATTCCACTTCTCATGACATTCTGGGTGACACAGATAATTTCAAAATCTTCCCATGTAAGATATTAACGCTACTGCTTTTTAGATGACTCATGTATGTAATTCATAATAAACCATCAATTTAATTGTTTATCATAAATGCTAACAAACAAGAGTCCAACAGCGGTAATGTTACATAACATTTCTGCCACACCGAAAGTATATTCGCAGTTTTTCTTTCGATTAACCATACGTGCAGTATGGGTGCCAAGCTTGGTAAGCGTGTACGTTCATGCCTGTGTTTGTTTTACACAGGTAAAGCGGATTTGTCTGTCCGCTCATAGCTGGGTTGTTAACTTTATCTCCACCCAGGATTGATCATGCGAAAATAACAACGCGAAACCTCAGTCATGCGTTCCAATATGAGAGAAAATATGAGGAAGGAAGAAATAAAGGGCAGGCACAATAAGAGAAAAAAGGCAGGTAGAACACGATAAAATGAAGAGCATGGTCATTTTGCGACAGTGCTGTCAGAGTAAAGATAGACTTAATGAGACAGACATGAGCGCTGTCTGGTTAAAGATTGACTTAGTGAGACAGACATGAGCGCTGTCTGGTTAAAGATTGAGTTAGTGAGGCAAACATGAGAGCTGTCTGGTTAAAGATTGACTTGGTGAGACACACATGAGTGCTGTCTGGGTAAAGATTGACTTGGTGAGACAGACATGAGCGCTGCATGGTTAAAGAACTACTTGGTGAGACAGAAATGAGCTCTGTCTGGTTAAAGATTGAGTTAGTGAGACAGACATGAGTGCTGTATGGTTAAAGATTGACTTAGTGAGACAGACATGAGCGCTGTCTGGTTAAAAATTAAGTTAGTGAGACAGATATGAGTGCTGTCTGGTTAAAGATTGACTTAGTGAGACAGATAATTGTGCTCTCTGGTTAAAGATTGACTTAGTGAGACAGACATGAGCGCTGTCTGGTTAAAGATTGAGTTATTGAGACAGATATAAGTGCTGTCTGGTTAAAGATTGACTTAGTGAGACAGACATGAGTGTTGTCTGGTTAAAGATTGACAGTGAGACAGACATGAGCTCTGTCTGGTTGAAGATTGAATTAGTGAGACAGATATAATTGCTATCTGGTTAAAGATTGACTTAGTGAGACAGACATGGGCGCTGTCTGGTTAAAGATTGACTTAGTGAGAGAAACATGAGTGCTGTCAGGTTAAAGGTAGACTTCAATGCTGTCTGGTTAACAATTGACTTAGTGAGACAGACACGAATGCTGTCTGGTTAAAGATAGACCCAGTGAACTGACACGAGTGCTTTCTGGTTAAAGAATGACTTTAGGTAGACAGACATGAGTGATGTCTGGTTAAAGAAATACTTTAGATAGACAGACATGAGTGCTTTCTGGTTAAAGAATGACTTTAGGTAGACAGACATGAGTGCTTTCTGGTTAAAGAATGACTTTAGGTAGACAGACATGAGTGCTGTCTGGTTAAAGAATGACTTTAGGTAGACAGACATGAGTGCTTTCTGGTTAAAGAATGACTTTAGGTAGACAGACATGAGGGCTGTCTGGTTAAAGAATGACTTTAGGTAGACATACATGAGTGCTGTCTGGTTAAAGAATGACTTTAGGTAGACAGACATGAGTGCTGTCTGGTTAAAGAATGACTTTAGGTTGACAGACATGAGTGCTGTCTGGTTAAAGATTGAATTAGTGAGATTGATCCAGCGGCACTTGGGCTCTCGCCCTTCGGCCCAACTTAGTAAGACAGACGAGTGATGTCTGGTTAAAGATATACATGAGTGCTGTCTGATTAAAGAAAGACATGAGAGCTGTTAAAGAATGGCTTACTGAGACATACATGAGTGCTCTCTGGTTAAAGAATGACTTAGTGAGATAAACATGAGCGGTGTCTCGTTAAATACGGACTTTATGTTATTGTTGATCAGAATCAACATCATTGCATCCCAGGCAAACCCATAGGTGATCAGTCTCCCTCATCAAATGACGAAGGTATGAATGCTAATTTTTCCTGTAGCGCGCTGTTTGTATACATGCCGGATGCATCCTCTCATACGTCCATCCCTGCTAGTCTTAAGTTTGATGCTAAATTCCAACAAACTTAGCCTTGTTGATTCATTTATTGCTGTGTCGTTCTCTAAAAGGTGATCGTTAATTGTCTTCAGCATCTCTCCTTTACCCATAACCTGTGTCGTAAAACGTGTGCGTAAACCCACTTCTTAGTTAATACACTATGTCGAGATACAAATATGCCCCAGCCAATCAACAAGCAGCGTTCACCAGTCTCTGAGCCAGAATAAATTACACGAAGTATACGCCAGGAAAAAAAACTTAAGCCCTGTTTTTCGGATGTCGGTCGCGGCCATCTTGTCTCCCAATATGGCGGAAAACAGAATAAAATTAGGCATAAGCCCTGTTTTTCGGGAGTCGGCCTAGGTCACGGATTGTACGACGGATGGTACGGAACCGCATATAGCCAATCAGCTTGCCACGCCGAGAACCAATCAACAGCATTCCTTAAGCAGAAAAGGTTACCTCCTCTACCTATATACATGAGCGAGATGTTATTCAAAATCACGCACCCACCAACACGAAGCCAGCTAGACGACCGACTGAAGAAGAGAAGCTGTCAGACTGATTTATTGCTCACCTGCATTGACCGGGAACTCTTACTTCACTAGAGTCGACTGGCCTGTTTAAAATCCTAGAGGGTTTTATTCGTGTCATCCAACCTGAGGTCGTATGTCCAGTCAATCCAGCTGCCTGGAACTTCGCAGGAGCACAGTGATTGCACAGGAGCTACATCTTTAGTCCCCCTCAGTCTAGGGTGGGCTAACGAAACGATCATCAGCGGGTGTTGTGTGCAAGAAATTAAGGACAGAACTGTTTCAAGAGATGAGTACACATTAGTACCATTTCTGTCAGCAATTGTGAGCATTAAACTGTCAAGGACGAAAAACTGAAAAACTGAGTTAGCGTAGCAAGAGACAAGATTAAGAGCATAGCTGATAAATTTTATATATGTAATTAACAGCACAGCTGATACATTTACTATAATTGAGTAACAGCACAGCTGATAAAATTTTGTTCCTGTAATTGGAAAACTTGTTATATATATATATATATATATATATATATATATATATATATATATATATATATATATATATATATATATATATATATATATATATATATATATATATATATATATATATATATAAATCATTTGTAAACTTACAAATCCATTACATTCCATCTTCCAACATCCATCCTTCAGCACAAGAGTAGATAGTGTATATACTAAATAAATAATAAGAAAATTGTATTTGAACGACTTGTCAATTTTATAATTGTTAAGTAAAATCTGTTTCCTTGTTTTAATATCACAGTTAGTTACACAGCGGGGGTGGCAATTTATGACTGTCTCCTCTCTACTAATTTTTCGAGATCAGATCATTCACAGCCGTAACTAATTTGTGATACCAGTAGTTCTCTCAGACACTGGGACTTCACCATTTTCGTGCAGAAATTCTATTTCTGTATTGTCAGTACTACACTGATCCTAGAGCCAATAGAAACCTCACGCTACAACCAGTGTACCCAATATGGGTGATCACGAAGCTTGTTTGTCACTCTTTCATTACTGCGTACCTGCATGACCAGGACAGTAGACCCACAACAGTTCTTGAAGATTCGAGGCTTCTATAGATTTTATTCATTCCTTAGACACCCATTGTGGACCTTCCGAAACATGGACTAAGATTTATCGGCAAAAAAGAAGGAAAGAAAAATAAAAAAGCCGGCGTACTTCACAGAGTGATAAAGAAAGATGAACTTACTGTGTGGCAAGATGATGGGCACGATCTCCCTTTTAAATCCTGCCAGATTTCAGTGTCAGGCCGGGCGTGTATCGCAACGATGACAGAAGTAATTCGACGAAAATGTGCCTAGTTAATCTACCGGAAGTATCGACGAAACAGATCAACCGGAAGTATCTGCGAGTCAGACGGGAAAGTGGCTGCGGCTTTATGGGACGTACATGGAAGCGTGTTAGCGGAAAATGAAATTTAATCGACGAATGCGTTTTCCAATAAACAAAAATGACATTACGAACACGAAGTAAACAAAAACTTTAAATACAAAATCGATTAGGAAAATGTATGTGAAAAGTTTTAGGGAAACGAAGTTCACCGAGGTTTTTATCAGGTAAGCTGAAAAATAAAGTCTTGTATGGCGGACTTTGAGCAAGCAAGAGGACATGCACACCATCATAGCTGGCAGACGCTGGAGCTGGGTTGGCCATGTCCTCAGAAGAGACCCCGATGCCATCACAAGAACAGCTATACTTTGGACCCCATAAGGAAAACGAAAGAGAGGCCGACCAAAAACAACCTGGCGGAAGATTGTAAGGCTGAGATGCAAAGAATGAACCAGAGTTGGGGCACTGTACGAAGGATGGCCACCGACCGAGGAAAGTGGAATCAATTTGTTGTTGCCGTACTAGACGCCACTAGGCGTAATGACCACTGACTGCTTTGACGGTCGGCGGCTAAGGATCAAAGAAGAAGAATGGCGGACTTTGGGCAAATATGGTGCAGTAGTTGATTATATGGATATCAAGAGTAGGGGACAAGGGAAGATTTAAATCTTACATATTTCAAAAGGAAAAAAAAAGAAAGAAAGAACGAAAAAAGGAAACAAATAAGAAGTAAAGAAGTAACGAAGGAAAGAAGGATGGAAAGAAGAAAAGAATGAAAAATAGAAAGAACGGCGGACAGGAATGGATTGGAGTGGAGCGGAGTGGAGTGGAATGGAGTGAAATGGAGTGGAAATGAATTGGAAGGGAATGAGAAAGGAAAGGAATGTGAAAGGAAATGGAAAAGAAAAGGAAAGGGACAGAAAATGGAAGGGAAGTGAATGGAAGGGAACCGAACGGAAAGGGAGAGAATTGAATGGAAGGGAAGAGAAAGGAAAGAGAATGGAATGGAAGAGAATGGAATGGAAGGGAAGAAAAACATTCGATCATGATATTTTATATAAAGACGAAATAAAATATATGGCCGATGGTGCATCCTTCTGTCTGTCGGATTTATTTATGTCAATCCCTCATCCCTTTTTTTGTCCTTGCTACTTTCCTGTTTTTATTCATTCATTCGTTTGTTCATTTTTTTTCCCTCTGTTATGCTAGTTTTTGTTTATGAATAATGATCCTGAAAACGAAATTTGGAAGTTTAAGAAGAAAAACTAATAATAGTAATCCACACAACACTTACTTACTTAGTCGTTCCTCTTCTATCGTGAGGTGTAGAGGTTTGGAAGAGAGAGATCCATACTATCCTGTCGGCTGTCTTCCACCTGGCCTGGTTCCATTTTAGTCCTCGGTTCTTCATAGATTATCTAATGTTGTCCTCCCAGCGGACTCTGGGTCGTCCTGGAGGTCTGGATCCCTGGCTCTTAGTTTCCCATACTTGTCGTGGTAGCCGATCATCTTCCATTCTGCAGACATGGCCAAACCATCTTTAACACATAAGGAAGGAAACCCGAGGCCTGTAAACAGTAAATAAATATTAAGCAAACATCAAGGTATGTTTTCGGGCACTCGGAAGGTCCTGGGTTCGAGTCCTGGATAAGCCACTCACGTCTGTTGTTTTTCTGTTGTCTAGTGTTCTTTATTTCTTACGAGTGTGTGAAAATATAACTTTGTGTTTGTCTAGTATTTATTTACTGTTTACAGGCCTCGGGTTTCCCTTCCTTATGTGTTATAAATGTTTATACAATACCAAAACCTACCCTCTATCCTGTACTTACTATTCTTAGTCGTCTGTCATTTACTAGACACAGTCTTAAGGTCTTTGTCTTGTGTAGTCTGACCTATACTGTATAATAGGGGAACAACAGAAGTGATTGCGTCATTAATAGGCTGGACTGCCCATGTTAAATTTCCGGTGTTATGTGTTGCGGGTCGCACTAATGACTCGTCATCGAAGCATCATTTTTTGGTGATGCCTAGATGGCAGGGAGGATAGTGTGTTTCGCTTGCATAGCTAGGCGGGGTTGTCGCACGGAAGGTCCTGGGTTCGAGTCCTGGGTAAGCCACTCACGTCTGTTGTTTTTCTGTTGTCTAGTTTTCTACTTCTTTATTTCTTACGAGTGCCTGAAAACATACCTTTATGTTTGTCCAAACCATCTTAGTTGGGTAGGAATGAATCTTCAAGCGCAATCTGGCCCTAATTTGTCGCATGTATTCTCATAATTGTTATTTTTCTCTGCTTATTTTCAGACCCAAATGATGTGACCTCTCATCATAATTGTGTCTTACTTCTGGAATTTTTTTATAAGACAGAAAAACCAGGTCGTAAGCAAACCGTCATTATCCGGAGATTACTACATGTAATGTCATTTTTCTCCATTGTGGGTTTAAAAAAAAAGGGTTATAGGCAAGCCCGTCCTAAAAGTATTTGGTATCCGGGGCGGACCCCACCTTTGGCATCCCCTACTCAGAATAAACACAGAAAAATATATGATGCTTGCAAGTAGATTTTTCAGCATTACAGTACTATCATAAGGGTACCCGGTGGTACCAGCCCTCCATTTTCTGGCGGTCACACGGCCCTCTCGCAACCCCCTTAGTTCGATGCTGGTTATGGATTGATCTTAAATGAATTTTTTTTTTTTTTTTCTCGTACGCCCGCTAATACTCGAGGCGAAATCTCAGGTTATTATTAATGTCTAGCCTGACATTGATTTTACGTGAGTATCCCTTTTTTTCTTGTACAGAGACAGGTGTCCCTCGCCATTCAGGCAGATACTCGCCGATTTCGGAGGCACCCATTAGAGCTGGGTCGGTTCAGGAGCCACCAATCCCTGGTCGACGACACTCCTTCAAATGTCTTCGCCAGGTCTCGAGTTAATCCAGTCCAAATCCCGGTCGACGAAAAATCCTCAAATGCCGTCGCCCGGGTTTGATCCTGGATCACCTGGTCGCCAGAGCGGTGTTGTAACCACTACGCTAGCGCGGCTCCCAAATGAAAACATTTATTTTCTCCTTAATCAGATAGTCGAATAGGAAAATTTAATCTTTCAATACCCAGCACAATGTCTATGCAGTCGCCACTTAAGTTGGTTTACTTGTTATCGACTTAATCGAATTCACGTTGCTCTCTTAAACTGAATGTCCTAATAATTAAGTTCATGATCAAAAGTGTCGAAAAGGCTTGATAGCTCACCTAATCTAAGAACTTAAGAACTACAGAAAAAGACATAATTTGTTGGAAAAATCAGAATGCAATGAAGGAGCACAAAGGCCCAAGCTAGCATGCAGAGAAAATTAAGACTAAGGCAATGTTAGTCCAATAGATGAGTATCCTTTTTTAATGATGTTTGTTACTTTCTTTTGTGTAACTGTAGCACGCACCTTTCAACCATTTACCGCATTCTGTACTGTATTATATTCCTTCCGATTGTGTTTTTTTACTTTTTGGTTAATAGTTCAGTTTGTTGTGTTGTTCAGAAGCATAATAGTATCTATATTGGTGTTAATTTAATATTGGTTTGGTGTTTATTTAATATTGGTTTAGGGTTTATTTATGTACTTTTTCTACTGTGTTGTGTTATTCCTATCTGATGACGTTGCTAGGTTACTACTGTTGGCGTTGTAAAATAATTACGAGCGGAACGAACGAACGCGTGTGGTATGACTGGTAGTCAGATATGAGCTGATAGGAAAACATATTTGAATGTACAATGGTATGCAGATTGGTTGAGTAATAACTGGTAGTAAGACTGGTGGTCAAACAGGCCGGTACTAGAACTGAGCTTCCTATAGTCCACTAGTGTGTATTTTCCAGAAATATCCTTCCGCTGTATCTAGTCTAATATATTCACGTATGCTTCTCAAAGCTCGAATTGCTGAAAGTGAGTCTGCTAAAATCGTTAGGTTCTGGGGTGGATTCCTCGTCGCAATTTCTAGTGCCTTTAGTATTGCTATCACCTTAGCTGTGAAAATGGATATATTTTCCACGAAACTATATCAGTTGCTCATGTTCCATGTAGGACTGTGTGTGTGTATGTATAAATACGTATTTTTTTATTGCTTGGGCCACGTTGTGTGTGTACTGTCATGCTATCCTTGATTTGATGTACATGTTTTAAAATAAAATAAAAATCGATAAACTCTTCACAACAGCCATTAACCATTATATTAAAAAATATTGGAGATAGCTCTTATCATATGCAGCTCCTATACTCCGCATGGGCCAACAGATTAGGATATCATCTATTCAACAAGCAACAGAAAGGAACTACCTATGAGTGAAAATGTGGCACAGATAAAATGACTGATGAACATCTGCTTCAAAGATGCACAACGCATGAGCAACAAAGAAAGTACATATGCCAAAATCCAAAATCATTCCTGGAACAACTCTATGGAGATACAAATAGCCTCAAGCTGACCACTGCTTTGTTTGAGACTATTTTAGACGTCTGAGAGTGTACGAAGAAGAAATAGCTGAAATAGGAATTGGCACATTTCCAGTAGATCAAAACGGTATGAGGGATGTGTGATGCCACCTGATCTGTTCTCTCTGTACATTGAAGATATAATGAGATCTACAGGGTATGTGCCAGGAATATCAATTAGCGGGCATAATATAAACGCATTAGATACTAAATGTAGCTAGCACGGATCGTCAGTATCAGTTTCTTGCAAATAAATACAGTTCATTTATCATCGGACATCTGGTAGCTCCCATAGGCAGTTAAATTCACAAATGTTGTTGTTGTTGTTTAACTAGGGCTGCTGAGCTTTTCGCTCTTTTGCAGCCAATACCAAGTTGAAGAATCCTTGGTATAATCTATACTGTAGATCTAGGTGCTTTTCCTGTGGCTTTTCTGCCATTCCGAAACGTGTTGATTTGAAGTCTCTCCAGCTTGGCTTGCATTTAAAGGATCGTCACATCTAATCCAGCTAGGAGTGAGAAGCGCGTGGCATTCTATGCATTACCCGCCATCCAAGGGAGCTCTTCAAATATGCAGAGCTAAAATACTGTACTTTGGTTCTGGGCTCTCCCCAGGAACTGTCACATCCTGCACAGAGCCATTTCTCAGCTCCCCTTGTGTAGTAAAATCTGTGAGAACAAACGCTAAATTCCAGGAAATTGTACTTCCAATGCTAATATATAGAACCAGCCCGTGTGTGTCTGACTGGCTTCTTCCCATACGCCAGCAGCACGCTCAAATTGTATACCGAAGTAATGCCTAAACGATTTGCCGCAGTCTAACATTATACGCTTTGCTAGCGTTGGCTTTGTGACGTATTACAAGCGCCGTTCGGTCTGCATGCATACGGTAGTTTAAAAATAAAAGGAAAAATGCAATTAACGTGAGATGTTTTTTTGAATGTGTAATACTAAATAGGGTGTGAGACGGAGTGACCTTAGTTCGTGTTTACAAATTTAAATTGAATAGGAGAGGAAATGTTTTATTTGAAGCATTGTAGGAAATAAAACGATACTAGGCATTAGAAAGACATACAAGAATAAATATGTACTGACTGTGTAATAGATAACAGCAGGATTAATAAGTAGGTATGAGTATTTAAAACTATTAAGAAATAAAGAAGTTGGACAGAAGACAGATAGACAGATGGACTTGAAAATCTTTCTCAGTTTGCCCGTAGGTGGGGTTTAAAGGGAAGGAGTCCTTATTTTGAATATTTGAGGTCAGTGTTATTTGAAAAGGAACGCTATTCACTAAACAGTCTCTGATTGGCTGTAGTATAATAGACTAACGGTTGTATAAAACCAATTAGTATTGGGTATAGTTGGCCACTAGATGAAAAATTTCTTACACTAAAGACGTTGTTGTTATAGACAAGGCAAGAGTACTGTCTTGTTTGCTAATTCTGCACGAGCAGCGATCTGGATTTGTTACCATATATCGCAATATTCAACTAATTGGTGTTTAAAATTTCTTTGATTGCGGTAAGAATGAAAACCTTTATATTAACATTTATATTGTCATTTTTATCATGTATGCATTGTCGACTCTGTATGAACCTTAAAGGGGAAACATTTATTTAGAGGGTAGCCAACATCAAACTCTGTGTTGTTTCACAGCGTTGTTAGGAACTGTATTAACTTGGTGTAGAAAAGCCAGGCAGGCTTTCTGCCATATGGGGAGAAAAGAAAATTAAATATTTATGATGAAAAAAAAAGTTGTGTTATGACATAAAACCAGGAAGATCACTGGCCGTCTTCTTCAGCAAGTCACCGTGATGGTACATAACTTGATCAAGGAAAATGTCAAACGGTGGTTTGAACGTTATTTATCCAGAAGGGGGTACCAACCAAATTGAGAACGTTAACTAATTGTTTAGTTATCATACTGATGTCTGATGATATTACCATGTTAGAATAATGAAAGAGAGAGATTATTAGATGCTGAGTGGGACACATTTGTATTGTTCCAGAGTTTCATCTACGAGTGAAATTTAGCCCAGGTGATCCAACACCTGTCCTTAAGTTCTGCAGTGAGGCTTAACTACTGAGTGCCTACACAGTGATTTACCTATAGAAACAGAATCGTGTCTTGGCAGTGGATGCTGGCGTTTTATACATACTTCAACCAGCCTGATTCCAGAGACCTCAGATAAGAATTGTCTGGGAAATTGATATCACAAACAATCCACTCTCTCAGTTTTTCACAAAAGATAGTGTATCAGACAGTGAGGAACAAAAACGTTCAATAAACTTGTAACCTTATCTAGGAGCAAGAAATACTTGACATTTTCCCAGCTTGAGACATATACATAATTGTGGGATAACACAGACTCAATGACAGTTGTACAATAATTGGTTGCAAATAATTTCATTATCATGTTGAGTTGATTATTCCTGTGTCAGAAGAATAACTAGATACAGGAAAATAAATTGTAAAAAATAAGTTACATTGAAAATTTAACCAGTGACTTGTTTAATCATTGTTTACTAGTAATAGGTGTAGTTGTTGTCCTGTTTCACACTTTATCACCTTGCATATACCCTAGACACTTGCTAGATAACATACTCACACCATTACACTTCAGTAGAGGAAATATATATCGGGTGAGGACATTGGTGGAAGCAGACAAGTTCCCTGTAACTTATCTGAATTTCATACACTTCAGGGGCTTGCACAGCTAACCTCACACCAGATACCATTAATATAATATTTAAATCATTAATAACACCTAATCCACCACACCTTGCCTTTCGCTGGGTCCATAGTGAGATCTTCCTGCATGCAGTCAACCAGGTCAAAGCCAAAGAATCATGTCTGGGGCTCAAGTGACTTCTCTAAGTGTCACATATGAAAATAGTGCAGCAGTGACCGTCCACTCCCCCCTTCCCCACCTAGGGTCATATTTTGTGCTACACGAACGCCTTATTCACTATCGCAATTAACATGCGAGCCGTTTGGCAATTAGGCACGGTGGAACAGAGCGAAGTGCGCAGCACGGCGTAATCGTTCTTTGATCAGGGATACACGCAGGCAAAGGCCAGGCGTTAACAGTTTCTTTGAAGAAGCGAGGGCGATAAGTCTGAGACGTACGTTGGAGTGTTACATTTTCAGGGGAATTAACTTGCGTAGCTGATATGCGGCAGGCGGGGAGAATCAAAGACAAGCCAGAGGTTGTCGGTCGGCAGAGGTGAATAAAAAATCTTTCATTCAGGAATAGAACCGAAGATGTGCCCGGCCCTGGCCGTAGGTGCAACTTTTGCATTTAAGGAGCGAGAGAACGGTATCTATGGATTATACCTTGTCTCCCCAAAAGTCATTATCAGTTGCTCAGAGAATTGTCTGAAATAACTAGCTCGATATACAAAGAGTTTTCGTACATAGTGAATTGCTTAGATTCGTGGAGTTGTTTTCATCTTTCTCTGTTTGCGGTAATTTATATACTAGCCGTTAAGTGATTTGGTGTGTTTAAAGTTTTTCATTATATTTCACTGGGATTTTCTGTGTTAAATTGAATAGCGTACTAAATACCACACAACAGCTGTAAAGTAAATTTTATTACTCGCTATTCCCCAGAAAGAGATGCTATAATTTACTAGTACATACATTAAATAACTGTCTACTGACGGTATATACTATTTACTTATATCCATTTTGTGTAATTTTATAAATGACTAGTGTTCATATCACGCGTTAAAAGCGATAGGAGCAGCTAGACATTTGTGGTTTAAAATCTTATTTAATAACGGAGTGGTTAAAGAGGTCTTACCTTAACACGTGTTAGGACTATTATTGATATTATGGTTAAATGTTTATACATATATGATTTATGTTGTAAAGTTCTAGTGATAAATAAACTTAATAAACCTTAAGTTATTGTGTTGGTCAACCCCTACCCTATCTGTTATCCATAGTTTGTTTTCACGTTTGTCCGTATTTGTCACAGAATTGTGTGCATGTGGGTGCAGTGTAACTTTTACTTTGTACAAGGAGAGAAAGTGCGTCTGATTTAAATATAGTTGTACAGATAGGCTGGATTAGAGAAATTACTCAATCTCGAGACTGTCCTTTCTCTTACACTATCACCTCGTGATTTAAAAAAACTATTTCTTACAACTTACTCTCACATAGTTATCACTATCACTTCTGCTCAGACAGGACTATAAACATCTATTACATATCTGATAAAAATCTACGACACTAAGCTTAGTGTGCAATGCTGAGCTCTAAACATGTTTCACCACAGGAGGAATCCCTGGAAGTGTGTGGATGATTTCAAGAGTCAATGAGGGTGTAAGTAGCCTCACAGATGTTCACTTCCACATACGTATATTATAGCATTGTGCAGAGCTGGTGGTCATAAGAATGACTCCAGATATGCCTCCATGCATGTTCATGAGGGTAGATAAAGAACAATTTTTATATTTGTATCTGCTGAATGTACTGTGCATTGCAGCGTAGGTAGTTATGACTCTTCACACCTACTTGACCTCTACACCTCACGGTAGAAGGGGAACAACTAAGTAAGTAAGTTCACACCTACTTGACCTCTACACCTCACGGTAGAAGGAGAACAACTAAGTAATAAGTTCACACCTACTTGTCGAGAGCCGCAGTAGCGCAGTGGTTAGTGCACACGCTTCCCAGATCGGCGGTCCATGGTTCGATCCCCAGTTGAGGTGGGATTTTTTAGACCGCAGCCGGCTCTCGGGTCGACCCAGATTCATGAATTCGGTACCAGAGCAACTTCTGGGAAGGTTAAGGCGGCCGGCGTGATGCTGACCACATCACCCTTAGTGTGCAGATGGTCAAGAAAATATGGGCCTAACACCATATTCCCAATATGCCTCAATGGGCGTGTAACGGGATCCTTTACCTTTTTTTTTACACCTGCTTGTCGCCAGTACTGTATCAGTTCTGTTGTTGACTTCCTTCCATGCCCGGATGCTAAACTGTCCAGGACCGTCTATCTCATTCATTCTCTGTCTCTGGGATTGAGGCCAGGGGAGACTATCGTCGCTTTCTCCACTGTTTTAGTTTTGTTTTTATGGACTATCTTCATTGCATACGGACAACTCTATCAGTGCTCCGATCTGCTCTCTTAGATCACCCAAGGAAAATCTCAGCACAGTGCACGAACTCAGTAGCACCGGCAAGAATCCCAATATGTGTGTATATAGAAATCAAACATTCTATAAATATTTTTGCTGCGGAAAGGTGTCAAATTTTTAAATTCTGCCAGGGCAGCAGCCTAATGGCCTACTCTTTACGATTTCCAACTTCCGTGGGATTTTTAACGTGCGCAACTTGCACACGGGACCTCCTATTTTTTCGCCCTTATCCGAGAAAGCTAGGTATCCGATCTTGCTACCCAGGATACCGGGGGGTGGGGGGGGGGGGGGGGGGGGGGGGGGGGAGAGAGAGAGAGTATAACATCATTAGGACCATTGGCTCTGAAAAAAAAATTGTCCATAAATTATATTCCCTGTACTGGGAATCGAACCTGGTACCTATAGAATTCGACACGGACGCCAAACCTCTTAGCCACTCCCACCCACCAATGTACAGTTCTGAAACGAAATATTTTTTATTTTTTTAGAAGCAACAACGAGATTAATAGGAGTTCAAGGGGAACTACCTCGTCCTGTAAGGAGCATCAAACGATTCAAGTGATACCCGACTGTCGCCCACGACGACGGTTGCCCCAATTGGCTGTGTGTGGTGTACCCGGAAATGGGGCCTCCCAGTACTGAGGAACAGTTAAGTCTCCGATGTCACTCATTGGTGCAGCCACCTCAATGTACTGTTGTATTGGACATGTGGTATAGCATACATACAGACGTGAAGTGGCAGGGAAGCAAACCCGTAAAAACTGCTTGCTGAAATCGGATGTGTCGCGCCGAAAAGCACAGATGTCGCAGCATGGCTGTAAACTATGGCACAACGTAATTACCACTCAAAACGGCCAGAGTTGAGAGAGATGGCTGAGCGAACACAAACAACAACATACCCGACTGTCATCAAAATACTGTCAGCAAGATTAAAATTAAAGATGACTATCCGTATACATCAGCCATTTTAAATATCTGGTTCCTGGAACTTCTGGTACAGGTTTTAGAAGACAGGTAATTGATAACCAGACAGACTAGTAGATAGACAAACTGGAAGTTAAGACTTTCAATTACTCAGACAGACTGGCAGACGAACAAACTACTATACAGACAAACTGGAAGTTAGACTTTCAATTACTCAGACATACTGGTAGGCGAACAAACTAGTAGATAGACAAACTGGAAGTTAAGACTTTCAATTACTCAGACAGACTGGCAGACGAACAAACTACTATACAGACAAACTGGAAGTTAGACTTTCATATACTCAGACATACTGGTAGGCGAACAAACTAGTAGATAGACAAACTGGAAGTTAGACTTGCGAACAAACTAGTAGATGGACAACCTAGAAGTCAGACAGTTAAAAGTTATATATTTAGATCGTCAGACAGACTGTTAGAAAAACAAACTGGATGTCTGATATTCAAGTAATCAGAGAGACATAGCCAGACTATAGGGTAGACAGATTCAGATCAGACATGTACCCGGTCCAAATTGACGCCATTCACGCGCTGTTATACCCTAGGTTCTATCGCGCTGCCCCTGTTTCGCCCACGTGTATCCATCAGTCTCAAAGCTTTCCCTGTTTCGCTCACGTGTATCCGAAGCTCTCAATCAGACCATTATTTCTCAGAACGGCTAGAAGACGTCAGCATTTGTTTGAGTTGACAGGCGAATGGATGGTTGAGTAATCCGCCCGCGACTACTCGCATTCAAACTGCCTCCACAACGGGCTCGCCTTCGCTTGAATTCTCTCGATGAGCGACGTAATTTTTCAGTAACGAGTGACACGATCTTGACCGCTGAAAACTTTGTTGAGAATTCAGTTGTATCAAGGCGCGAAGGAGGTATTTTTTCTATTTAAGAATATCGTTCTGGAATGCTCATCAAAATAGTTTTGGGGATGTAGAAATGCTCCGAAAATAGTATTTTCAGGATTCCGGAGATCATTTTGGAAGCAGACGTATTAAAATTCTGGAAATTGATAGTAGCAAAAAGTAAATCCGACAATAATGTGTTCTGAATATTTTTTTTTTTTTGTTGTTTAACGAACAAGTATTCTCTCTGTACAAACAGGAATTTGCCTATTTAGCCACGAAATTCATTTTACCAGATTATGTACTTTCTGTAGAGCTTAGCGCAGGGGTTAGTGCACTGGCTTCCCAGCTCGGCGGTCCATGGTTCGATACCCAGGCGAGGTGGGATGTTTTAGACCACAAACGGCTCCGGGGTCGACCCAGCCTCAAGAATTGGGTCCAGAGCAACTCTGGGAAGGTTAAGGCGGCCGGCGTGATGCTGACCACATCACCTCAATGTGCCGATGGTCAATAAAGTATGGGCCTAACACCATATTCCCAATATGCCTCAGTGGGCGTGTAACCGGATCCTTTACATGCCTTTTTTATGTACTTTCTGCAGATTTCGTTAAAATATTTATTTTAATAGCGTGTATGTATGTGAACCGTCCGATGGGCTAAGCGGCTAGAGCGCTGATCTCTCGGCGGCAGGGTTCCAGAATCGAAAATTTGGTAGCGCCATGTTCCAATCTATCACGCTGTAAATGGTACCTGACTCTGCTCTTGAGTTAGGGAAGGCTAAGGCAGCGAGGAAGAGAACTGGTCACCCCACCTCATAAAAGCTTAAAGTCTCTAACACTTCACTCCCCAGCGGCAGTAACTGCTAACTTTACTTTTGTCTGCATGTTTCTTTGGCTGTCTACCAGCCTGCCTGTCTGTCTGTTTAAACATTTGTAATTGTATCTCTCTCGTCTTTTTATTTGTCTGTCAGCCTGTCTTTCTTCCTACTTATCTACCTTGTCTGTTTGTTTATGTACCTACTTATTACCTTGTCTATTTGTTTATCTACCTACTTATCTACCTTTTCTGTTTGTCTATCTACCTACATATCAACCTTACCTGTTTGTCTATCTACCTACGTATATACCTTGTCTGTTTGTCTATCTACCTACTTTCATACCTTATCTGTTTGTCTGTCTACCTACTTACCTACCTTATCTATTTGTCTATCTACCTACTTTTTTACCGTATCTGTTTGTCTATCTACCTACTTACCTACCATATCTGTTTGTCTATCTACCTACTTTTTTACATTATCTGTTTGTCTATCTACCTACTTATCTACCTTAACTGTTTGTTTATTTACCTACTTACCTACCCTATCGGTTTGTCTACTTACCTATCTTAACTTTTTGTCTATTTACCTACTACCTACCTTATCTGTTTGTCTATCTACCTACTTATTTACCTTGTCTGTTTCTCTATCTACATGCGCAGGTGGAAAAAAGAATGAACAGGAGTGTGGCACTTGGGAATTGTGGCCCAATTGGACTCGACCCCCCCCCCCTCCCAACCTAATCCCCCCACTTTAGAGTGTAAAGTATGTAAAAGAGACGAAACAATTATCTGACGGGGTGGGGGAACTTGTTCTGATGATGATCACATTGCTTTCGCCTGCTGCACTGGGGCTCTATATAAAGTTTCCTATCAGAGCTGTGTAACATATGTATGTCTATCTTTCAAATTGAAAATCGAACAGACAGACATATGTCCATATGGAGAGATCAAACAAACAATAGAAGCCGTGCTCCAAGACTGTCGGTTCCACGCGAGGAGCATGATGGTGGCATGGCCTTCTCCAACCCAGTTGAGGGAGAAACGGTAACGTGACGAGAAAAACCTGAGGCAGACTGAAGACTTTATAAGAGAGATAGATGTGATTATTTGATAGCGAACACAGAAGACGACGAATGGTCGTCTCTCTGGCCAAAGCTTCCTCTGTCTATTCTTGTCTCCTCATGTCGCGACCTTTGTTATTGTTCATCTGTTATTTATTTGTTTTATGTCTGCCTATCAGCTCTTCCGTTATTCAGCTTGATTCAATCCATCTGTATAGTGACCTGTCTGCAGTATTGTGTTCTTTTTGCAATATAAAAAAAAGTCAGCATTTATGTCTTTAAAAATGAAAAATCAACATTTTTAGCTTTCAAGATGAAACGTCGTCAGCCTTTCTGGCTTTCAAAATGAAACGTCAGTATTTTTATGAAAAGTCAGCATTTTTATCATTCAAAATAAATCGTCAGCATTTCTGTCTTTCAAAATTAAAAGTCAGCATTTCTGTCTTTCAGCATTTTTAATCATTCAAAATAAAAAGTCAGCATTTCTGTCTTTCAGCATTTTTAATCATTCAAAATAAAAAGTCAGCATTTCTGTCTTTCCGCATTTTTAATCATTCAAAATAAAAAGTCAGCATTTCTGTCTTTCAAAATAAAAGGTCATTATTTCTCTCTTTCAAAATATGTCAGCATTTCTATGTTTCAATATGAAAGGTCAAAATTTCTCTGTGAAAATGTCTATGTCTGTTGGTCCTGCCCGCACGGTCACATATGTTTTGAGCGTCGCTCAATTGTAACACTAACTGAATACCAGTTATTTTTATTACAGCGTAGTTCAACTTTTTTGCTCCCATAACATGCACAAAGAAAATTTGATGCTCCCTTCTGACATTAGTAATAAGCTTCAGTTGTGCACCGGCGTAACCTAACTATATCATCATCATCATCATCAATCATCATCATCAATCATCATCATCAATCATGATCATCAATCATCATCAATCACCATCAGTCAGAGAACGGAGCCATCACTACAGCTGGTCCCCATTACAGGAAACCTTCACAAATCATTCACATGCTCTTGTGGTGGTGGTTTCTGTAGTAATATGTTTTAAATGATGAAGCTGCCAGCCTCATACACAATCTTGCATTAGTCGCCATGTACGACAAAGTAACAAATGTCGAGGTGCTGCCATGTACGACAAAGTAACAAATGTCGAGGTGCTGCCATGTACGACAAAGTAACAAATGTCGAGGTGCTGCCATGTTCTGGCCTTCGAAGTATGAATACACTGCTTAGACAGCGCAGACTATGCTGGCTTGGTCATGTCCGCCTCTTGGGTGATAGTCGCATCCGCAAAGATATCTTCTACGGACAACCTGTAGATGGCAAAGAACATCTGCTACTGCTACTGCTGCTACTGCTGTTACTACTAATACTACTACTACTATTACTACTGCTACTACTACTACTGCTACTACTACTACTACTGCTACTACTATTACTACTACTACTGCTACTACTACTACTACTACTACTACTACTATTACTGCTACTACTACCACTACTACTATTACTACTACTACTACTATTATTACTACTATTACTACTACTACTACTATACTACTACTACTATTAATACTATTATTACTACTACTACTACTATTACTACTATTACTACTACTATTACTACTACTATTACTACTACTATTACTACTTGTCTAATATGAGAAATAGTGCAGCCGTCTCCGTCCACTTTTGCCCCTCCCCATCTAGGTTTTATATTTTTTTGCTTCACGAACGCCTGATTCGCGATCGCAATTAACACGAGAGCCATCTGGCAATTAAGCGCTATGTGAAACAGAGCGAAGTGAGCGGTAAGGCGTTAACTAGTTTCTTTGAAGAATCAAGGGGGCGATCAGTCTGAGACGTATATTGGAGTGTTACATTTTCAGTGTAATTAAACTTACGAGTTTGAGACGCGGCAGAGGTGGTAAAATTTCCTTTCATTCAAGAATTGAACGACAAATGGGCCCGGGTCTGGCAGTGGGTGAGAATTTTGCATTAAAGAGCGATAGAACGGAATTTACGGATATATACCATGTCTCTCCGATAGCCATGATCAGTTGCCAGAAATCCATCTGAAATTCACTAGCTCGTTATCTTAGATTTCTCGTAAAGAGTGAAAATTATTAGATTTTCGTGGAGTGTTTCATTTTTCTGATTGCGGTAATTTATATACTAGCCTTTAAGTGATTTAGTGTGTTTAAAGTTTTCATTATATTTTCACTGAGATTTTCTGTGCTAATTAAATAACTTATAGCTAAATCTTTTTCAGCCGTAAAGTAAATTTAATTACTCGCTATTTCCCAGTAAGAGATGTTTTAAATTGACTAGTACATACATTAAATAACTGTCTACTGACGGTTTATATTATTTACTTCTATCCATTTTATGTAATTTTTTAAAAATGACTATCGTTCATACCATGCGTAAAAAACCGATAGGTAAAGCTAGACCCGTGTGTTTTAAATCTAATTTATAACGGAGTGGTGAACAGGTCCTAGTTTAATTCGTGTTAGATATGATATTGATAATTTGTTTAAATGTTCATTTTTTTTCTTTCCTAAACTTTAGGCTGATCAAACCTGCGTACTAGCGGACTTACGGCCATATGAACTTGAGTTCTTGTAATCTTACAATTGTATAAGTAACCAGAAACTTTATAATATTGTTGAGACTTCGGGCTATGACCTGTGCGGTCCATTCTTCTTCATTTTATGAGAGAGACCAAACTAGAACAATAATTATAATATTAACTGGACCAGAACTATTACCAGATTCCATTTTTATAAATCTCAGCAGCCAGCTGTGGCAACATATATTGTCAGCAACATTTGTGTAACTTAAACTAGCTTTCAGCCACCTGAGGCTAAACAACATAGGAACTATATATGTTCTATTCATCCTACGTCGGCGATCACCACGCATGAACCTTACTCCAACCAACTGAAGGCATAGATAACTTATTGTATCCAGGACAAATTAAATCACCGATTCTAGCGACTCCTGTGAAATTTGCAGTCAGCAGCTACGGCGAGTCTGCGGCTGGATTTGGCAAAACTTAAATTTGACACTTAATAATCTTAATACTTATTAGTGTATTTCTTTGGAATATCTGCAACAACTACTGGGGTAAGCATAAGTCTGAAAGTGGCCACTGAATGTTTGTGAATTGAATGAACGGAAAAAGAAACTTATGTCTTTGGTTAACATCAAATACTTATGTGGTTTCTTCTTTCTTGTTTTATCTCACTAATCTGAGTAGTCACGGGATAGATTACATTAGGAACCTATTCTTTTCCCATACTGACTATTTCATAAATTATTGTTAACTTTTGATCTTTTGGGTTAATTAACCTCTGTTGTGATCGTCTTTTCTTTTCCTTTACCAGAGGGGGAGAACCTATTTGATTAATTTCTTCTTTACAATTGTGTCTATAAACCATAATCTAGTGATATGTATGCTTATTGTTGTGATCTTTTATTGATAATAAACTTTGTTAAACCTTTAGTTATCGTGTCGGTCAACCCGTATCCACTATATGTTATTCATAGTTTGTTTTTACGTTCGTGCGTATTTGTCACAGAATTGTGTGCAGTTGAGTGTAGTGTAACTTGTATTTTCGTACAAGGAGAGAAAGTGCGTCTGATTTAAAAGTTGGTCATCCAGATAAGTTGGATTAGATAAATTATTCTATCCAGAGACTGTCCTTTCTCTTACATGATCACCTCGTGATAAAACTATTTCTTACCCCTTACGTTCACATTGTCATCACTATCACCTCTGCTCAGACAGGGCTATAAACATATATTACCTGTCTGATAAAATCTACGACACTACTACTATTACTACTACTATTACTACTACTATTACTATTACTACTACTATTACTACTACTGCTGCTGCTGCTGCTACGACGGTGACGACAATCCTTAAGATGCAGTAGTCTATTCTCTTTCTGTGTTTCTTTGTATCTACTGGGACTTACAAGGGGCAAACTTAAATATATAAGCTAATATTATTTATACAAATGATATATTAGTTTCATTTTTTTTTAAAGACTAAGTGTATACTAGTACTAGAGTGCACTAGTACTGGTGTGTCAATATCACACTAAGAAATCTCAGTGTTCAAACGAGTAATTCCTTTTATTTGAATTGTGTTTCACTGACTGTTTATAAAAATTTCAGGAAATTGGTCATGTATAGACTTCTCGTTGTGTTTCTCTTCAGGTTACCAGATTAAGCGGTCCTAATAAACTATATGAGAAGTTAGAATTTGGAAGGATTACTTTTTTAACCGACCTGGCTTATTAGGACTTGAAGGTAAGAATATGTTTGTGTCTCGTTGTTGTTGTTAATTTTCTGTCCCCAAATACAACTATTCGGATTGACTCATTCTTGATTCATCAGATGTGTGCCTTTTGTTTCAATAAGAAACGGGTGTTTTAAATTGGTGGTGGCTAAATTTTCTTCGCTTAAAGCAATTGCTTTTCAAATCACAGTTACCGTGTTTGATACAAGGTAGCGCAACGCTTTCCTACCCAACTCAAGATGGGTGGGGTACCTGACTGCTCGCGAGATTGGAAACACAAAGACAGACAGGACGAGAACTGATCACCCCAACCTCATAAAGCTGAGACCTGGTATAAATGATGATTCTACCACTTTACTCGTCTACGAACAAAATGTCACAGATTATTGTATGAACTACCAAATAGAACTAAATGTAGAACATTTAATGGGCAGCAAGTCCTCTCAAACACTTGAAAAATGTAGCCTTTATACAAGTATATGCCACGTAAAAGTTGTCTGTATATAATTTTATTGTAAACCTCCTTCCTTGGCAAGTCGTTTTTGTCTGCCTCCTCATTTCCTGGTATGTTAACACAATAGGCTGGTTTCCACTGGAACACTTGTTGAAGCATTTGGCCAGTCATTAGAAAGAGGATTATCACAACACAGTAGATAAAGGACCTTCAATAAACCCTAAACCGGTATAAAATTAACACTGTATAGATACTAGTAATGATTACTTCTGTTTAACACAACAAACTGAACTTTAACAAAAAGTTTCAGCCCCATCGTTTCAGGAATATAATTCAGCAAAGAATGTTATTGTAAATATTTGCCATGAAGCAAAAATTAGTGGATTCATTCTAAATGAAAAAATGAGGATGCCTGAAATAACCATAGTCAACCATGTTTTTGGAACCATCAGTTTGATAGGCATGTGCTACACAAAAGAAAAGTGGAAATTTTTGGTCAATATACTTGGTTGCTATACACTTTCTTTGTGTTTCAATAAGAAACGGGTGTTTTAAATTGGTGCTGGCTAAATTTTCTTCGCTTAAAGCAATTGCTTTTCAAATCACAGTTACCGTGTTTGATACAAGGTAGCGCAACACTTTCCTACCCAACTCAAGATGGGTGGGATACCTGACTGCTCGCGAGATCGGAAACACAAAGACAAACAGGACGAGAACTGATCACCCCAACCTCATAAAGCTGAGACCTGGTATAAATGATGATTCTACCACTTTACTCGTCTACGAACAAAATGTCACAGATTATTGTATGAACTACCAAATAGAACTAAATGTAGAACATTTAATGGGCAGCAAGTCCTCTCAAACACTTGAAAAACTAGTAAAACAATATATCACACAAATAAAAGTAACAATGTAAAAGACGAAAATATATATACTCTGAAAGTAAACTCGTTATTATCTTACAACGCCAACAGTAGTAACAAAGCAACGTCATTAGAAAGGATTAACACAACACAGTAGATAAAGGACATCAATAAACCCTAAACCAATATAAAATTTACACCAGTATAGATACTAGTATACTTCTGAACAACCCAACAAACTGAACTATTAACAAAAAGTAAAAACCCCGTCGGGAGGAATATAATACAGTATTGAATGTATAGTAAACACAATGAAGAAAATAACACACTAAATGAAAAAAAGGCCTGAAGTAACCAAAAGTCCATGTATATGGTAAATGGTTGAGAGGGCGTGCTACACAAAAGAAAGTAGCAAACATCATTAAAAAAGGGGATACTTATCTATGGGACTAACATTGCCTTAGTCTTAATTTCCTCAGCATTCTAGCCTGGGCCTTTGTGCTCCTTCATTGCATTTTGATATTTCCAACAAATTATGTCTTTTTCTGTAGTTCTTAAGTTCTTAAATTAGGCGAGCTATCAAGCCTTTTCGACACTTCTGATCATGAACTTAATTATTAGGACATTCAGTTTAAGAGAGCAACGTGAATTCAATTAGATCGATAACAAGTGAACAACTTAAGTGGCGACTGCATGACAACATTGAAAGATTAAATTTTAAGGACGGTATCATCGGACCATTTGAAGTACTGTAATGCTGAAAAATCTACTTGCAAGCATCATATATTTTTCTGTGTTTATTTTGAGTAGGGGATGCCAAAGGTGGGGTCCGCCACGGATACCAAATAATTTTAGGACGGCCTTGCCTATAACCCTTTTTTTTTTAAAAACCCACAATGGAGAAAAATGACATTACATGTAATAATCTCCGGATAATGACAGTTTGCTGACGACCTGGTTCTTCTGTCTCATTAAAAAAAAACTCCAGATGTAAGACGAAATTATGATGAGAGGTCACAGCATTTGAGTTTGAAAATACGCAGAAGAAAAGAAAAAAAAACAATTATGAGAATACATGCGACAAATTAGGGCCAGATTGCTCTTGAAGATTCATTCCTACCCAACTAAGATGGTTTGGCCAAGTCTGCAGAATGGGAGAAGATCGGCTACCAAGACAAGCATGGGAAACTAAGAGCCAGGGATCCAGACCTCCAGGACGACCCAGGGTCCGCTGGGAGGACAACATTAGACAACGTTTGAAGGACCGAGGACAAACTGTAGGAAGACAGACGATAAGATATAGTATAGCAATCTCCTTCCAAATCTATAAGTCTAAGTACAGCTACAAACTGTAGACGCATCCTTATGTCTTGACAGCGATACGTTCAAAATTGAAAGAACAGACAATAGTATCAAAGTGAACAATTTAAAAAAGGCAATAGGAGTGGAGCGTTCATTACATTGGGAAATATACAGACAAAAAAGTGTTAAAAATTTAGAAGAAAAACCCCAATTCTACATCGAAAATAAAATTTTTCGGCTCATATTTCAAAGCAGTCCTATTGTATGGCTGTGAAACATGGAGAACAACAAAAATAACAGCCAGAGAGTAATGTACTGTCATAAATAGGTGCTTGCGTAGAATAGTAGGATTGCAATTATGCGTCAAGATCACCAATGTGAAGGATAGAACCAGGCAAGTATCACTGACACTAGAGGTTAGGAGAAAACGATGACGTTATACAGTAAATACACTGTAGAAACCAACTGATAACATTACAAGGCAGGCCGTCTTCTGGAATCCATTCGTAAGGGAAACGGATGATGACCTCAAACCCATTGAGAAGGGAATAGCATACATATGTAAAAGGGATTACAAAAAGACACGGACAGATTTTGAGTGAGTGGCACGGACCAAGAAGGTTCATCCTGAATTTGTTGAGAGCAAGCCTTTTAATCTGCACGCGGCTGTAGGGTTTTGAACTGGCAGTTTAGATTGTATATGGGTCACGAATAGAACATTTGATTTTGAAATAAAACTGACAATACCGATCCCTTAGACTGTATGTGCTAAACACCATGTCTTGTGGTAGGTGCTTGACGTACGAGGCTTTGTCAATATATGTAGTTATTGTTGAAGTCTCGCCTTTCAAATATAGATGATCATGTTACCTTATAACCGATTTTAGCAGGGAATGTCTTTCTAATTTATTACCGATATCAGAAGGGGATGTCTGTCTAATTTATAAACGATCTCAACAGGGAATGTCTGTCTAATTTATAAACGATCTCAGCAGGGAATGTCTGTCTAATTTATAAACGATCTCAGCAGGGAATGTCTGTCTAATTTGTAAACGATCTCAGCAGGGAATGTCTGTCTAATTTATAAACGATCTCAGCAGGTAATGTCTGTGCTATTGACAGCAGAAAATGGTTGATCAAGTTACCAGCCCCAAACTCAACCTCATATTATTCTCTATATGCGACATTCCCGAAGGAGCTGTATGTGTCTTAGCCTTTCTTTGTCTCGACATACTCGAGAACTCCAAGGTGCTCCAAGGAGGGCTTTCTACCATTATTTCTAGAGTTTATTTTTCAGCTACGTATCTATGTTACTGTAAGTCGCCAGCAGTTTCATTGCCCCCAAGAAAGAGAAGGCTTTTGGTAAAACCTGAAGCCAGAAGGGGTAGGTGTGCACATAGTGTACTTAGAGGGGAGAGTCTCGGCTAACCCCTGGGATAACAAGCAGGGCGGGGTGTGGCGACAAAAGGTTTATACAAGTGTCAACCAGGATGGGAATAAATCCGCTACGGTCTCGTCTTCTG
Organism: Oreohelix idahoensis; assembly: GCA_024509875.1. NCBI lineage: Eukaryota > Metazoa > Mollusca > Gastropoda > Stylommatophora > Oreohelicidae > Oreohelix > Oreohelix idahoensis. Next base: position 484,383 of record JAMPIV010012429.1, read on the forward strand.
GTAGAGCTTAAAATGTTTATACTCCACAAGATTTACAACGCCATGCCAGCTAATATGATACGTGGCGCAAGGTTTAATGATGAAATGCTGACAGATGGTAGGAATTGTGTGTGTGTTAGAGCAGCGTTTCTTAACGTTTTTAAGGGCCCGCATTCCTTTACAGCATCTTAAGATACTTCGATGTATTACTCAATATCTTAAGAAATATCCCACCCCTTTTCAGCATCTCAATAAACGTCGCACCCCTTTTTATCATCTAAATAAACCTCGCACCACGTTATACCATCTAAATAAACCTCGCACCCGTTATATCATCTAAATAAACCTCGCACCACGTTATACCATCTAAATAAACCTCGCACCACGTTATATCATCTAAGTAAACCTCGCACCCCGTTATATCATCTAAATAAACCTCGCACCCCGTTATATCATCTAAATAAACCTCGCACCTCGTTATACTATCTAAATAAACCTCGCACTCCGTTATGTCATCTAAATAAACCTCGCACCCCGTTATACCATCTAAATAAACCTCGCACCCCGTTATATCATCTAAATAAACCTCGCACTCCGTTACATCATCTAAATAAACCTCGCACCCCGTTATATCATCTTAAAAAACCTCGCACCCCTTTACACCATCTCAATAAACTTCGCACCCATTTACAGCCATTTGTGGTAAAGTGGGATGTTATAAATATTTATAGGGGACTTAGTGTACTGACTGAGATCAGCTGTGAAGGTATCTGTATCTAATAAGTGTGGTGTATTACAGATGACCTTACTTGCTACCACATTTATACCTCAGTCAGAATTATTCTGGAATATTGTGATGACTACGTTAAATGTCTAGGGTTATGAAAATGATGAAGTCTAAGTCACAACAACAACAGACAGATAAACAATTTAATTTATTCCACAACACTTTACAACACTGTGACACTCACACACATATAACACTCTATAAGACTATCTTAAATGAGTCAAGTGTAAAGTTTCAAATATATATGTAATGATTCTTTTCAATAATGGATATCCTGATTCAACTACACAGTGAACCAGGAATCACAATCAAATGTAATTACAAGTAGTATGTACACAGTTTATAAATATAATCTTTGTATTGACATATTTTATTATTCTTATCCTATGTGTGTAAGTTGTGAAGTAGTAATATGAGGTAATACTGGTTTTGTTTTTCAAGCTAGGTTGTTGTTTGTCATCATGACTTCAAGTGTTTGATTATCTTGGAAATAGTATTGGGAAAAGTTCACAGTTCCTGTCATTTGCAACAGTTTATTGTCCCTCTGTGTTAAATATACTGTCAATTTTTGAGGGGGGGGGGGGGGGGGGGGGGGGGGGGGGGGGCACATAATGTTGAGCTACTCTGGCCACAGAAGCTTATCTTTCGTGATGGCGGCAGGAAAAGACTCCTCTGCTCGATTGCTTCCTGTGTTCTGGAGACACCTCACTGGTCGCTATCTGGACCAAGGAGTATGCTGTCAGCCTCTGGATTCAGCAAAACTCAGACCAGGTGCTGCTTCAATAACTTAGGACCACGGTCTCTGAAACAAGAAGGTTGTACCTCCTACTTCATAACTAATTTATAATCTATTTCCACACTGAACACAATACATAACAAACACTGAGTTCAGAGCGGTAGGCCAACTGCTAGCTTCATCTGAAACAATTTACACCAGTATACTCCTCCTAAATGGTTACTACGCCTCTGCAATTCCAGCATTAGTTCTTTCTAGTCAATAAGATAGGTGTCAGTGTACTGTTTGGCAATTCCATGCAGTTTTACTTTTCTCCGACACGTCATGTCCAGGTTGGAGCACTGTCTAGGCCTTGCCTCATGTTTGCTACTGAACCACAAACATATACAGACATAAATTATCAATTTTCATTCAATTTTCATTAAAAAGATATCAAATATGTCAAGCTTACCACAATTCATGGAAATAATACACAAATACGTTGACTGGCGATGAATAATGGCACAAATTCCGATCTGCCTCTGTCCCAGACTTTTATTTAGAAAAATATGATCTGGATCTCAACGCACTGTTTCTTAGTAAGTTTATTTTAAAATGTGGCACTGAACTGACGCTCCTAATTGACTATATTGGCGGGTCTAACCAATCGGGTCATGTTTACACAGCTTTTCAAAAAATTTTACCCTTCTCACGTTTCCCCTAACAACCAAAATTAGTAGTTGTAGTCCGACTAATCGTGTTTAGCCTTACATTTACTTCTATCCAATCAAATAGGATTTTACATGGTGGCCCATTTCCCGTAAAATAGTGGTTTCAAAACATGCCACTGTGCGATTATTATTTGGTGTTGTCTGACACCCTCACTATTTTCTTTTGGCTATAATTTGTTAATTCCTAGACTATTTGCGTAACACTTAACATATTCTTTGTCAGCAAGTCCTAAGAAACCCAAATATATAAATTTAATGGGGCTAAGGGGCTGCGTTCAAAATATGCATTTTCTTCTAGGATAGTCGTGTATTTTTATTTTTATTTTATTTTTATCGATTTAGAACCGCCACCTGTCCTGCCTTTTCCACTGTTCTGTTATACTAATGTCATGATTTCAGACATAAAACAGTAGAATGTCATGTTTCCCAATAAGCATTTTACAGGTTTTTAAACCTAACTGTCGTAGTTGTAGTGTTTTTTATCACTGTCTATTTGAAAAAAGTTAGTGCTTCTGGCCTTACGCTTGGGGTGGCATTAATTATATATCGCGAGACGCGTGTTAGTGTTGCATGCGTTCCTGCTTTCAGCCCTCACTCTCTCTATCCTAATTCCATCTGTCCTTCCGTTTATGTTAACGTAGTGTATAAAATGAAATTAATGGAAGTATTAATTTAGGTCATTACGCAGTGTGCCTAGCTCAAGGTTTTCTTAGAAATACAGTACACGTTTTATTGTAGAAAGCGTGTAGTGATGCAGTAGGCTTTACTATCAACGTGAAACGTTACAATTTGCAGACGAAGTAGAAAACAAGGGGGATTTTTGTACGCCATTGTGACAGCACTGTACTTTTACCATTTCTCTTTCCTTTTATTGAATTTATGTGTTAGGCTTTACATTTACCTTTTAATTTATATATGTGGATTTAGAATGTTTAACGACACCATTGGCGGATTCAAGGGGGTGGCGACGGGATGATCGTCCCTCCCTTGGGACTTTGAAAACCTTTACTTCATATCAACCTGAAATGATAGGAAAAATTCCTGGAATTGAAAGAAATGTTAGCCAAACTGCAGCAGATAGAAAATGCATAACGACAAAATGCATAGAGAAACATTACCCACGCAACACCTGGACCCATGCATACACAGATGGATCAGCAACAAATGCAACAGAAAATGAAGGTGGGGTGTCTTTCTGACCTTAAGCACTGGTGCAGAAAAAAGCTGTCAGTGGCAACAGGACAATTCTCAAGCAACTTCAGAGCAGAGGCAGAGGCCTTGAAAACTGCAGCAAAGGTTATATTGGCAGAAGAAAGCACTGAGACAATTGTTTTCTTTACTGATGCACAGTTAGTAATTGCAACGTTGAAAAGCCAAAATAATACAGACCTGGATGATCTCAGAATAGTGCTACACAATCTTTGTCAACGATTCAAAAGTGTTGTGATCCAACAGATCCCATCTCATTGTGACATCACTGGCAATGAAAAGGCTGACAGAATGGCAAAAGAAGGTTCACATCTAACTCAGCCTGATGCAAGCGTAACTTTTGAGGAGGCAAAGAGTTTTATTAGAATCAGATACAGAAACACATGGAATGTAGAGCATCCAGGTCACAAGAGTGCACAAATTATAGAGGAATAATATTACTATCAGTGCCAGGAAAAGTATTAAACAGGATTATCCTTGAGAGATTAAAAGAGTCCATAGACAAGAAACTGAGAGATGAACAAGCAGGTTTTCGACAAAACAGATCATGTACAGACAATATAGCCACTTTGAGAATAATAGTTGAACAAAGTCTGGAATGGAATTCACCACTATACATCGGATTTGTGGACTACGAAAAGGCATTTGACAGTGTAGACAGAGAATCACTTTTGAAATTGATGAGGCATTATGGAGTTCCCCTGAAGATCATTAATTTAATAAAGAAAACATATGAAGACATGACATGCAGAGTTCTTTACGAAGGACAGCTTACAGAACCGTTTGGGATAAGAACAGGAGTGCGACAGGGATGCCTCTTGTCTCCATTTCTTTTCTTACTAGCAATAGACTGGGTTATAAGATCATCGACAACACACAACAGAAATGGAATCCAGTGGACTCTGACTAAGCAGTTGGATGATCTGGAATTTGCTGATGACTTGGCTCTTCTGTCCCATAACGGTAATCAGATGCAGGACAAATTGAAAACACTCGATGAGAGGTCACAGCAATTGGGTCTGAAAATACACAGGGAAAAGACAAAAGTAATGAGAATAAATGCAGGTAATGATAACAGGGTTGAACTTGAAGAAACACCAATACAAGATGTAGAATCATACACATATCTTGGCAGCAATATAGGTCACACACAGAATGATGCTTATTACCAGCTCAACAGAAGAGAACAAGTAGTAATCTTCAGACTCCGCACTGGCCACAACAGATTGAGATACCATCTATTCAACAAACTAGAGATAGGGAACTACCGATCAGTGTAACTGTGGCACTGATAAAATGACTGCTGAATATCTGCTTCAGAGTTACCTCTTATATGCGGTACAGAGAAAGCGCATATGGCCGACGCCAGTTCCTTTCGTGGAAAAGCTTTACGGGGATTCAAATAGTCACAAGCTGACTACTGCTTTCTTTGAGAACATTCAAGTGGACGTCTGAGAGTGTACGAAGAAGAAGAAAAATATCAACCTCTCCAGTATTCCCCCCCCCCCCCCCCTTCAACTTGGAACAAAATGTAAGTAATCGTTAGGTCGGACGACTGACGAATTAAAACATGTCTGGTACTGGGGACAATAGTAAGTACCCTAAAGGTTACGAACGTAGTTTGCAAGTAAGTCTACATGACGAGACAATGAAAGACAATAAAGGGAACCGTCATACAACAATGAGACAAAAGACAGCGCCAGGCAGGCCACACAAGGGGACTTCACTCGAGTTGCAAAAACAGAGATGTTGTGACAAGAGGCGGATAATTTCTGAATCCCAAATAAAAAAATGGTACGCTATAATATAAAATAGGTATGAATTTTTATCAAATTTTGTCTCTTCGTAGTTGTACCTCACTTTTATGTAATTATGTTTTAAATAGTTATTTTAAAAAAATAATAAAAATGAATATTTTTTGAGTTAAGTGTATAATAAAACTATCAAGTTGTCACATTTTTTTTCAAAATTCGTTATTTTGTTTTTTAATAGTCTAAATATATGTATAAATAAGGACCTGAACGTGGCCTTATCATTCTGATGTATCGCCCCTCCCTTTGACCATTCCTAGATCCGCCAGTGTAAATCACAGCAACTCAGTAATCCTTTCACCCTTTTACAGTATCTTAAGAAACCTTGTACCCCTTTACAGTATCTTAAGATGTCTTGCTGATACGGGATAACTTACATTGGGCTCGAGGACTTTCTGATATATACGAGTATTTTGATTATTACACAATGAATCGGACACTGATTCAGATCAGGTGCCGATAGGTGTATGACCATTCTGTACCCGCCCAAAGCCGTATTCTTCAACATGAATGATACTCCAAAGGCCAGGTTGGACGATTTACATAAATATTTATTACACATCTTGTAGCTCCAAACAAATCTTGATAATATGCACATTAGGTTATGGCATCAACTAGACAGTCTCTAGCGTCGACGTACAGTCTTGTAACTGGAACAATGTCGAGGACATTTCCAAACAATATTATTATATTAATTCAACTCACGTTCATCAGGTCAAATATCATTCCTCTTACATAAATACTGGCATCATCGCACGGAGGCGTATGGATGATCCAGAGATGAAATACATAGGAATATGACCATTAAATCTTCAAACACTCTGAAGCATAGAACACAAACGTCCAACACCTTGAAAAGACACACAGCGAATCACAGCCAAGGGACGCTCAACTCAGCAGACGGCAAAATCTAGCGTCTGCCATTTCGGCCACCAAAAGTAATGACGTCACTTCCTGTAACCAGGGTCAACGGTACGTAAACAAATAAACTACGTGTCGAACTGAATCGATATCGACATACATGTTATGAACTTTAATCATAACACTTGCACCCTTTTACAATATCTTAAGAAACCTCTCACCCCTTTACAGCATCGTAAGAAACGTCGCACCCCTTTTCATCATCTTAAAAAACCTCGCAACCATAACATGATTTTATGAAGCTCGCATCCCTTTACATCATATTATGAAGATTGTACCCTTTACGTCATTTTAAGAAACCTCTCACCCCTTTACAGCATCGTAAGAAACGTCGCCCCCCTTTTCATCATCTTAAAAAACCTCGCACCCATAACATGATTTTATGAAGCTCGCATCCCTTTACATCATATTTTGAAGATTGTACCCTTTACGTCATTTTAAGAAACCTCGCACCCCTTTACAGCATCGTATGAAGCTTGCACCCCTTTACAGTGTTATATGAAGATCGTACCATTTTATATCATATTATGAAGCTTGCACCCCTTTACGTCATCTTATGAAGCTTGCACCCCTTTACATCATCTTATGAAGCTTGCACCCCTTTATGTCATCTTATGAAGCTAGCACCCCTTTACGTCATCTTAAGGAACATCGCACCCCTTTACAGCATCTTAAGAAACCTCGCGCCTCACTATCTTGTAGTTTATAAAACATTCCAAACTCAAATGAGAAAAGGAGACAAAGGTATTTTTAGTGAAAATGATATTTACAACATGTGACTTAGGTTCGGTTTTGAATTCATGATGTCAATGTTCTATTTGGTAACACATTACATTTTGAGTTCTATGTATTATATTTTGTTTATGATGATTCGTCTTCTAAAATATCTTGCATGACCCGCACCCCCCAGGTGGTGGGTCTCGCAACTCCCAAGGTTAAAGAATCACTGTGTTAGAGGGGAACGTGTGGGAGAAAAGTACGCACGTGGTTAAAAGAAGTGTGAGAGAACGAGAAAGAGAAAATGTGTGATGCTGATTGTTTCATCTGTTCTCCATACCCTCTCCAGATGTCTGTAAATAAGAAAGAAAAAAGAAAAAAAAAAAAAAACCAACTGCCCATCTACAATTTCTCTTTCAAGCGCGTACCTGGTGATGCAGTATGTTTATGCAATGAGTCACTAAGCGTGCGTCTGTTGGACAGATAATGCATGTATTGTGTGCGCCACACGTGTAGGTTTCTTGTAAGGTTCATGACTCGCGAGTCGCACTAAATGTGACATTCTCAACTGTATAATGCCATCATCATCACCCTTCAGCCACCCAAGGAGCATAGGCCTTCGACAAACTTACGCCAAGTCTGTCTGCATCGTGCCATCAGCTCAAAGTCTGTCGTTTACTTCATACCTTTAATGTCTGCCTCCAGTTCTTTTTTCCATGTTCTTACTCTCTAACCCTGGGATCTTGCTCAGCAAACTAGGGTAATTTTCTCCATTTCGATTAAGGGCAATAAAGACATAACTCAGATTTACTTGTATTGTTGTTTCCTTCAAATGTTCCTTTTTCTTGACACGTTCATTTCGCTGTCTTTTCGTCTCTTGTAATTACTTGTGAGCTCTGAGGAGACGAAGAAAGAATAGGGCTACTGTTGTCTAAGGCGTGTCAAAAGAGGCGACAAATATGAGGTTGTGTATGGAACTGGCAACCTCATCATAAAATGGTAGTCCTACAGCAGATTCTGCGGTAGGGGTGTAAAGTGTTAGAGACTTCACGATAATAGGTCCAGCATTTTTACGAAAAGGGGGGGGAACCTGTTCCCTTCCTCGATGCTTTTGCCGTCCTTAAGTAAAGTGCAGAGTCGAATACCTATTTACAGCTAAGTAGACTGGATCGTGGAGCTACGAGGTTTTAATTCTGGAACCCTGTAATTAAAAAACGTCATCATAAACAAACTTGCCACAGAAATCACTTCTGCAAGAACACATGAGTTCGTTGACCTTGGTTTTCCTGTAGAGGACCAGATGCTGTCGTTGTCCTATGCTCCATAGGCAAGGCAATGGGTGTGGCCGCATGATCTACTACCATAGCATTTATTCGTGCTAGTAACCAAGTATAATAAAACATAAGAAATTACTATTAAATACTATAGAAAGTAAACAGTGCAGTTACGACGTTTTGTAGTTAACAAAAACAACGAGATACATTGAGTATAGAATGACATAAAAACGAAACTGAAACTATGTCAAGATGGGCAAACCAACGCTACTTTCGGCGGGACTTGCCATAGCAAATAGTGACGTAAATGGGAATAGCCTTACTCCCTGTAAGATCGCTTGATAGAACGACCAGTAAATAAATTAATAAAATAATCGTTTATCCAATGAAACGGTAGCTAGAATCGCGCACTACCGAAAGACGCCCAGATATAATTTTCTGGTAGTGAGTTGTAAAATTAGAGCCTTGCACATAGGACGTGATTTTAACTCTGCGGGGGTGGTATTTGGTGCCTCCCCCGGTCTGTCACATAAGTCCTGGCTCCTCCGCTGAGATATTCCACAAGAACCTCAGTGTATTTCCTTACTCTTCAATTATTTGCAGACGCAAGAAAGTATTTTCTTCATTTTCAAGAAAAATCTGTATGAAACAGATTTCTTAATTTGTGGTACACAAGTAAGTACGATTCGCACGAACATTTTTATTTCAGCATAAATCTAAGAAATGCTATAATCAAGCAAAGCAACGAATGAAGCCAGTATTGATAATTATACTTACGCCCAAAGCGCCATACATGAGTGTACCTTCAATAAAGAAGATTGAAGAAGATACAGATGTTAAGGAATATTACAATCGCGGCTGGATTGAAATAAGAAGTGGAAAATTGATCATACATGAAACGGATTCTTTGCCTGAAAACCAAAGTAACTTCTGACTTGTACAAATGTTGATGTTATGTGGAAAAACATCCATGGTTCAATAAAACTTGATATTTTATCAAAGAAGTTACTGAGGATTCTTTACAGTTGAGCTAGACCCTTAGTTGTGAATCTATACCAAGTGTTGTACTGTATCAATCATCATCACCACTAATATCTCACATCTAAAACAACTTAAAAGGAACGAACCAACCTGGGTCCAAATAGATTGAAACCAAGAAATTAATACCTCTGGCGTACTTTAAGCCAGTCAACTACTAACTTGGAATATACAGACAAAACATCATCATTAACCCAAACCAAATAGTCTTCAAACTATTGACACTGCCACATAAAGTTATAAATGATGCCGAACCCAGGTCTCTTCAACTGGCGCTACCACATGGGAATAGAATAGAAACTGTACTTCTCCTTTATCCACCATGTTCTTTGTTCTTTTTCTTCTTCTGTCGCACACTTCTTCACTTTTCTTCTCTTATCAACCTCCTGTTATTTCTTCTGTTATCTAAATTTGTCATCAATGTTTGTCACTAACGTCTTTAATTACCTGTACCTCGACTTTCTTTCTTGTTTATTGGGTTTTTAATTGCTTATGTGCTAATTTTTCCTTATTTTATTCCCTTTTGTCTTCATCTTCTTCTCTCCATCTTCAGTTTTCATCGAAATCTTATTTCTTTAAAAAGAAAATTATCTTTTTCTTCCGGTATATCTGCCGCCATTAAGCTTCGTTCAAACACTTTCTGAAAAGCATTCTTGCACTGGCCTTTTTTTATTATTGGGGTAACTCTTTCTTTTGAAATCTTATTATTAGCTTTATAATATTCGCTCACCTTTTTTTTTGTTTTGTGTGTACTGGCTTCGTTCATCTCGGGGTATATACTTTCCACATGTTGTTTTCATATTTATTTTTGCCTTATTGGAAACACTGTTTTTTGTTCCCTCAAGGGCAGGCAATCTCTGTTTTCTATTAGTGCTAGTTATTAGCTGGTTTGTGCCGTTATGATGTTGTTTGTTCGCAGTCTTTATTTATATACGTTCTCTTTCTCGCTGATTTGTATTTGTACGTAGAGGGCTTTCTAACTTGAATATGTTTTGAAGTGGCATGTTATTTGTCTGTCTGTCTTTCTGTCTACCTGCCTGTCTCTGTCTATGTATATGTGACTGTCTATCCGTGTGTCTGTCTGTCTCTGTTTATTTCTTTCTGTTTATCTCTCTGTCTGTCTCTGTCAGTATTCTGTATGTCTGTTTTTCTGTCTGCATTTCTGTTTCTATCTGCCTCTCTGTATTTCTGTCTTTGTCTCTGTCTGTCGGGCTGCTTATTAGCCTCTAGATGTCTGTCAGCCCGTCCATCTGTTTAAATATCTTTCGGTCGGCTTGTATGTCTTCCTGTCTGTCTGCCTTCATGTCTGCCTGTCTGTCTGTCTTCCTGTCTGGCTGCCTTCCTCTATGTTTTGCATTCCTGTAAGAATGCACCATAGTCACTACCACTGTTTATTATTTTTGTGTTGTTATGCATCTTTTTGTCTGTCGTTCTGTCTGTATCTATCTATCTATCTATCTATCTATCTATCTATCTATCTATCTATCTATCTATCTATCTATCTATCTATCTGTCTGTCTGTCTGTCTGTCTGTCTGTCTGTCTGTCTGTCTGTCTGTCTGTCTGTCTGTCTGTCTGTCCGTCCGTCCGTCCGTCCGTCCGTCCGTCCGTCCGTCCGTCCGTCCGTCCGTCCGTCCGTCCGTCCGTCCGTCCGTCCGCCCGCCCGCAACGTATGAAGACCGCCTAATTTATATTTTCAGTACCTCTTCACTTAACTCCCACTGTTAAAGAAAGAATGTGCACCTACATTAGCGCCACTGACAGCGCATTCACATTTAAGCACCGTTTTTAACCAACGCTTTTATCTTCTCAAAAGAACAACTCCCGCTTCTTAGATCTGATGACAGTCCGGGAATATAGCAAGTGATTAACTTGTAGCATCTATTCGGCTTTCGTAGACATAGACATCTGTGATCACGTAACGGTCGCTTACATATTGGTGTATCGTCGCAGTCTTTAATATAACTCACCACAGCCACAACTGTTTATTATTTATGAGGTTCAATGCATCTGTCTGACGTTCTGTCTGTACGTCGATCTGTCTGTCGGTCTGCCTTTCTGTCTGTCATTCTATTGTCTACCTTTCTGCATGCTCATTCCTCCATCTGTCAGTCTGTCTGTCGTTCTCTCTATCTGTCCGTCTCTCTGCTTTTCTGTCTGTCTTCTGTAGTTTACCTGCTCATTTGTCCATCTGTCTATCTGCCAGTCTATCTGTCTGTCTGCCTGTCTATTTCTATATGTATGTCTGTCAGTATGCTTATCAGTCTCCAGCTGCATGTTTGTCCGTCTATTTGTTTATACATTTCTGCCTGTCTGTCTTGTGATGAATTGTAATGAACATATGTCGACACACAGTGAAGGGGAGAGAGTCAACTAATTTGTGACGAAGTGTGACGATGAGGAAAGGGGGGGGGGGGGGGGTTGAAAAATAAGACGTCACAAAAACAAGTGCTCGTACAGCAATTCTAACAGATCTGAAGAAAGCAAAATACTAGTACTGAGATATAATGTTTCACCAACGAACATCAATACAAAAGAGAAACAACAAACGAACAAAAAACCATTCGCTTTTTAACATTTTGTAACGGGAACTCTGTAAGTGCGCAAGCAAATAGATGTTTACTCGATGGAGAATTTGTGAAAACAATTGTTGTATAAGAAAGGCTAAGATATTTGGAGAAGAAAAATTGTTGGTGGATGCGAAAATGTGCCTCTTGGTAAAATAAAGCGTTATACGGAGTGGTCAAAATACTGTACTTCTTTAAACAAAAACAAACAAAAAATTAAACCAAAGGCGAGTTTGTGAAAACAATTGTTTCATAAGAAAGGCTAAGATATTTGGAGAAGAAAAATTGCTAATGGATAGGAAAATGTGCCTACCGTTAAAATAAACCGTAATTGGGAATGGGCAAAATACTGTTTTTCTTTAAAGAAAAAAAAAACAATAATAATAAACTGATTTTTACAAGTGTGTGTACTTCTCATTTGGCTTGATCGAACTGACAGACTCAACAGTTAATTTATCTTCTATCTGTTTTAAAATATTGTCACCATCTTCATCATCATCGCCTCTTCAGCTGTACAAGGAGCATAGACCTTCATCAGACTTAAACCTGGTCTTCCTGTCACGTGCCATCAGCTCGAGGTCTATCCATGTCGTCATCATCCCATTCATATCTGTCAGTAGTCATGGCGGAAACGACGCAAATTCAGGTGGCGGCGCATGACTTTTATATAAGGAAATACTCCGGATCGATTCCGCAGGTGGAGCGGCAGGTGGTGGTGCATGACTTTTATATAGCAATATATTTTAGCCGGGGTGACTTCCTCTGACGATCAGCTTGCGTCCAGTTGGTCTATCATAGTTCAAGTATGGCGGATGTGTAGGTATTGTGTTGTTGTGTGCTGGTAGTGTGTTGTTGTGTGCTGGTAGTGTGTTGTTGTGTTTGGTTGTAGGTATTTTAATTGTGTGTTGTAGTTGGTCGGTGGGGTATTGCCTTTGGTTGGCGGGGCTGCCGACTCGTGGGGTGTAACTGGTGGGTATGGGTTTTTGTGTGCTCGTAGAGGTGAGAGTGAAGTGTTAGAGACTTGTCTATACCAGGTACAGCATCTAGAGGTGGGAGTGAAGTGTTAGAGACTTGCCTTTACTGGGACCAGCACCGACAGGTGGGAATGAAATGTTAGAGACTTGTCTATTCTAGGGCTAGCATCTAGAGGTGGGAGTGAACTGTTAGAGACTTGCCTATACCAGGTCCAGCATCTAGAGGTAGGAGTGAAGTGTTAGAGACGTCACTATACTAGGGCTAGCATCGCGAGGTGAAAGTGAAGTGTTAGAGACTTGTCTATACCAGGTCCAGTATTGAGAGGTGGGAGTGAGGTGTTAGAGACTTGCCTATACTAGGTCTACCAGCTAGAGGTGGGAGTGAAGTGTTAGAGACTTGCCTATACCAGGTCCAGCATTGAGAGATGGGAGTGACGTGTTAGAGACTTGACTATACCAGGTCCAGCACCGAGAGGTGGGAGTAAAGTGTTAGAGACTTGCCTTTACGAGGGCCAGCATCTAGAGAAGGGAGCGAAGTGTTAGAGACGTCACTATAGCAGGTCTAGCAGCTAGAGGTGGGAGGGAAGTGTTAAAGACTTGCCTATACTAGGTCTACTAGCTAGGGGTGTGAGTGAAGTGTTAGAGACGTCACTATAGCAGGTCCAGCAGCTAGAGGTGGGAGTGAAGTGCTAGAGACTTGCCTATACTAGGTCTACCAGCTAGAGGGGGAAGTGAAGTGTTAGAGACTTTACTAGGGACAGCATCGAGAGGTGGGAGTGAAGTGTTAGAGACGTGACTAGGGCCAGCATCGAGAGGTGGGAGTGAAGTGTTTGGATATAAAAAATATAAAAAATGGATAAGGGCAAAAAATATAAAAAATCGATAATGGTGGGTGTTGCTGTCATTTTTGACGGAGTCATCTGTCAAGTTATTTGCTTATGTTTTTATCATAAGAATAATTGTGTCTTTACCTGCGATGTCAGGTTGATTAAGGGTTGTCTTCCCTTGTTTATTCATTCATTGTGTTTGACCTTTAGGGTCAAAGGTAGACAGTTCTGGCGTATGCCCATAGGCAGGGTTTTTTTAAGCGGGAGTTGAGTTAGACTTCCGGCAAGCCGTAAAGTGTCCTGGAATTTCTGAAGGGACCAAGGGTCCATTGTGTTTTTCGGGGAGAATCTTCGAAGTGACTGCGATGGCAGTTTTCCCCAGTGAATCTCTGTGCGTTGGAATGACAGCAGAGTTCCTTGTTAGGTTCTGTGGACTCGGTTACAGGTAATACCGACTTTTTCCATTATTACGCTTTCGGTGGCAGAACATGTTAGAAGATTACCTAGTCTGTGAACTGCAACTCACCGGTCCTCCATTACAGAACATATATGTTGTGCTCAAGGTAGCCATCCAAGACTATTAGTCTTCATACCATCCAGAAATCCAGTGACGAAGATATATTGTGGGAGCCGCAGATTGGCGGCATATTTATGTCCACATACGCATTACTGCAGGGTTGATGGTAACCTGCTTATCAGCAGTACACGGCCGACGTCAGAACGAGGCCTGTGTTTTCGGCTATTATACTACAGCCTGATAATGTGCAATTGGCGGGGAATGCCAAGTTGTACCTATGTGTCAAGGTGATTAAGGTATCTGACGCGTTTAGTCAGAGAGATCAGGCGGCATTTTTGAACTGTCATTGAATAACATTATTATTGACCATGCACGAATATTGGAATGTTTACCAGCCCTTTTGAACGCCTGATGTATTATTATCGATTTCCGGTCAGCATGACCTTGTTTACAATGACTGTTCCTGTTGATGCTACTATGTGTGTTATCGTCAATAAATGTTTTGAAACGTGCCTGCAGTGTTCAAGCATCCTTGACTACTGCATGTGAGTGTAGAGGTTGCAGTGTCTACATATATACGAGCCTAAACACATTCGCGCCTTCATTCGCACCCACACTCAGTTCATCATACGCCAGCACTACACATCTAACAACATGTATACTGTCTTGGGCCAGTGATCACCTCAACAAGAGAAAAAGACAGTTACATTTCTGGTGGACCAGTTACGTGGGCTCTTCTGATACATTTCTGGTGGACAGAGCGAGCAATTAACATTATTGATGACATTAATGTGGTCCAGAAATTTACATTTCATGGGGCTATTTGCGTGAGAAGGACAAGTACACATTACATTTCTGATCTGTGGGTCTAAGCTACACACTGGACAGCTGTAACACACATCGCTAATTCTACACTTGCAAGTTTTGGCTACATCAGGACAGAAATAGGTCATCAACTGTTGACCCAGATAAACAGTGCTAGCATTTATGTTATAATGCTACATAAACCACAACAGGACCAGTACTGAAGTTAACATCTAGGCATTTGCTACGTGGACCACAACTGCAAGTCGAGTCCCTTTTTGTAAACGGTACCGCTGGTCGTTTACACGTTTCAGTCAACAACAGACTTTTCTACGCCCGAGCATTCAAGTTACATTGTTCGAGGTCAAGTGTTTGTAAACAGTACGTGGAAATTGTAAACATTCAATGTGCAAGTCCTAAGTCGAGAAGGTCATAGTAACTTTTGTTCGTGAATACCACTTTATGCTACAGTGGATTTGACATTCAGTGCGCGCTTGACATTTTGTTTCTGTGTTCGCAAGGAGCAAGTTAGTTACTGTAATATCATGTGTGACTAAGCTTTATTTTGCAACACATTGAATTGATTGCTATTTATGTTAATTGTACTATTGTTGTGTATTTTTCTTGTGTTCTTTTGCGGGCTGGTTGGGTAAAGGTGACTCCTTTAGATAAATGCCACGTAATAGAGGTTATCTATTGAGAGCGTGTCGTTAGGGACTGCAAATTTCCTTAATTGGAATTTGCTAGCGACAATCGTTGCTATTTACGTTTAGCTGTGCTGAAACTGTACTTATCGTTGTTTTTGTAATATTTTTTCTGTTTTTCAGTTTTGATTTCATTTGTTTGTATCTGTAGGTCTTTCTTTTCTTTTGTTTATTTCTTTACACCTTTTTGTTTATAACAGTGTTGCCATTTGTCTTGTTTATTTTTCGCGGTTATCATTACACATTTGTGTAACATTTTTTTTTTACTTTTTGCTGTATTGTTTATTTGACTTCCGCGAACGTTTTCGGTCATTGTTCTGTATCTTTGTCTTTGTATTTATGATTGTTCTACATTATTGTCATACACAGTCTACATACATACACTTGGTCATGTATTATTACTATTGATAAGGTATACTCTTCATATAGAGATTGTTAATAAAATATTATTATATAAGATATTTATACAAGTTCTTTGATAAAAGACTTGTTATCCACAAAGATTGAGACAAGGTGAAATACATATTCAAGTTCTTTATAAAAAAAAAAAAGACTTGTGCCCATAGTGAGTGGGATATAAAGGAATTATTTTCCACAGGTACTCAAGTGATTTTCTGTTACATTATAAACAAGAGGACCATACAAGGTCTTTGTCTAAGACTAAGAGAGTGAAATAAAGTGAAGTGAGTATACAAGTCTAGCATTTCAGACTTGTCTCCCAATGATTGGGATATACAGGTAATTTAGTTAATTTTTTCAGGTTTCTGATCTCATTAGACAGAATGTCTACATTGGATTTCTTCATCCAGCAAGGGTTAACCCTTGGTAAGTCTGGTAAAGAATTGGAAGAATATTCATCTGCTCTATTCGCCATTGCATTAAAGTCAGAAGAAAAGAAACAAAAAGAGGAAATTAAATTGAAAGCAGAAGCTGAACAAAGGAGAGCAGAAGCTGAACTAAAGAAGCTAGATGATGAGAATAGAAGATTAGAACTTGAAGAGAAAAGGTATCAAAGAGAAGCTGCTGCTGAGGAGAGAAAAGCTCAAGCTGCTGCTGAGGAGAGAAAAGCTCAAGCTGCTGCTGAGGAGAGAAAAGCTCAAGCTGATGAAAGAAAATTCCAGATGGAAATGGAAGACAAAAAACTTCAAGCTGCTGCAGAGGAGAAAAAAATTCAAGCTGAGGCTGAAATTAGAAAAATGGAACATGAGGAAAGAAAACAGAAAATGGAACTTGATGAAAGACTCGCAACTTTGGAGTTAGAGAAATTGAAATTGGCGAGTACGGGTGCTCAGCAAACAACTTCGAGTACGACAAAGGAGTTTGTTAATAGGATTAAATTGCCTCATTTCAATCCTTTAAAGGATGACGTAGCAGATTATCTAGATAGATTCCAATTTTTATGCGATACGCATAACATAAAAAAAGGAAAAATATGTTGAACAACTGATGGAATTTTTTACAGGTGACACAGTGACTACTCTTATGACAATAGACGAACATGACAGGACTAATTATGATGTTGTCAGAGCAGCATTGCTAAAAAAAATACCAACTAAAAGAAGAAGACTATCGTCTTCGTTTTAGGACAATGTTGCCAGAAAATGGAGTAGATTTCTCTGATTTTGTTACAAAAATACGTCGTACATTTACACGATGGGTTGAGTTGTCTCAGACTGAGAAAACATATGAAGGTCTAATGGACTTATTATTGCGAGATAAGGTTTTGTCATCTGTTAATGATTCTTTTCTTGCATTGCTTCATGAGCGTAAGCCTAAAAACTTAAAAGATATGGAGGAATACTGTTGTCAGTATGCCACCGCGCATCCCCATGCTACAGTTAGCAATTCTAAAGTGAAAGAAGGGTTGCCAGCTGCTTCGGCAACACCATATGGCCCTAATTTCAAAAAAAAATGTCAGGGTGCTCAACAAAACTGGAATAGGGGAAGTAATCAGAATTACACTCAGAAGCGGAGTAATCCAACACATGATGGTTCTTCGTCTATGAATTGGAGACAAGATGGTAGTTCTCGTAATTTTAGTGGTAATAATTTGAGACACTTTCACAAAGGCTATCCAAATAATAACTATTCGAACTTTCGAGGTAATCATTCTCGACGTCAAGATTATGACGATGGTGAATTTAGAAACCGGGATTCAAACCGGAATGATGATTACAATAGGCAATATGATAACAATTACAGGGGAAATGATAGTCGAAATAATTACAGGGGAAATGATAATCGAGGCAGACCTAGATTTAACAAAAAAAGACCTTTCCAACAGGCAAACTCTGCACAACAAGAGTTTGATGGAGCCTGTAATACAGTAAATGATAGTGGTAACTCTAGGGCTATCACTGGTTGTGCTTTCGATTTTGGGAGAGCAACTGAATGCCCCCAATGCTTAACATTGTTCGACTCATCGACTGTATCTACTCTAAGTTGTGGTCACCCTCTTCCTGCTCTACCTGCTACAGTTGCGCATGATGGGAGAGGATCTCTCATCTTACATAAAGGTCTAATAAATGATAGGCTAGTCTCAGTACTCTTCGATTCGGGATGTACTACCGTCGGGGTTAGGCAGTCTCTGATAGATCCTTGCTGTGCCACTGGAAAAGTGGTCAAATGTGTTACATTTGATGGGACTATAGAAGAATATCCTACTGCTATTATTAGGATTGACACTCCCTTCTTCACAGGAGATGTCCATGCATGTCTTCTTCCTAATCCTATTGCGGATCTTATAATCGGTCGTATTCATGGGGTTAGGGAATGCACACCGCAACAAATTTCTATTTGGGAGGAAAAAAACATCCATGCACTTAATGCTCATGGTAACATTAAGCAATATGGGAACAAAAATTTTTGTGGAAAATATAGTTTCCCACGGAATAACAATACTGCCTCTAATGGGAGTTGGCGTCAGGCCAACAAAGGTAAATCAAGTTTGGATCACGGTGAGGACTTTGATAAGTATCATGTTAAGATTCCTCAGGGAAACCGTGCATCGAATTCCCAGATTCCTGATAAGTGGGTAAAAGAAAACAAAACTGTTAGTACCCATCGTACTCAGCTCAGTCAGTACGATGTACCTGTTAAGCATATTGCTACAGGGAAAAATAGAAGCAACTTTATTAAGAGGAATAACCGTGATTGTGGACATTGCCAAACGCGTCCATCACGTGATGGTTCTTCTTTAAAGAATTGGAGGGAATTTAATTGTCCTCAACATGTTGATCCCAGTGACTATATGAACTTTAATAAAAGTTACCAACCTGATAATAGTTTTTCTTGGAAACAACAAAATCCATGTATGTCTTACTTCCCTCAAGAGAGAACAGACTTCTCATTTCATGGAAAGGTCCATACACTATAGTCTCCAAAATTTCCGATGTCGACTATATTGTCGATGTGGATGGAAGGCATAAAACCTTCCATATAAATATGCTAACAGAGTTTATTGAACGTCCAGACTATTTGCAGCCTATTTTCCAGGCGACGGACGACTCTCCAGTCCAACATGGTCACATCTCATCCCTGTCCGTTATACAGGATGAGGAAACTATTTTTTCTGACGTTAACTTACCTCTTCCTGCGATTCCACTGAATTCAACGGAATCGTGGAGGGACGTTACAATCTCTTCGAACTTGTCTTTTGAGGAGCAACGTCAAGTATCCTCTACGCTACAATCATATCAGGATGTCCTTACCGACATTCCTGGACACACAGATGTCATAGAACATGACATCATACTTACTGATCGTAATCCGATCAGAGTAAGACCATACCCAATACCTATTCATTTTCAAGCACAAGTCGAGAAAGAATTGGATGAAATGATTCAACTGCAAATAATTGAACCATCCACTTCAGCTTATTCTTCGTCGATAGTTATTGTTCAAAAGAAAGACAATAACATACGTCTTTGCGTTGACTATCGCAAATTAAATCAAGTTACGAAGTTCGATGCTGAACCTATGCCATTATTAGATGATCTACTTATTAGACTTTCTAAAGCTAAATTCTTTACTAAACTAGACTTGTCGAAAGGTTATTGGCAAGTCCCACTGACGGAACACGCCAAACCTCTCACTGCTTTTTCGACACCTAGGGGTCTGTTTCAATGGAATTTTATGCCTTTCGGGCTTATGAACGCCCCAGCGACTTTCGTGCGCATGATGCGACGAATTCTATCAGATCGTGCAGATGTCATCGCATATTTAGACGACATCTGTCTTTTCAGCGATACTTGGGAAGAACACTATTTGGGTCTAAAGGAATTGCTATCTACTCTACGTGAGCATAGTTTGACTGCAAAACCCTCTAAAGCTTTTGTTGGGTTTAGTGAAATTTCTTTCCTAGGTCATCGAGTTGGTCATGGTCTGTTGAAGACAGAGGACCAAAACATTTCGAAGATATTAAATATCTCGGTTCCGAAGACAAAAAAGCAAGTGCGTAGTCTCTTGGGATTGATACAATTCTATGGAAGATTCATTGAGAATCTGTCCTCCATTATGGCACCACTTTCATCGTTATTGAAAAAAGGTTCTCCTAATATGGTGCGTTGGTCACAGGAATGCCAATCTTCATTGGATCAGGTTAAGAATTTGTTCTCATCTCATCCTATCTTAAGACTACCAACGATTGATAAGACTTTTGTTCTTCGTAGTGATGCCTCTTCCACTGGGATTGGAGCGGCACTAATGCAGGAATATTCAGGAACTCTGCATCCTGTAATGTATATTTCTAGGAAGCTAAATGCGGCAGAAAGGAATTACTCGGTTTTAGACCGTGAATTGTTGGCTATGGTTTGGTCCATTCTTAAGCTACAAAGGTTCCTTCTGGGCGCGCATTTCTTTATGGAAACCGACCAAAAAGCTCTTACGGCTATGCAAAGTAAGGATTTGAAGAGCTCGAGATCTACTCGTTATGCTATTGCTCTTCAGCCTTTCCATTTCACGGTGCGAGCTATCCGTGGTTCGGATAATGTGATGGCGGACATATTGTCCAGATGCCCACATGATTCCATTTAAATCTTGTGTCCTAGATCTCCTGATACACTTTCAGACTTTTGTCTGTTCTTAATATCCTAAGGTATTGTAATACAAATGTATTTGGATAATATATAAAGAATTTAACAAATTTGATTTTGTCCATCCATCAGTGATATGTTGCTAATATAGCATTGTAATTCATGACATTTGTATATTGCTATAATTATAGTATTTAGTAATGTTTGATATATGATTGGTATTGCCAGCAACTTAGGTTTCTTTAATGGTACCCCCTTAGTTTGTTTGGCTTAAAGGAAATATTTTCTACTATGTTGGGAGATGATTTGTATCCTCTTCAGACGCTTTGTTTATGCGTCTATTGTACCTGATATTAGGTTCATTTTTTCATGAGCACATAAGTGATACTTGTGCAATCTTGCTCATGGACATATTTTAAAAAAAAATTTCATTTTTTTTTTACAGGGGGTTGTAGTAATATGTTGCTGTCATTTTTGACGGAGTCATCTGTCAAGTTATTTGCTTATGTTTTTATCATAAGAATAATTGTGTCTTTACCTGCGATGTCAGGTTGATTAGGGGTTGTCTTCCCTTGTTTATTCATTCATTGTGTTTGACCTTTAGGGTCAAAGGTAGACAGTTCTGGCGTATGCCCATAGGCAGGGTTTTTTAAGCGGGAGTTGAGTTAGACTTCCGGCAAGCCGTAAAGTGTCCTGGAATTTCTGAAGGGACCAAAGGGTCCATTGTGTTTTTTCGGGGAGAATCTTCGAAGTGACTGCGATGGCAGTTTTCCCCAGTGAATCTCTGTGCGTTGGAATGACAGCAGAGTTCCTTGTTAGGTTCTGTGGACTCGGTTACAGGTAATACCGACTTTTTCCATTATTACGCTTTCGGTGGCAGAACATGTTAGAAGATTACCTAGTCTGTGAACTGCAACTCACCGGTCCTCCATTACAGAACATATATGTTGTGCTCAAGGTAGCCATCCAAGACTATTAGTCTTCATACCATCCAGAAATCCAGTGACGAAGATATATTGTGGGAGCCGCAGATTGGCGGCATATTTATGTCCACATACGCATTACTGCAGGGTTGATGGTAACCTGCTTATCAGCAGTACACGGCCGACGTCAGAACGAGGCCTGTGTTTTCGGCTATTATACTACAGCCTGATAATGTGCAATTGGCGGGGAATGCCAAGTTGTACCTATGTGTCAAGGTGATTAAGGTATCTGACGCGTTTAGTCAGAGAGATCAGGCGGCATTTTTGAACTGTCATTGAATAACATTATTATTGACCATGCACGAATATTGGAATGTTTACCAGCCCTTTTGAACGCCTGATGTATTATTATCGATTTCCGGTCAGCATGACCTTGTTTACAATGACTGTTCCTGTTGATGCTACTATGTGTGTTATCGTCAATAAATGTTTTGAAACGTGCCTGCAGTGTTCAAGCATCCTTGACTACTGCATGTGAGTGTAGGGGTTGCAGTGTCTACATATATACGAGCCTAAACACATTCGCGCCTTCATTCGCACCCACACTCAGTTCATCATACGCCAGCACTACACATCTAACAACATGTATACTGTCTTGGGCCAGTGATCACCTCAACAAGAGAAAAAGACAGTTACAGTGGGTTAGTAGGGTACTAAGGGATTTTTTTAAGTGAGAGTGTGGGGGTTATTGATTTTGACTGGCTGGGGTGATGACTCATAGATGTGTTGAGGTGTAGCGCTGGAGTAAGACAATGTAAAAGTGGTGGGGTGTAGGTGATATTGGTTTTGGTTTGTATGGTGTGTTGTGTCTGTTGGTGTGTTTGTATATATATATATACACACACACACACAACAGAAATAAAAATCGATAAAATCCTACACTCTTGAGATAAAAAGGGAAATATAAAAAATCGATAAATGCGTTTTGTATGAGTTTTATAGAGGAAACTAACTAATGCGCGTGTCTGTGGTGTTGATGTTTGTGGGCGCGGGTGGTATGGCTTTTGGTTTGTCTGGTATTTTTGTGTGTAGGTATTTTAATTGTTGTGTGGTGTGGTGTAACTGGTGGGTGTAGGTTTTCATGTGTTTGTATTGTGTATGATTCGGCCTTGTGTTGTGTTGTATTTTTATACAATATTTATACAATATATATTGTACAACAGATATTAATACGTATACACACGATATTTATACATACAATATTTAGACAACATAGATAACAAAGGTTTTTTAATTGTAATAAATATATTTAATTCTTTTAAAAGAAGACGAAAGGGCAAGCTAAAGCGCTAGGCTCAACCGCTTTGTAGGTCTCTGCTTCTTCGGGGGTAGATTAAAGACATCGTCCAGGTACTTGTCTGTGGTTGCTGTAGGGGGACAGGGGTTGGTGATAGGAAACCAACTCGGTTCTGGGGATATTGGTTGATAGCAACTGGAGTTGATGTAGTGGTCAAACGTGTTACAGGTACAAGTAGTAGGACAGGTATCTGTGTTTGGTGCCTGCAGTCGGTCAAATTCAGCGAGGATTTCACCCTGTAAAGCCAGCAGGTGTTCAAATTCAGGGCGAGTCAACGTAATGCCGCTTTTGGTAGGAAACTTTAGATATGATTCACCAAAGTAATTTCGCACGTGTAGTAAAGGGTTGGTCTCGGTACAAACTTACAGACGCGGCCTTCAGCCCGCTCTCCAACGGTATAAGCATTTCATCACTTCTTTTCATGTACACCCAGTTGGTTGGAACGGTGGAAGTCATCTTCAACGAGGCGTGAGCGTGAGTGTCTGTCGTTATCACGCCACCGTTTATGTATATGAAGGAAAACTAGTTTAATCTGGTTTTTGAAACGTGTCCAGACATGTCTGAAACATGTCCAGACTTGTTGCGCGCTAGCCAGGGCATGATTAGTCGAAAAACTAATCGATAGTTGCCGCGTTGTCGATGTGAAAATTTTTGTTTGTAGGTATTTTAAGTGTATGACTCATGGACATGTTGACGTGAGTAAAAAATGACGGCCAAAAAAAACCGATAAAATTGCAGGCAAAGACTTATAGACAAAAACACAAAGAAAAAATTGATAAATTTTTTAGAGGAAGATGGTTAGGTTTTTGTGATGTGTTGTGTGTAGCTAGTGATGAGAATATAGGATGGTGAGAGGTGAAATAGTTACGTTATCGTTGTGGCCATGTCTTTTGATGTAAAGTATGACAGGGAATTTCCGTTGTTGGGTGAATGTAATTACATATTGATGTACACGGCGTAGTTTTCTTTATTATTTATATTATATCATGTGTAATAAACCTACTCACCCCAAGGTCCATCTAGTGGTGTGTAAGTGACCCCGCACACAGCCGTATTCTCCAAAATAAAAAATTCTATCAAAGGTCAGGCTGGACAAGTCCAAATAGACAGTTTTATTGACCACAACGATGCTCCGTAGAAATATATGTCATATGCAGACTAGATTATGGCGGCAACTAGACACTCCTTAGTGTTGCAGACTGCAACTGGAACAATGTCGAGACTATTTTCATCCGTTTTAATAAAGGTCAAAAACGCACATGCTTTTACCCTCACTAGTAGGAAACGCGATCGATCGTCGACGCGAAACTTCACGCGGAAAACCATTGCTCGTATACTTTATCTAAGAAAAAACATTATGCGAACAAGACACATAATGGAAGAGAGCTATTTTTAGATGGAAAGAGGTAAAGTGGTTACGTTATCGTTATGTACCTGTCTTTTTATGTAAAAATAGGACAGGGAATTTCCGTTGTTGGGTGAATGTAATTACATATTGATACGGGCACGGGTCCACGGAGTAGCTTTCTTTATTATTTATAGTATACCATGAGTAATAAGTCTACTCAGACCAATGTCCATCCAGTGGTATGTAAGTGACCCCACACACAGCCGTATTCTCCGGGAAATCCCACAAGAGCTGACGTATTTTTTTTGTTCTTATTACAACGACTAATTGTGTTACCACTAGTAAACTCGGATCGTTGGTCCTCGCGAAGTTTTGCTAAGAGACCATGGCTCGTATACTTTTATAAAATTCCGTTAGCTTAGAGAGTGACGTCAGGGCTAAATATAGCTATCTAGAAAAGTGTAATAAAATTCTAACATGCAGAGTTTTGCGTAGTGGTAGACGAAAAATTCTATCCGCACCGGGATTTACCTTTGTAAGACTAACCCGGTTACTTATTTCTGTTCACTTCATTGCAGACAAGCTCAAAACACAAGAGATCAATAGTAGACATTTATAAAAGAAGCATTCCTTCGTTCGTGTGTTCGAACCCCCGGGATTTAAGGTTTCACTTTTTTCACACGTGCGATATCTGGTGATAGGTTTTATATTGTCTCCCAAGCGTTTTAAACAGGCGGCGACTACGGAAATTTAGTACATTAAATAAATGTAACTAAGTATTTGTTCCAGTTATCAAACGGTTATCTACGTATTTGTCCTGCAATTTTCAAACTTTAGTGAAAATTTTTCTCCCAATCAATAAAGAGGGTTCCAAAAATGTTACCAGTCCTGCTCAAAGGTTCCAATCTGTAGGTAAATAGATCAGCTGTCAATCATTTCTTTAAATATTTCTTTAAATATTTATTGCAGTTTTCCAAACTTTACATTAAATATTTTTTACTGTTGTCAGTACGGGACAAGGCAAATAATGCTTCCACTTGTCAAATATTTCTTTAAATATTTCGTGCATGTGTCAAATATTTCTTCAAATGTTTCTTGCATGTGTCGAAGATGTATGCAAAGGTTTCTTCCACTTGTCAAATATTTCTTCAAATTTTTTCCCGCTGGTCAAATTTTTTCTTACAGTTGGCAAATATTTATGCAAATGTTTCCCGCTTGTCAAAGTTTTTTTTACAGGTGTCAAATATTTCTTCAAATTTTTTTCCCGCTGGTCAAATGTTTCTTCCACTTGTCAAATATTTCTTCAAACTTTTGTTTCCAGTTGCCAAATATTTCTTCAAATTTTTCCCACTTGGCAAATATTTTTTTCCCAGCTGTCAAAAATTTCTTCCACTTGTCAAATATTTCTTCAAATTGTTACCCTCAGGTCAAATTTTTTCTTACAGTTGGCAAAAAAATTTCTTCCACTTGTCAAAATACTTCTTCCTCTTTTCAAAAAATTTCTTACACTTGTCAAATATTTCTTCAAATTTTTTTTCCCGCGGTTCAAATCTTTCTTCCACTTGTCAAATATTTTTTCAATTTTTTTTCCCGCTGGTCAAATTTTTTCGTACAGTTGGCAAATATTTCTTCAAATTTCTTCCCGCTTGTCAAGTATTTCTTACTGGTGTCAAATATTCATGCAAATGTTTCTTCCAATTGTCAAATATTTCTTCAAATTTTTTTTCTTGCTGGTCAAAATTTTCTTACAGTTGGCAAATATTTCTTCAAATTTTTTCCCACCTGGCAAATATTTCTTGCATGTGTCAAATATTTATGCAAATGTTTCTTCCACTTGTCAAATATTTCTTCAAATTTTTTCCCGCTGGTCACATTTTTTCTTACAGTTGGCAAATATTTCTTCAAATTTTTCCCGCTTGTCAAATTTTTTCTTACAGTTGGCAAATATTTCTTCAAATTTTTTCCCACCTGGAAAATATTTCTTACAGTTGTCAAATATTTCTTCAAAAGTTTCTGCCACATGTGTCAAATATTTCTTATAGGTAGCAAATATTTCTAACAGTTGTCAAATATTTCTTACAGTTGTCAAATATTTCTTAAAATATTTCTGCAAGTCACCAAACATTTCTTCAAAGGCGACCATCTTTCATGTGGCGGATATGGCCAAGCCAGCGTAAGCTTCACTGTCTCAGCCGGGTATACAGGCTTTGAAGGACAACACGTGACAACACCTCGACATTTGGCACTTTATCTTTCCACGAAATGCCGAAGAGGTGGCGCAGACACGGTAGATGGAAGGTATTGAGCCTTCTTTCTTGCTTAGCATAGAGTGTCCAGGTCTCACTGACACATAGAAGTGTGCTGGTGATGCAGGTGTTATATACCGCAGCTTTGGTCTTCGTTGTGAGTTTGGAGTTTCCCCAAACACGTGATGTGAGGCGGGTAAAGGTAGCTGCAGCTTTGTTAATGAAGCTATCAATTTCGGTTGCCAGAGAGAGTTTGTCATTGATGATATACACAAGGTATGTGTGATGCACCGCACACAACCCGGCAGAGCAGACCCAGTTTCAACTGGGTACCAGAGGAACTCTGGGACGGTTAAGGCGGCCGCCGCGATGCTGACCACAGCATCGCGCCGGCTGACTTAACACTACGTGCATCACACATCCCTTGTGTATATCATCAATGACAAACTCTCTGGCCACCGAAATTGATAGCTTCATTAACAAAGCTGCAGCTACCTTTACCCGCCTCACATCACGTGTTTGGGGAAACTCCAAACTCACGACGAAGACCAAAGCTGCGGTATATAACACCTGCATCACCAGCACACTTCTATGTGTCAGTGAGACCTGGACACTCTATGCTAAGCAAGAAAGAAGGCTCAATACCTTCCATCTACCGTGTCTGCGCCACCTCCTCGGCATTTCGTGAAAAGATAAAGTGCCAAATGTCGAGGTGTTGTCAGGTGTTGTCCTTCAAAGCCTGTATACCCAGCTGAGACAGGGAAGCTTACGCTGGCTTGGATATCCGCCACATGAAAGATGGTCGCTTTTGAAGAAATGTTTGGTGACTAGCAGAAGTATTTTAAGAAATATTTGACAACTGTAAGAAATATTTGACAACTGTTAGAAATATTTGCCACCCGTAAGAAATATTTGACACATGTGGCAGAAACGTTTGAAGAAATATTTGACAACTGTAAGAAATATTTGCCAGGTGGGAAAAAATTTGAAGAAATATTTGCCAACTGTAAGAAAAAAATTTGACAAGCGGGAAAAATTTGAAGAAATATTTGCCAACTGTAAGAAAAAATTTGACCAGCGGGAAAAACTTTGAAGAAATATTTGACAAGTGGAAGAAACATTTGCATAAATATTTGACACATGCAAGAAATATTTGCCAGGTGGGAAAAAATTTGAAGAAATATTTGCCAACTGTAAGAAAAATTTGACCAGCGGGGAAAAAAAAATTTGAAGAAATATTTGACAAGTGGACGAAACATTTGACCAGCGGGAAAAAAAATTTGAAGAAATATTTGACAAGTGTAAGAAATTTTTTGTCAAGTGGAAGAAATATTTTGACAAGTGGAAGAAATTTTGTTGCCAACTGTAAGAAAAAATTTAACCTGCGGGAAACAATTTGAAGAAATATTTGACAAGTGGAAGAAATTTTTGACAGCTGGGAAAAAATATTTGCCAAGTGGGAAAAATTTGAAGAAATATTTGGCAACTGGAAACAAAAATTTGAAGAAATATTTGACAAGTGGAAGAAACATTTGACCAGCGGAAAAAAAATTTGAAGGAATATTTGACACCTGTAAAAAAAACTTTGACAAGCGGAAAACATTTGCATAAATATTTGCTAACTGTAAGAAAAAATTTGACCAGCGGGAAAAAATTTGAAGAAATATTTGACAAGTGGAAGAAACCTTTGCATACATCTTCGACACATGCAAGAAACATTTGAATAAATATTTGACACATGCAAGAAATATTTAAAGAAATATTTGACAAGTGGAAGAATTATTTGCCTTGTCACGTACTGACAACAGGAAAAATATTTAATGAAAAAATATTTAATGAAAAGCTTGGAAAACTGCAATAAATATTTAAAGAAATATTTAAAGAAATATTTGACAGCTGATCTATTTACCTACAGATTGGAACCTTTGAGCAGGACTGGTAACATTTTTGGAACCCTCTTTATTGATTGGGAGAAAAAATTTCACTAAAGTTTGAAAATTGCAGGACAAATACGTAGATAACCGTTTGATAACTGGAACAAATACTTAGTTACATTTATTTAATGTACTAAATTTCCGTAGTCGCCGCCTGTTTAAAACGCTTGGGAGACAATATAAAACCTATCACCAGATGTCGCACGTGTGAAAAAAGTGAAACCTTAAATCCCGGGGGTTCGAACACACGAACGAAGGAATGCTTCTTTTATAAATGTCTACTATTGATCTCTTGTGTTTTGAGCTTGTCTGCAATGAAGTGAACAGAAATAAGTAACCGGGTTAGTCTTACAAAGGTAAATCCCGGTGCGGATAGAATTTTTCGTCTACCACTACGCAAAACTCTGCATGTTAGAATTTTATTACACTTTTCTAGATAGCTATATTTAGCCCTGACGTCACTCTCTAAGCTAACGGAATTTTATAAAAGTATACGAGCCATGGTCTCTTAGCAAAACTTCGCGAGGACCAACGATCCGAGTTTACTAGTGGTAACACAATTAGTCGTTGTAATAAGAACCAAAAAAATACGTCAGCTCTTGTGAGATTTCCCGGAGAATACGGCTGTGTGTGGGGTCACTTACATACCACTGGATGGACATTGGTCTGAGTAGACTTATTACTCATGGTATACTATAAATAATAAAGAAAGCTACTCCGTGGACCCGTGCCCGTATCAATATGTAATTACATTCACCCAACAACGGAAATTCCCTGTCCTATTTTTACATAAAAAGACAGGTACATAACGATAACGTAACCACTTTACCTCTTTCCATCTAAAAATAGCTCTCTTCCATTATGTGTCTTGTTCGCATAATGTTTTTTCTTAGATAAAGTATACGAGCAATGGTTTTCCGCGTGAAGTTTCGCGTCGACGATCGATCGCGTTTCCTACTAGTGAGGGTAAAAGCATGTGCATTTTTGACCTTTATTAAATGGATGAAAATAGTCTCGACATTGTTCCAGTTGCAGTCTGCAACACTAAGGAGTGTCTAGTTGCGGCCATAATCTAGTCTGCATATGACATATATTTCTACGGGGCATCGTTGTGTTCAATAAAACTGTCTATTTGGACTTGTCCAGCCTGACCTTTGATAGAATTTTTTATTTTGGAGAATACGGCTGTGTGCGGGGTCACTTACACACCACTAGATGGACCTTGGGGTGAGTAGGTTTATTACACATGATATAATATAAATAATAAAGAAAACTAAGCCGTGTACATCAATATGTAATTACATTCACCCAACAACGGAAATTCCCTGTCATACTTTACATCAAAAGACATGGCCACAACGATAACGTAACTATTTCACCTCTCACCATCCTATATTCTCATCACTAGCTACACACAACACAGCACAAAAACCTAACCATCTTCCTCTATAAAATTTATCAATTTTTTCTTTGTATTTTCCTCTATAAGTCGTTGCCCGCCATTTTATTGGTTTTTTGGCCGTCATTTTTTCCTCACGCCAACACGTCCATGAGTCATACACTTAAAATACCTACACACAAAAATTTTCACATCGACAACGCGGCAACTGTTGATTAGTTTTTCGACTAATCAGGCCCTGGCTAGCGCGCAACAAGTCTGGACATGTTTCAGACATGTCTGGACACGTTTCAAAAACCAGATTAAACTAGTTTTCCTTCATATACATAAACGGTGGCGTGATAACGACAGACACTCACGCTCACGCCTCGTTGAAGATGACTTCCACCGTTCCAACCAACTGGGTGTACATGAAAAGAAGTGATGAAATGCTTATACCGTTGGAGAGCGGGCTGAAGGCCGCTTCTGTAAGTTTTTACCGAGACCAACCTTTACTACACGTGAGGAAAATATCTAAAGTTTCCTACCAAAAGCGGCATTACGTTGACTCGCCCTGAATTTGAACACCTGCTGGCTTTACAGGGTGAAATCCTCGCTGAATTTGACCGACTGCAGGCACCAAACACAGATACCTGTTCTACTACTTGTACCAGTAACACGTTTGACCACTACATCAACTCCAGTTGCTATCAACCAATATCCCCAGAACCGTTTTGGTTTCCTATCACCAACCCTTGTCCCCCTACAGCAACCACAGACAAGCACCTGGACGATGTCTTTAATCTACCCCCGAAGAAGCAGAGACCTACAAAGCGGTTGAGCCTAGCGCTTTAGCTTGCCATTTCGTCTTCTTTTAAAAGAATTAAATATATTTATTACAATTAAAAAACCTTTGTTATCTATGTTGTCTAAATATTGTATGTATAAATATCGTGTGTATACGTATTAATATCTGTTGTACAATATATATTGTATAAATATTGTATAAAAATACAACACAACACAAGGCCGAATCATACACAATACGAACACACGAAAACCTACACCCACCAGTTATACCACACCACACAACAATTAAAATACCTACACACAAAAATACCAGACAAACCAAAAGCCATACCACCCGCGTCCTCAAACATCAACACCACAGACACGCGCATTAGACAGTTTCCTCTATAAAACTCATACAAAACGAATTTATCGATTTTTTATATTTCCCTCTTTATCTCAAGAGAGTAGGATTTTTATCGATTTTTATTTCTGTTGTATATATATATATATATATATATATATATATATATATATATATATATATATATATATATATATATATATAAACATATATATATATATATATATATATATATATATATATATATATATATATATATATATATATATATATATACAAACACACACAACACACCATACAAACCAAAACCAATACCACCTACACCCGACCTCTTTTACATTGTCTTACTCCAGCGCTACACTTCAACACATCTATGAGTCATCACCCCAGCCAGTCAAAATCAATAACCCCTACACTCTCACTTAAAAAAATCCCTTCGTACCCTACTAACCCACCATTATCGATTTTTTATATTTTCCGCCATTATCGATTTTTATATTTTTCATGTCCTAACACTTTACTCCCACCTCTAGATGCTGGCCCTAGTCATGTCTCTAACACTTCACTCCCACCTCTCAATGCTAGACCTAGTAACGTCTCTAACACTTCACTCCCACCTCTCGATACTGTCCCTAGTAAAGTCTCTTACACTTCACTCTCCCCTCTAGCTGGTAGACCTAGTATAGGCAAGTCTCTTACACTTCACCCATACCTCTAGCTGCCGGTCCTGCTATAGTGACGTCTCTAACACTTCACTCCCACCTCTAGCTGGTAGACCTAGTATAGGCAAGTCTCTAACACTTCCCTCCCACCTCTAGCTGCTAGACCTGCTATAGTGACGTCTCTAACACTTCACTCCCACCTCTAGATGCTGGCCCTAGTAAAGGCAAGTCTCTAACACTTCTCCCACCTCTTGGTGCTGGATCTGGTATAGTCAAGTCTCTAACACTTCACTCCCTCCTCTCAATGCTGGACCTGGTATAGGCAAGTCTCTAACACTTCACTCCCACCTCTAGCTGGTAGACCTAGTATAGGCAAGTCTCTAACACCTCACTCCCACCTCTCAATATTGGACCTGGTATAGGCAAGTCTCTAGCACTACACTCCCACCTCGCGATGCTAGCCCTAGTATAGTGATGTCTCTAACACTTCACTCCCACCTCTAGATGCTGGACCTGGTATAGGCAAGTCTCTAACACTTCACTCCTACCTCTAGATGCTAGCCCTAGTATAGGCAAGTCTCTAACACTTCACTTCCACCTCTCGGGGCTGGTCCCTGTAAAGGCGAATCTCTAACACCTCACTCCCATCTCTAGATGCTGGACCTGGTATAGGCAAGTCTCTAACACTTCACTCCCACCTCTAGATGCTGGACCTGGTATAGGCAAGTCTCTAACACTTCACTCCCACCTCTACAAGCACACAAAAACCCACACCAACCAGTTACACCCCCCGAGTCGGCAGCAGCGCCAACCAAAGGCAATACCCCACCGACCAACTACAACACACAATTAAAATACCTACAACCAAACACAACAACACACTACCAGCACACAACAACACAATACCTACACACCCGCCATACTTGAACTATGATAGACCAACAGGACGCAAGCTGATCGTCAGAGGAAGTCACCCCGGCTAAAATATATTCCTTTATAAAAAGTCATGCGCCACCACCTGCCGCTCCACCTGCGGAATCGATCCGGAGTATTTCCTTATATAAAAGACATCCGCCGCCACCTGAATTCGCGTCGTTTCCGCCATGACATACTACTTCTGTCCCCAGTTCTCCTCTCCATGTGTTCTTTAGCCTCCATCTATCTCTCTTACCACGAGGATTCAAGAACTGTCTGCTAATGCTATCAGCCTAAAAAAGAGTTTGATGTTCATAAAAACTATTGCCTCTCGGGGCGATATTACGCAGGTTCCAGGATCTCAAATCTGGAAGCTTTATTCAGTTTATTCAGCTGTAAATGGGTACTTCACTCTTCTTTTGAGTTAAGGAAGGCAAAATCAGCGAGAAGGGGATCTGATTAACCCTACCTTATAAAACTACCCAGAAAGCTGTCGTGAAAGCTTTAAACTAGATAAATGATGATAATAAACTTCTACCAAATCAATTCCGCTGATCTAACAGTAGATCGCGATTGACCAGTTGTCGATTTCTTCTCCCCCCCCCCCCCCCGCCCCCCCCCCCCCCCACCCCCCACCCCCCCACCCCCCCCCCCCCCTCCCCCCCCCCTCCTCCCCCTCCCCCCCACCCCCCCTCCCCCCCCCCCCCCCCCCCCCCCCCTCCCTTTCTTGATGGTACAACCAAAGCAGAGCTATCTACAAAGCAGACGTTACTGTTTTGAAATAGATAAGTGGTGCTAATAAACTTTCAACCATTGTAACATATAGTGTTAACCGCCTGCAGGGTTATGAGACCAGCTTTAGTTTCTGTCTTCAAGAAGGAATTAACTGTTTTGCTTTACGTTCTAGTCGCCACCTAGGAGTTTCTGTGCGTAAAATGTTTGGACATGGGAGATCATGTAATGAAGTGTTGTGACTATGATTAATAGCGGAAATAGATCCTTGATTCACCGGAAGTTTCATTATCCGCTGACAGAAATTGAAGCTGAGTGTGCTGATTTGGTTGTGTTCACAGATGTTCGCAGTTTAAGGCAAGAAAATTGCTATAAAAAAAAAAAAAAAAGTCAGCTTTGAGACATGAAGTTTAATTTTTAGGTGAACTTGTGAAATTATAGGTGGGAGTATCTATATAAATAAAAGGCAAAGTATGTTTCTAGCCTCTTTATACAAATCCGCATGCCTTATTATTTCTTGATGGATTTTGGCAGAGGCTCTCTTTAGTTACCGCCGGATAACGCCATGCAGTTATTTTATAATTTAAAATTGTAATTATGACATTATGAGTTATTAAAGTTTTTCGTAACAAATGTAAAGAAGCCATTTATTTCTCAGGGGCCATAATCATATAAATACATTTCCAATAAATATCAAGGGACGTAACACACACAAATGTTAAAACTATTATTTTATGTTTGTTATTAATGACCATACGTTTACATATTTTACACGATAATTAAAAATGTTTAACTAAACATTTTTACTTAACAGGAAATAGAAAAAAAAATGTTTTCTGCAGCACTTCCTTTTTTTTTAAAATATGCAATTTTAATGACACTCATTTGGCCAAGCGGTTTCAAATTGGATCAGAGCTGTATCGATACATATATTAAAGCTAACGGATGTTCTGTGACGATCAACATCCACTGTGCGTGTTTAATCTTAATGAAAATTAACAAAACATGGTTTAAAGTATTATTGTTTTTAACGCATTTTTAAAATGCGTGGTCAAACGAATTCAAATTGTCAATTGTGCGTGTTCAATCTGAATGAAAATCTAACATGGTTTAAAGTATTTTCTTACAACATTTTGAAAATGCGTGGTTAAACGAATTTCAATTGTAAAACAACTCTACACTTCTTTATTTTACATTGCAACTTACATTATTGAAAACAGACACTAATGCTTTTTGCGAAAAAAGAAAAAAATTCTTTTGATATAGTATTTAATTTATTATTACTGTTTATATCACATTTAATTACATATTACCAAGCAGTTTCTGTTTATTTACCAAATATTACATAGTTTTTTGAAGACTAAGCACTTCATAACTGAAACAGACTGCAATATCTTTTGTAACAGGAACGCATATTTATCACATTGGTGGACCGAAGGGACTTCTATATTTGTACATGTACCAATCTCAAACGGGGTGCGCGTCGCCAAAATAAGGTAATATTTAAGTTTTATTTTATGTTTTGTATTTTTAGTCCTTAAAAAAAAATAAACTAGCTCAGAGCTAAACAATACACCATAACGAAAGATCTTTTTTTATTTATACATGTGTCCTAATATAACAGGCGTTATCTGTATGTCTCGGTTGAATGGGTCATGTCTCACCGAAATGAGAAACTTCTATTTAAAATATACAGCTCAATACAATCACTGTGTCTTTTATATTTGAAATATGTATGACAGAAATTAATAATCATGTTTTTTTACAAGCAATAATGTTTATATGTTTGAAAAGAACGTGCTACGAAAAACAGTATTAAGAACATTAAAAAAGGATGAGTTGGACTATTCTTTCTTGGTGCGCCAGGTAGGAAAGGGAAAATGTGTCTTATTAATTTGCTTCTTGCTAAAACTCGGGAGCAGAATAAAATTGCTTTTGCGATTCCATCATAAGAAATAAGAGTATTTTGGTAAAACTCGGAAGCAAAGTGAAATCGCTCTTCCGGTGGAACCATAAGGAATAACAGTTATTTGTGCGGCTTGCATTTGCAATTACTGTAAACAAGGCACGAGGATAGTCACTTAAACCAATAGTCATTAACTTAAACGAAAATTCATTTTCACTCGAATATCCAAATAATATAGTTTGATTTTGACATTTCATAAGTTTCCTAAACAGTTACTAAAAAACAATTTGCAATTACTGTAAACAACGCACGAGGGTAGTCACTTAAAGCAGTAGTCGTTCATTTAAACGAAAATTCATTTTCGCTCGAATTATAGTTTGATTGTTTGGTTTTTACATTTTCTAAGTTTCGTAAGCAGTTACTAGGAAAAATCCGGGCAACGCCGGATCCTTACAGCTAGTATTTTATATTATTTTTATATTTATTTTATTTATTTATTTAATTTTTTTTTCAATCTGTTTTCCAGTCCATGTTTTCATTATTTTTTTGCATTTTGCTTTTAACTTACTGTCCATTTCCGGTTTTGTGGCAGCCATCTTTGCTCCAACATGTGCTAACACTTAAGGGAGCATTTTTCTCTATTTTTTTAATAGTTTGATGTTCTCCACTTAATTCTCACTTTCTTTCCCTCCTGTCTCTTGCTTGTCTGTCCCTGACGAAGGCCTTGTGGCCGCAACGTATGTTTTTCTTGTCCTTTCTTTTTGTAACACGTATTACTATTTGTGCGTTTTTGTAATTTTTTTTTTCATTCTACCGAAATTATAAGTATCCCAGTGTAGTACCCGGGGAAAGGGGAAAGGGGCTTCGATGAGACAAAGATTAGGACTACGACTCATTCAGGCATGTCGTAAAAGCAGCTAATGGGATGTTGTGCATAGGGCTAGTAACCTGATCGTGTAGAAATAAATTGCTACAGAATCCACCGTTATGAGATCATGTGAATGCTTGGTGCAGACTTCCTGCAAGAGGACCGGTTGTAGTGGTGGCGGCATGCTCTCAAGGGAAAATGATGATATTGACGATAATGCTGATGATGATGATGGTGGTAGTCATTGTCATAATACGGGTAAAATACTCTGGGATTGCCACGTAAACTAGTGTCTTAATGATAAATTATGAATTGCACAACACACATTCTGCTATAACATTATGGTTAATGACTCGAACAGGAAGTTTCTTTCGGGATTTGAACAGCAACTGCAAATACATGTAACTATGGCAGTGGCAAATCATTTTCTTTGGTATTTGACGAAGAATTTATGGTTTTGTCGGTAAATTCGCACAACAGCAGTAAAATCCCCCGAAAGCTTACAAAACGAAAAAATATATTTTAAAAAAATATTGTCAATTTGATGTTACATTTCTTGACTGCAAGCTATAAACTGCTTGAAAAATTATTTGTGGCTTTTTAGTGCATTAAAAGCGTGTGTTTAAAATATTTTTTAAAATATCTTTTATTTTCTTCTTTTTATTGTTATTTTGTTGTTGTTTTTACATTTAAGTCAAATGTAATCGACCCGCTAATGACATCATCAGTTTGCGATAAACGAGTACAGAGCACAGGAGGCGGATTTCATTATTCAGTATATTACACGGAAAGTTAATTTTTTTTTTTTGTTTAATTTTATTTTGATAAGAGTTGTAAATTACATTTTTTTTAAATGTATTTGTCAGTTGTGTGTATATCTGTGCACGCGCGTGCGATAGTCTGTGTGTGGAAAAAAAGAGGGGGGGGGGGGAGAGAAGTTTCAACATTTCTCTCAAGAGAGACAATCTTGGAAAGAATACACCTAGATTATTTGCAGTTATCACCCATTTCCGTGCTGATACAATACCAAAAAAATTTATTAATTTTAATTTGATTAATTTTATTATTTTTACGACTGATTATTGTATTGTCATCGGGAATACACAACTATGACAAGTTTCAGAGCTATTGCTCATCTGGAAGTGATTGAAAAATCGATTGCACGATTTGAAGGTGACACGAAAGTGACAAACAAGCCAAGTTAAAGAAAAGCGTGTAAAAATGAACTCTGGCGCAGACCTCCGAGAAAGCAAAGGTTAGACCTGAGATTAGGTAAATAATCCCCGTCTCAGACACTGCTCCTTACTTCCCGAAACCATTTCAAGATCTCACAGGGCTGAGAATATATCAAGAGAGCTGACTCTTTTAGTTAGAAGTCTTAACCCACAACAATAACAAGATAACTGAGAAAAATCCACAACTGACCGCTGTTTTGTAGTTTGAAGCTTCTAACAGTGGCAGACTTCGAAGTACCACTGTGTCTGATGGATCAACTAGACGTGAAAATCTTAACACCATTTTGGAAGTTGTGAACTGTATAACGGTGGACCAACACTGTTCCTGGAGTAAGCATTTGATGATGATGATGATGAGGAGGAGAAGAAGAAGAAGCAGAAAACGAACAATAGAGTATAGCCGCAACATAATCTGATTCTTGATTCATATTCTCACTTGCTTTCCTCATAGATATAACACGAGAGATGAATTAATTTAACTGCGAA
Source organism: Oreohelix idahoensis (assembly GCA_024509875.1). Classification (NCBI taxonomy): domain Eukaryota; kingdom Metazoa; phylum Mollusca; class Gastropoda; order Stylommatophora; family Oreohelicidae; genus Oreohelix; species Oreohelix idahoensis. The sequence goes on from JAMPIV010012429.1 coordinate 522,133, forward strand.
ATCGAAGCAACTCGGATCTAGTTGCACATCTTTTTGGGGTTTTAAATCAAATAACTTTTTTTAGTCGTAGTATGAACATTTTTGTTCGTTCCTTGATGTGCGGAAGTAGTAGAGAAGAATCTTTATATTTTTTTTTCACTTCACTTTCACTCCTTAAGGATTGTCGTAGATTTTTGATAGGTATTTATGATCGATATTGGTCCCGTCTGAATAGAACTAGAACAGGTGATAACTCAGTGAGAAATAAGGTAAAGAAAATAGATTTCACGAATGAAATGGTGAAAGGTAGAGTATGTCCCTGGATTTGAGAAGATACTCTAGTCCAGCCTATCTCTACAACAGAAATTTGTTAATCAGACAGTCTACTTTCTAGATATATTAATATATATATAAATATATATATATATATATATATATATATATATATATATATATATATATATATATATATATATATATATATATATATATATATATATATATCAACAACTCACATACACCCACACACAGATAAGTGACGACAATTAGACGCACAAACGTGAAACTATATTAAATGGAGTAGGGATATTGGGACAAGCTGACCGACACGGTTAATAAGTTTTATGTTAATTTTATTTATCATAAAGAACTTCACAACATTTATCAAAATATCAAAACATAAAAATCATAGGTTACAGAATTAATAAGGAATAGATCCATTAGTGTAATCCCCCCTCCCTCTGTTGAGACAAGATCCCGTTAGAAGAAGTTATTAAACCCCCCAAAAAGGTCAAAAATATTTGAGCTATGGTCTAGAATTTGCCTATGCTGTAAAGAACAGAGTTTCTCAGTTAATCTATTCTGAAGTGAATAGTATTAGCAAAACATAAGAAAGGCACAACAAAGTTAGCATATTAGTTATACAAATTTAAGAATTATTCATTCCTTCTTTCTCTCGCTCTGACAAACATGTGATCACATTTCATTCTCACTTACCAAATAAGTGCTTTCACCACATCTGGAACATATCTCCATGATACATCCACAAATCCAAGGTTGGGTTATTTGACAAAACCAGCCCCAGTTTCTCCAAGACTGATTAATTCTCTTATTGGGAAACGCTTGCTTCGTTACTGTTACTAGGATTCTGTTTATGACACATCAATGAGTCCAGGTAGGAGATTACGTAATAGATTTAATGGTCACAGTGTCAGTAGCTGATAAATTTGATACTAGAAGGAAATGTCAGGTATTAAAATCTCTCATGATCAAGAATCCTCGTCACACCACAAATGGTCGATAGTCGGAAAATGTCAATGTTTGATTATTTCGCCACAATGGGCTGAATGTATGTAAAAATTGGGAAAAAGAAATCTGGATATCTCTAGTCCCACTTACAATTTATTCTTAATATTCTTTGGGTTGGTACTATGTCTCTTTCTGGGTGTAAACAAGAGGCCAGACCGGTCCACTTTGAAGACCCGATAGTTATAAAAGAATGTTCTTTTTGTACTGTAGGACTTAGATCCGTTATTCTCAGATTAGATTTTTTCACAGATTAAGGCCGCTGGTAGATTTTGGGTTTGTGACCCGTACTGAATATAGGAAGAAAGAAACAACCATATAATCACAATACCCACCACACCAGTATTCTATCCTAAAATTAACCCGCGCAGAATTATAAGTTATTATCCACTCGGTTATTTAACTTTGAATAGAACTACACGTGTATAGCTTATCTTATCGTTAAAAAAAAAAACCCGTGAATTAAGCGCTAGTCATTTACAAAATTACTCAAAGTGAATTCGAAATAAATATATTTATTTCGTCAGTACTCATAGTGAATAGTGCATTTACTAGTTGACCAAGTATCCCTTACTGGTTACTAGCAATTAATTAATCAACGCTACAGCCGGAACAATTTAGTTATAAATTATTTTAATTCGCTAGTCACTTAACACACTGTAAATCCTAGTGAAATATAAATGACGGACTTTAAAAATTAAATCACTCAACACAGAAAAATCTTAGTATAATATTTACCGCAGCACAGAAATTAAAACAACTCCTACGAAAAACTAAGTAATTCCAATGATATAGTGGATCTAGAAATCGCAGCAAGATGTTCCAAAACGTCTGTGGGTACTGAATAATCTAAGTTTGAAAGCTGGAATATATATATATATATATATATTAAATAGACAAAAAGTCGCTGACCAGTGTGAGACATAACACCTTTGGGGATTTCTGCGGTTAGATTTTGAATCAAAGTCTATTTTGTCACTTAAGCCGACCGTAGACGTGGTCCCACGGGGAAATCGTCTCTTTGATCTCGTCGTTCCGTAGCTTAAGTTACCTTCACGAACGAACGGATGGGGGGGGGGGAGGGGGGGGGGAACTGAGATTATTATCTCCCCTTGACCAATGTCTACCGAAAGTACGTCTTAACTTATCGACCTTGATTTTCTTCATTAGCTTATCTCCCCCTTTTCTCTTTCTACGTGCATCTATCAAAAGGTACAACTTTTGAATTATCGCTCTTGATTCTACAAATATACGACCCGTCCCCTCTCTCTCTACACGTGAAACGGTCTGATTTTAAACATTCCTAGTGCCTGTTAAGACAATAGAGAAAAGAAAAAAATAGGCGTGGCTAAATTATGAGTGAGACAGATATCAAGTACAAAGGTTCTGCATTAACAAAACTAATAAGCAAGAAAAGGTGGGAAACAGGTGGAAGCAAAACGTGCAGATATCATGTAATGTATTTACATACTTCTGTCACAAAGATCAAATAAAGGTAAATGAAGCCTCTTGATACTGTCGTAGGGGAGTTTTTGTTGTCATTTAACTAGGACTGCTGAGCTTCTCGCTCTTTTGCAGCTAGTACGACGTTGAAGACCGCTTGGTTTTAACTACACTGTAGATCTATGCTTCTCCTGTTGCTTTTCTGCCATTTCGAAAAGTGCTGATTTGAAGTCATGAGCTCCAGTTTCTCCAGCTTGGCTTGCATTTAAAAGATCCTCACATCTAGTTCCAAACTAGGAGTAAGAAGCGCGTGGCATACTGTGCATTCCCCGCCATCCAAGGAGGCTCTCCAACTATGCAGAGCTAAAATACTGTGCTCTGGTTCTGGCTTTTCCCAAGGAATTGCCACGTCCTGTACAGAGCCACTTTTCAGGCCCACTGTCTATTACTGGGTCAATAGTGAGATCCTCCTGCATGCAGTCAACTAGGTCAAAGCCAAAGAATCATGTCTAGGGCTCAATTGACTTCTCCAAGCTTAGTGTGCAAAGCTGGGTTCTCAACAAGTTTCACCACAACGGGAATTCCTGGAAGTGTATGGATGATTTCTAAAGTGAATGAGCGTGTAATTAGCCTCACAGACAGAAGTTCACGTGCACATATGTATATTGTAGCGTTTTGCATATCTGGTATTCGTATAAGGATGACTCCAGATGTGCCTCCATGCAAGTTGTAGGGTTGTGAATCTTAGAGTGCTGGTATCAGCTGGTTAGGTTTTTACGTGACGCTGCCAGGTTTCGATCCCCGAACCTAGTAACGTAGCCGCGGGAGGAAAGAGATCTAACCCCTTAGTAATTCGGATGGTCATTCCATGAGGAGCAACGCAAAAACGTGGAACCTATTAGGATGCGGAGAGATAAAGCTGCTGTAAGAAGGAGTCAGTACAGTACAAATACCAAATTACGATTATATGAGAGCTGTGTACTTTCGTAGCTTCTCTATTATGCGGAATGCTAGAGAGAAGGAAATGTCGAAACTGTCCTCTTTCCACACAATGTGCATAAGGAAAATTCACCGAAACTTTTGGCCGAATACCATCACCAACCAAGAACTACTTATTTGGAATAACCACGAGGACATGCACACCATCATAGCTGGCAGACGCTGGTGTTGGGATGGCCACGTCCTCAAAAGGGACTCTGATGCCATTACAAGAACAGCTATGCTATGGACAACTTGGCGGAAAACTGTGGAGGCTGAGATGCAAAGAATGAACCAGAGTTGGGGCACTGTACGAAGGATGGCTGCCGACCGAACAAAGTGGAAGCAATTTGTTGCTGCCCTACAAGACGCCACCAGGCGTGATGGTCACTAACTGCTTTGACAGTCTGTGGCTAAGGATCAGAGAAGAAAAAAAAGAAGAAGGAGTCACAGAATAAACCGAGACCAAACCAATAGACAATATTGTCGAAAAACTAGCAACAAAAACAGAGTGTCAAACAAAGTCAATCTTACACTATGTTATCGTAACAGGGCTGGATCATGTATTCAGCACATTAAACATTTGCTTAGGACACTAAGCTACCAGGGGAACAAAAAAGAGGCACATTCAAATTAATTGTTAATGACAAAAGTTAATGGTTTATATGTGGTATTCACATGCTCCTGCAGCGGTGGGTTATGTGGTAATATCTTTTACATGATGATGTTGCCAGCCCCATGGAAAATCTCGTATTAGTCGACTTGTGCGACATGCCTGAGGGAGCAGGGGTCCTATTCTTTATGTCTCTTGAGATACTCTCATGAACTTTACAGAGCCAGTACCAGGAAAGACAACTCGAGTTATCTTCGGGACAGCCACACGTATCCCCATCGTGATATTCTGCGCCTGCGAGTCTAACCATATATCCCAGCGTTGTGACGTCTAGATTTGTGAAGCATAAACTACATGACACAATTCTTCGAATTCCACTGGATGGCTCTCAGAACAGGAGGGAGTAGAGACGAGATAATCGGGTGAGAGAGAAAGAAAGAAAGAGAGAGAAGAGAAGAGAGAGCCTGCGGAAACTTCAACGTAGAATTATATTTATTATAATAAATGTACGGTGATTTGTTATATCATCATCATTTTACTGTAGCTCCGTCCCTTCATTGGAAGCCTGCATTGCAACAAGCTTTCACATGCTCCCGCAGCAAGGTATTCTGTGGCAATGTCGTCTCCGTGATGACTTTGCCAGCCCCATGCAAACCTGACATTAGTCGCCTTATGCGACATGCCTGAGCGGTACTACAATCCTATTTTTTAATCTAACCTTCAGAGACGCCCAGGATCTGTGATTTATTTATTTGTCAGTATGAAAATATTAAAAATGATTTCGCTTCTGTGGAGATGAACCCCACTGTCTCTTAATAACGAGCCGCCACTGGAAGAGATGCAGTTACAGAACTGAATGATGAAAGATACACGTGGGGACAGAGGTGTAGTGATTGGAGGCAAACGGTTATTATTTTTGCACCCGGCGGAGTCAGAAATATGACCTGAACGATTGACTGATCGGTTACACCTTAAGTTAAAATATTTGTAGACAGATAAGGTAACTTACGTATATTCCTAGGCCGGTCTTTTGCTAATATATTTTATAAGCTATTTCCCACCTTCCTCTAGATCCATTCTCCGTTAAGATCCAATACAATGACGTCATAATTAGGCCATCCTCGGATTGATGTGTTTGTTTTGCGCCAGCGTCTGGTTCATAAATCGCGCGACTTACTTCAGTTATTATGCTGCTGATGATGTTGCCATATGACGCCTGCCATTAGTGGTGCTGCATTGTCAGATGGTAGCGTTTTCCTTGGAGCTAACTTCCATACCTGTTTGATAATGTAAGCACGCGCATGTTTATAATTCACACACCACGCCTGCCAAATTTTGGGCGTTGTTTTTAGTATTATCTCCCTTGTTTTTAGTATTATCGCCCTTGGAGGGATGTGCCAACGCACATATTGATATTAGTGTATGATATATAATGCGTATTTCATTCCAGACAGGTATTAAATGCAAACTCGCCATCATGGTAATGCATTTCACTGTGGATTGAAAACATATTTTTTGCTAAGCTTATCTGCAGTATTTATGAATATATGCAGCTTTTAAAGCAAACACACTGTTTTATACGAAATGTTCACTTGCAGGACATCTCAACCAACAGAACTGATATCATACATAATGTTCTTCTTTCGTCACCTCTAAGGTCCTCAAGGAGCATAGGCTTTCAACAAATGTATGCCACGTCTTCCTGTCTTGTGCCAACAGCTCAAAGTTTTTCCCCGTCTTCTTCATTCCCGTTCATGTCTGTCTCCAGCTAGGGCCAGATTATCCATTAAGCTAAGTAAGCTGAAGCTTAGAGGCCCGGAGGTCTTGGAGGCCCGTGCATAAGTTAAAAAAATTTTTTTTTTAATGCATAGATTGATGTACAAAAAGAAAATGATTGCACTTTGCAATTGCAGTCATAACGTTCTAAACACACAGTAAAAACAAAAATACGAGTAGCTTAAAAGACATAGTGCACCCCGACAAAATCATAACTGCGCATGAACTATTTGCTATTCCATAACGTGAAAAAAAGGGGGGGGGGGGGGGGGCCTCAAACACCATTAAGCCTAGAGGTGGTCCTTCGTGGCTTAATCCGGCTCTGTCTCCAGTACTCCTTTCCGAGTATTGCTTCGTCTCCCGCTACCTCTCTCACTTCCTGTCACTACAACTCAAAATCACAATATTAATTGGAAACTAGTATATTCTTACCAACTCTTTGCTACCAGTGTTAAACATGGACACTGACCAAAGCTCAGGAGAGGAAAATCACATCCCGCGAGATGAGATGTTTAAGAAAAGCCATTAATGTTACCAGGAGAGACAGAATAAGAAATGATGACATCGGAAACATTGTAGGTACTACAATCTGAATCAAGTAGAAAGAGGGGGGGGGGAGAGAATAAGTAATGATATAAGAAGAATTGTAGGAACTACATCCTCCATAAAGTAGAGGGGAGAGAGAGAGAGAGAGAGAGAGAGAGAGAGAGAGAGAGAGAGAGAGAGAGAGAGAGAGAGAGAGAGAGAGAGAGAGAGAGAGAGAGAGAGAAGGAATGCTTTGACCATCTAGTCGAAAATGGACCACGATAAATGACCACTACGCGCCTACAGCAGTCGAAGATCTGGTTCCAGACCACGGGGAAGACACGAGGCAGATGGATAGACAACATCACAGAAATCCTACAATAACACGGACTTCACGGCAGTCAGTGCGACACGCTTGGCTAAAATGTGCAACCTTCAACACCCCAACTACGATTCACAGCAACAGTTGACTGTAAAATGCGTAAATTAAGTAAATGTGTGTTTTTTACACCGTTTTTTCTGTCGACTTCTCTCGCGCAATGTACAACACATCTTGGACGTAATATGCATGTGTCTAAGATTGCTTCCATCTTGTTGTTCACAACAAAAATCCCAAAACAAACTCATTACATGCGCTCTCGGATGCTATAAGCTTCATTTGCTAATAACCGAAACGTACTGTTTGTATATGTATTAAGTTATGTAAAATTTATCTGTTCAATCTCGGTAATACTCTGTTTATTGAAAGGTTCGGATAAACACCGCGCAAAATCGTGTTGTTGCAAGTTTCCCTAACGAGATGTTTTTAACTTTATAAACTCCTTTACGTTGTAAGCGGGATTCATTAGAACTTATTTGTGTTTCATTATGGAAACACTTTCTACTTCTTTTTTACATCATCCTCACATATTTCTTTTTCATCCTATTCTTCTTTATCAGATTAATTCAAACCTCTTTCCTCTTTTTCTTTTTCACAACATATTTATCCTTTTTCTTTTCATCTTCGTGTTGTGATCTACTCCTGTTCGTCGTCCTACTTATCTTAACTTCATCAGCGTGGTTTGCGGCATCATTTCTTTCCTTCTCTTTCAGTACTTCATTATCTCGTGTCTTCATTCTCTTTCAGATCTTTATTGTTTCTTCTCTTTCTATGCTTTCAGTTCTTCATAATGTCTTCTTCCTTTCCTTTCAATTTTTCATTGTCTCAATTCTTCCTTTCCTTTCAGTTCCTCATTGTCTCATTTCTTCCTTTGCCTTTAATTCACCATTGTCTCATTTCTTCCTTTCCTTTTAATTCCTCATTGTCTCATTTCTTCCTTTCCCTTTAATTCATCATTGTCTCATTTCTTCCTTTCCTTTTAATTCCTCATTGTCTCATTTCTTCCTTTCCTTTTAATTCCTCATTGTCTCATTTCTTCCTTTCCCTTTAATTCTCCATTGTCTCATTTCTTCCTTTCCTTTTAATTCCTCATTGTCTCATTTCTTCCTTTCCTTTCAATTCTTCATTGTCTCATTTCTTCCTTTCCTTTCAGTTCCTCATTGTCTCATTTCATCTTTTTCTTTCAATTCTTTATTGTCTCATGTCTTCCTTTCCATTCAGTTCTTCCTTCTTTCATTCCTTCATTTCCTTCCCTCTCTTTTCTCCATTCTCTCATTTCTTCAATTCGTCATCATATTATTTTTTTTATCCCTTACAATTTTTCGTATTCCTCTTTTGGGGATATTTAAGAGTTTTCTACACTCCATGAAATATAGTTTGTTGTTGTTGTTTTTTTCTTTTTTATTGTTCCTCGAATACTCTGTTTGATTGTTTCTTTCATGGTCTATAAAAGCCGTGTTGTCTATTCAATGTTTTAATGGATTCTTTCCCTATTGCCCCATAAACATTCTATATTACCTTTCGTTTAATATTTTCCAGCTGCAACAACCTTTTATGGATTGGAAGCCCTCCAATAATATTTTATTTGGTATCAGAAACATATTCAGTGGCACACCCATTTTTAATACTCGTGCTATTCCTGTCCGCTGTTTTGAACCACTCTGCACCACTACAAGATGTGGAGTCCAGCACATTCTTGACAGCAATATAGACAAAGTTGGAGGGACAGACAGTGATATCAAAATAAGAATGCACAAAAGCCATAGAAGCTTTCATTGCATTGGGAAATATATGGAGATCAAGAGAAATCGGATCCAACACGAAAATAAGAATCTTCAACTCAAATGTGAAGTCAGTCCTATTGTATGGCTCTGAGACATGGAGAACAACAGAGACAACATCCAAAAAGCTAGACTTTCATAAATGGGTGCTTGCGTAGAATAGAAGGTTGTGGCGTTGGCATTTGCACGCCACATATGAGAAAGAATGGTGATGACTGTGGTGCTGGTAAGTGCGGTACTAGTATAAATTGTCACTATGTGTACTTCGCATATGACGTGCAAATGTTGAGCATAGAAACGAGATGGATTGTTTACGTTCGTCCTGTATGAGTCAGAAGTGTTTGCTACCCAGCTGGTAGTCTTGGATGGTGTTGAATGGGAAGTGTTGATTTGGAACCCACTATGATATAATTATTAATCTATGGTTGAATATTAGCTGTGTACTACAATTAATCGATTGCTACAGTGTATTTTGAGAAGATGTTCTGCTTATACTGAGATGCTATAATTCATGTCTTACTTGTGGAATAAATCCATGATGTTTACGGAGACTCGTAATCTCACTGCCGCCCGTTGGCTATTTTGACAGCCGTTACTGTTGATGTCACCAGTCATAAACCTGTGGTCAATAACAAATACTAACCCCTATATGAATACGAGTAACTCAAGATGCATTACAACAGTAACAGTTGGTTAATACACTTGCACCACAAATGATTAAAATGGTATGACAAGGTCACAAATGTGGAATTGATGACAAGAACTAGACAAGTACTAGTGGAACAAGAAATGAGAAGAAGACGATGGCGATAAATACACATTGACGAAAACTGTTGATAGCATTACAAAGCAGTCCTTTTTCTGAAACCCCCAGGGTAAGAGAGGCAGAGGTAGACCAAGAAGCACACGGAGAAGAGAATTGGAGCCAGTGGTGAAAATGATGAGGGAAACGTGGAAAGAGCTATAGCTAATGGCACGTGACAGGAGGACTTGACATGTGTTTGTTGAAGGCCTGTGCTCATCGGGTAGCTAAAGGGTATTGATTGATTTATTATTGATGTGTAACGTGCTAGCGTGATCATTCCTGACATCGTAATGAAAATAATTAGAAGCTAAGTCAAGCACACAATAGCGACATTTGTATTAAATAACATTAAAGCTCAGCTACAATATAAAGGGATTGGCAACCTCATCATCATTAGCAAATTAATACACAAACCAGTACTACAGGAGCACATGCAGGCTTAGTCTAGCCTTCATGGAGTGTTACCAGCTGTAATGGACGCTTCATACTCTACAATGAAAAAAACCAATAGATGTTAGTTCGCTAACATGACGTGCCCAAATACACGGCCGATTTCACTAGGATGTCGAAAGATGACAATCTTGTTAAAGATTAAGGCACGGGAAGTGATGTAACACTTCCGGCAGATTGAATTCGTTGTAATAATCAACTCGAGAAAGTAACATCCTGGAGGAGATTATCAACGATAGATATATGAAGTAGTGAGTTGGTAAACATGACAGGTGAAACGGAAGTAGCAAGACCGCATATAATAATGGAGTTTGAAAATACCATGTAAAGTGCAATATCTTATGATGTCGTAGTAAGGTTCTACATGAGGGTGGGGGTGGGATCCTACCAAATCAGACACTTATTTGCAGTTGGATTGGCCTTTGAGATGCTAATGTAGACTACTCCTGATTGGGTCTCTCATCAACGAAGCAATTTGGGTATGTGGGCGAAAAATTTGCTTATAACATAACGCTTTGTAAGACTACTTCACTGACTTCCAATTTTGTCAAGTAGATATCACAGACAGCCAAAATTAGAGCACGTAACCAGGACACTTTATAGGGTCGGTTACAGGATTAGGAGTAGCTGCTAAAATTAGAGAGCGTAAAATTCCCATAATAATACTGAAGACGCGTGTCAACCTTTGTATTTACCCCAACCTTACTACATGGGGCGTGTTACAACCACCAGATTTGACCATTGAAGAGAAAGACCAGTCCAAAGCACCTGTGGGAGCGAACAGCGACTGAAGCAGACGCCAACCGACCCCACACTGGCAGCTAAGTACCATAACAGCGCAGCCAATGAACATTTACAATCTTTTCATATAATCCACCAAAATGTAACATCATCCGATGATGAGAAATATCATTCCTTCTTTTTTTTTATAAACAGCTTTATTTATTTTAAATTGTTAACCCATTAATGATTATTAAATCTGTTTATCTGTTACTATAAATTTATAGTTGAGTTAATCCGTATTGAGTGGATTGTATGTCTGGAACAGTAGGACTCATATTGACTCATATTGTTTTAAATACATAACCATATAGAGCTAATCCAATACCATAATTCCCGCTGTAAGGTACTTCGTCGGTCGGTCTGTCACACTTTGCACACTGTCATTTGCGCACTTTTTCTATTTTCGGGAGAGTGCATTAACTTTCGACTACAGCTAAGGGGGTGCAACTGTGGTTGAAAGTTAGACAATAATTGTATTGTTTCCCTTTATATGTACTCTCACGAAAATAGCAAAGTGTGACGGTGTGCATTAAATCAACAGACATTCAAGATACTCTTCTGTCCAGTTTCATTCGGGGAACGGATTTAACTCGTCATTTTTCTTAAAAATAACCTTAAAATGTTTTTTAATTGTTTCTTCAAGACAAAATTTTAATTTAAAGTATTGCAGATTTATTATTATGGATCAAAATGATAAGATGGCTAAAATGAAGAGACGATCGCGTCATTCACAGCGAGCGAGACTATAGAAGAAGCAGCAATGTAATACATGTAACAGAAACAACACACTATAATTAAAAACCTGCCAATTTTGGCGGGTTGTTACTAGTAAATTAATAGTTGCTGAATCATTTTCATCGGGGGGGGGGGGGGGGGGGGGGGGGGGGGGGGGGGGGGGGGGGGGGCTCAGACAATACGAGTTAATATTTCCTCATTCCTACGCCACAAGCATGGTACTCAAAGAAGATATTTTTGAAAAAGAAATTCGGATCCAATGACAAAATCGGTGTCAAAAGAAGCAAATAAAGACATAAAGTGTCGAGAGAAAGACGATGAGATTTTAGGAAATTCTCTTTCAGTGGTCACATGTTTGAAAACATAAATCAGATCCAGAGATAATAAGTAGAAAACAAAAGATATAGACAACGGCATAAAATCTGAGAAAGAGTGAAAGAAAGATATGATCATGGTCACCATTTACTCCATGTGTGCTCTCTATGGAACATGGAGTCATAACTGCAGTTGTCTCCCTTGCAGGATTCCTGCATCAAAGTTTTTTTTTTTTCTTTTGCATCATCGATTTCAAGTTCAACACGAAAATAAGAATCTTCAACTCAAATGACAAGTCAGTCATATTGGGACCAGGGGTAGACCAGAAAACACACGGAGAAGAGAGCTGGATACAGAGGTGAAAATGATGAGGAAAACTTGGAAAGAACTTGAGCGGATGGCACAGGACAGGAAGACTTGGCATGTGTTTGTTGAAGGCCTATGCTCATCGGGGAGCTAAAGGTTATTGATTGATCGATCAGCGATTTCTAAAACAAAATGTTTTTGAACATTATGAAGGTGCTAGGTCCATACACAACTTTGTTTTAGTCGTCCGAGACGACATACCTCAGGTACAGTAGTACTATTCTTTACTTGTCTTCTCAGAGACCTATTGAAACTACATGAAAGATATATACATGGGATGGGAGCGGCGCTGGTGTAGAGGTTACTAAACTGCGCTGGCGACCGGGTGACCCAGGATCAAACCCGGGCGAGCATATTTGAAGATTTTCGTCGACCGGGATTTGGACTGGAATAATTCGAGCCCTGGCGAAGACATTTGAAGAACTGTCGTCGACCAGGGACTGGAATAACCTGAACGGCTCCTAAGCCGACCCAGCTCTAATGGATACCTCCGAAATCGGAGAGTATCTGCCTGAATGGCGAGGGACACCTGTCTCTGTACAAGAAAAAAAGGGATACTCACGTAAAAATCAGACATACTAACCTGAGATTTCGCCTCGAGTAATAGCTTGCGTACGCAACAACAACAACAAATATTATATATATATATATATATATACATACATATTGGATATCAACGACTTTAGACAGAATTACCAGAAATCAAGGAAAATATAAGTGACAGGAAGTTGCTGGGGGACATTATCGCCAGTGCAGCTTATCACTACCATTGGCAAATGTGAGTACGATTGTGAACATATGTGCTGCTGCAGCGTCAGGGATCTGTAGAAAATTGTACATTTGTCATGAGGGTGACTTCGTCCATTCCCACATTCAATTCTCATTAAGAAAGAACGCTGATGTTTACATCAGAAATATTATTCCAAGCTTTCTCTGATTTCAGCAGCGGATCGTGAGAGAGTTAGCTTTCCCCTTACACACACTTCACTGTCGGTCTGACAGAAAGACGTACCTGTTAGCGCAGATGGTAGGCAACCCAAGAGCTGTAGGAATCAACATCAAGCTTGTCTAAAGATCTACTCTGATAAAATCTTGTTTGTTTTCAGGTTTTAGAGTGTATGGACTTAGGAATAAGTCCAAACTACATGTAATTGTTTTCTCCGCTTCCTGCACGCCTGTCGACACAGTGTGTTGCCTGAGCACTGCTTTCTTCCATCTCCATTTCTTCTTGTTTTGAGAAAAACACGTTCCAAGTTTTTGGGTTACCGTTGACAAAAAGTATATATCACATTAGAATGAAATTTTGCATGACGATCCAAACTATTAACCGTAAGATATTGTGTAGGTCGATAGATCAAACCAGATGCTGTCGATTTATGACCTCAGGTCAATATTGGCCAAAAGTGGAGTTGAAAAAATGCAGTACTAAGCAGTCTGTGGTAGAAATTCAAACTAAATGAAATTTGTTTCCTAGTGTTAACTTCCTTTCAAAGGTAAATCGTGTCCCTATATTAAGCAGTTCACAAATAAAGTGAACGCAGGATAAGAGCCTTTAATTATGGGTATGCCACCCTTGTAAATGCTGGCAGGGAAAAGATGGTCCGAGATTTTCATTGCTTAAAACGTTATTTCGATTCATCCTTCGTCACCTAGAAACAGGGCTTGATTAACCATTAAGCAAAATTAGCACGTGCTTAGGGCCCTTAGGGAAGGGGGGCACCACAGAGTTTTTTCCCCTAGCTACCATGCCCTTGGGAGCCGCGGCAGCATAGTGGTTAGTGCACTGGCTTCCTAGCTCAGTGGTCTGTGGTTCGATCCCCAGATGAGGTGGGATTTTTTTTAGGCCGCAAACGGCTCCTGTGTCGACCCAGCCTCAAATGGGTACCAGAGCAGCTCTGGGAAGGTTAAGGCGGCCGGCGTGATGCTGACCACATCACCCCTAGTGTGCCGACGGTCAAGAAAATATGGGCCTAACACCATATTCCCAATATGCCTCAATGGGCGTGTAACGGGATCCTTTACCCTCCTTACCATGCCCTTAACTCTTAACTCTTTCACTGCCACATTCGACTTTAGTCGAATTTTGTGTAATTGCCCTTATCTGCCGTGTTTCCCTAGTCATAAGTAAATAATTTGCTCATATTGCTCACTCTATTTGGTGTTAAATAAAATTAAAAATTAAAATAAAAAGTTTTTATTTAATATATATCTACTGGCCTGGAAGAAAACTGAATTTTTCAATCTCTTATTTCACCTTTAGCTCTTATTGAGTCTTAATGTCTTGTCAGTTGAGCAATGGGCGGTCGAGGGGAGCACCATTGTTGGGCTGTGCTTAGGGCATCAGTTAGCCTTAATCCGGCCCTGCCTAGAAATGTACCGAACCATCATCCCTCTTTTCATCTACCGGTAGATTGAGGTCGACTTGTTGCCGGCCCATGTGTTAGAGTTATGTTGTTGTTGTTTAACTAGGTCTGCTGAGCTTTTCGCACTTTTGCAGCCAATTCTAAGTTGAAGACTCCTTGGTATTATCTACAATGTAGATTTAGGCTTTTCATGTGGCTTTTGTGCCATTCCGAAATGTGCTGAGTTGAAGTCATGAGCTCCAGTTTCTCCAGCTTGGCTTGCATTTAAAGGATCGTCACATCTGGTCCCACTCTAGGAGTAAGAAGCGCGTGGCATACAGTGCATTCCCCACAATCCGAGAGTGCTCTCCAACTATGCAGAGCTAAAATACTGTGCTCTTGTTCTGGCTCTACCAAGTAATTGGATACGTCCGTCACAGAGCCACTTCTCATGTGCCCCTGTCTATCACTGGGTCCATAGTGAGATCTTCCTGAATGTAGTCAACCAGGTCAAAGCCAAAAATTCTCGTCTGGGGCTCAAGTGATTTCTCCAAGCTTATTGTCCAATCTTGTCGAGGTGTGGCGGCTTGCGTACCCTGATTACACCCAGAGCTAAGCCAGCGGGAGTTTTACTCCTGGAAGGTTCTACCAAGCTGGACAGGTTTGCGCGGGCAGGGGTCAGACTAAAGCAGACACCCTGGTCCTCCAGGTTGGGGGTTTTAGCATAGGGCTGACACCCCTGTCTATGTAAAAAAAACAATGAAGTTACGGAAACAACAACAAATGAACAAACTTTGCTGCGGGATGGACATCCGGAGTCTGAGGCTCGTATGACTGTCAGTGGTGAAAGCCGAAAGGAAGCCACTGACATGAAAATGGATGTCCTGACCGCAAAACATGATACAAGAATAGGATTTTGGAATGTCAGGACACTGAACGAGACGGGAAAACTAAAACAGGTCACGGCAGAAATGAGAAACTATAGGTTACACATTCTAGGGATAATCGAGAGCAGATGGACAGGGGCAGGAAAAGTTAAAACAGCAACAGGAGAAACAGTACTTTACTCTGGAAGAGAGGATGGACAGCACAATGAAGGCGTAACCATTATTCTACAGAAAGGAATAGAAAGGACATTACTGGAATGGAAACCCATCAACAACAGACTGATAAGATTAAGATTGAGAGGGAGATTCACCAATACTACAATAATACAATGCTACGCACCAACGAATGATAGCGATGAAGAGTGTAGCAAGTTTAATTTGCTGGGGAGGTTATGATGTTATACCTAAAAGGAAAGAAATCTGTGTCTGTGTTAACCGTGTGAGGTCAAGCACATGTAGGCCCCTGACTCTAATAGATGATGATGATGTATTTGCAGGGAACCTAACGCTACCTCCCTAGATCTCACACGGTCACTATTTTGGCTCTAGTGTCTGGTGTATGATGTACCTAATGTCTAGGGGAGAAAATGGAAATGATGGTACATAAACACAAAACACTTTAACTCACTATAAGGAATTGACTAAAACAGTGGTTAAGGTTTTTCTTTAAAATTGAATATTTTCTTTTTACAATTTAATCTGCCACCTCTTTTTGACAGGTCTTTGAAAATGAGGAAAAGATAGTTTACATAAAAAGATTAACTAAAATGTGTGGACACTTTGTCCAATAAGTATAAAGTCACTCTATCTCTCCTGTTGATGTATTCACAGATTACAACTTTGTTATCTAATAGTGTTTGTCATTTGTTAGGAGGGGCTGTAGTTTCGTTTCATCACGCCCCATAAAATCCTGGGTATGATTGAAATACCAAAGTTTTTTGTAACTGAAGTGTCAGATATACCCAGATGCTAACACATCACCTGGGATTCTTTGTAGAAAGATAATTCAGTATGTCGTTGCAGAAAATATAGATATCTCAACACGCACAAGCTCCTCCAGCTATCTGCTGACAGCATAAACGTTTTACCGGAGACTTGTTGGCGTTACACTCACTCATCAGGTTTCCTGTCACCGGCTGGTAACAGGAAATAAAACCTCTGCAATAAAAAGACACCCTGGCCTTTTTATATCTGATCACACTTTATTATTATTATTTACATATGGTGGTATGGGGTCAGCCTCGCGTGCATACAGGTGCACTCGCCCCTAATTTTATATGACTCACACCTTGCTGTGACCACACCTCAGGTCCCTATGGCAGATACGCCACTGTACTTTTACATAGTTTTCCTCAATACAATAACGTGGAGTAACCACATTTCCTTTTGTATGATTTGCTCTTCTTTTTTTAAATTATAAACGCTCCAGGCATGTTGAACAGTGTTCATGGAACACGGAGGCTTACTAACATATTCTAATACAATAATATTAAAACAAAATCATGACAATATACAACAGTTAGATACAGTTCAATGTGAGGACTCAACAATGTCTGCTCCCGGCATGTCCTTCACTTTTCCCAATAGCAGTATCTAACTTTGGCAGTTGTAATAAACATATTAATACATAAAGCATTCTTACCACAATTTCACAGAAATATATAACAAATAACGCTGACTTGCAAAGAATGGCCTCAGTTTTTCTCTGCCCTGTCCAGACTGCGAATTAATTCTTTATTTTATAAATTAACATATCTGATCTCAGCGTATTTGATAGAAAAAGTTTTTGTCAACTGGCGATGAGCATTGAAAGCTTTTTGCTAATATCTGTTAGTACTGGCCAATGGAAAACTTGCGACTACCAGAATTCAAATGTAGTTTTTGAAAAACAAAACAAAATTCCAAACAAACTCTGTGTCTGGTAGTCGATTGGTCCGTCTGCGTTAGTTATGCCCAATAGAAAAAGATGTTTCGTTTTTAGTTACATTTTTCCTATCTCTCCCCTTTCACTCCTATGCCAACTAATAGAATTTGAATTACTACCATGCCTCTTTTTTTTTTGTAAACTAGCGTCCCCACTAACGTTATGAAAAAAAACAAGCAGGAACCACAGTCTGTCTGGTCAAGCGTCCGTAGACATTTAGTATTTTCTCAATAACTTGGCTAATACTTGGACTACCATATTTTTTAAAACACATTTTTGCTCAGGGGACTCTAAGCTATACTACCATATGATTTTTATGGTCGGTTTCAGTATGGTTTAGATTTTCAATTTTGTCACTGTCAATCGTCAAATATAAATTTTACACAAGTCGGCCATCTTCCCCCTCTCATCTCTCTCTAGCATTTTTTTTAAAATTCAAATAACTAACTTGTTTGAGTGACATCAGAAATACATTACTCGGCGAGAATTTAAACTGTCTGTGTGTATATATCATCGGGCCAATCCAACAGCGTGTCAAGCGAAGCGGGGTTTTGCGCGGCGGGTGTTAGAATTGGCGTTAATTATTACTGTTGTCTCGTGTTACACTACCAAAAAATGTAAGGATTACTACTATTAGAGGCGTTAAAGTTAAAGTATTACGTTAATTCAGACAGTAACTTGGCGGCACATTTCTGGAAGATCGTTAATTATAAGTCTTGCCGCAGTCTCTATGAATATATTCAATCAGAAATGAGTATGGCTGTAATAATAATGACCATCTCAATAATCTGGAATTTTCATGCTTGGCTTGTGACAGGAATACGAGAGGTGAATGATCCGTTTGGACCACAAATGTCCTGCCATATAGATAAATCTGGAATTTTTTTATAGCCCATATCAAAGCTAGACATTCCTTTTCACTTGTTGAATAATTTTTTTCCGCCTTGTTCAACTTGCGGCTTGCATAAGCGACTGGCTTCAATTCTCCATCTTGTGAGGAGGACCTTTGCAACAATGTAGCGCCCAGGCCCACATTGCTTGCGTCACTTCTCACGATAAATTCTTGATTCAAGTCAGGTAATTGCAATACTGGCCTGCTTGTGAGTTTTTCTTTTAACTCCTGGTAAGCCAATTCACACTGTGCGGACCAATTTATTGTATCAGGTTGACCCTTGCGTGTTAAATCCGTCAGAGGAGCACATATAGAGTTAAACTGTTTAATGTACTTTCGGTAGAACCCACACAACGACACGAAAGATCGCACATCTTTCTTTGTTTGTGGCCTAGGTGCTCTTCTCAATTTTTCCAGATTCTTGGGGTCAGGGGTCATGCTACCCTGATGTACAGTATGTCCCAAGAATTCCAACTCTTTACAACCAATACAACATTTTGTTGGTCTAGCGGTCAAGTTAGCCTCTCTGAGTCTATCAAACAGCATATTCAAAGAGGTAACGTGTTCCTCAAATGTTTCCGTAGCAATGAGGATATCATCCATAAAATTCGAAATACATGGATTATTTAGGGGATCCAACAATTTTCGCATCATCCTAGAAAACACACTCGGGGCATTTTTCAACCCAAACGGTAACATGTTGAACTCATAATGACCTTCCGAGGTGCTAAAGGCTAAATAAGGTCGAACCTCAGGCTTTACTGGAATTTGGTAATAGCCTTTGCTAAGATCCACCTTAGAAAAATATTTTACCTTGTTCAGCCTGGCAAATAGTTGAGTAGTATCAGGTAATGGATCCACCTGACCTTCTGTGACAGCATTCAGTTTCCTGTAATCTATGCACAGTCTATGTTCTCCCGATGGTTTCCGCAACAAAACCACACAGGAACTATAAGGAGACTCACTGTGAGAAATAATCCCTTCTTGTAACAAATAATCTATCTCCTCTTTCAAATCTTTTTCCTTAGCGAAAGGAATAGAATAGGGCCTCATGCAGATAGGTGCTGGGTCTAGTAGTTTCATATCATATTCCAACAAATTTGTGTGCCCCGGTTTATCCGTTAACACATCTGTATGTTTCTCAAGGACCTGTTGAACCTTCTCCCTCTGTCCTTTTGTCAGGTGATTACTGATCTTCACCTGTGCAAACGTTTCACTGGTTTTCAGTGGATATTCAAATGAGGTGAGAGGGTCATTTTTCATTTCGGTTGCGATAGACAAGGCCAGTAGGTGTGTTCCTTCCTGGATTTGTCTGTCCAGGTATTTCTTCAAAAGGTTCACATGATAGACTTTTTCCTTTCCCTTTTTGTCTATCTTATAATTTGTTCTGGATACCTTTTCCAAAACTGTATATTGACCTTGCCATCCGATCTGAAGTTTATTGCTGCTGCCGGGCGATAGAAGAAGCACCTTCTCTCCTACAGCAAGCTCCCTATCCTTCGCTTTCTTATTATAATAAGCAGCATGCTTTTTCCTGGCTTGTCTCAAATTATCATTTGCCAGTTTTTAACTAGTTTTTAAACGAGTGGTCAGTTCGTTCACATATTGATATGATGAGGTAACAGTCTCCTCTGCCTTCTCATCTGTCCAAGTCCTTAACAAGTTACATGGACTTTTAATTTTTCTGACATATTTTTCATAACACTAGGAGCCTTGTGTTGAGGACGTTTCTTCCTTTTGTCATCACACAAAATCTACCACTACCAATTCGTTTCTTGGGGTTTTCTTCCCACTTTAAATTCCTTGTGAGAGATCTTCTCTCTCTTTTTTCTTCCTCCAGTTCACATAAGTCCAACCGAGGGATTGTCGGCTTATTCTGGGGTAAAACTACTCGTCGCATAGTGGCCATTCTAATACATTCAAGTGAAGACTGTGTGTGAAAAGTGGGCTCCCATTCCACGTTGTCTACTTTATTACAATTATTTTTATTTCCAGGCCTAAGTTTGCCCCGTGGCATGTCTAGGTCCTGCACATTTTCCCCACTTATGGGTGTTCCCTCATGAAATATGCCGCAGGCTTCTACGAAATTCTCAATAACTATCTTTACATCTGGCCAGTAATATTTTTGCGAAACCTTTTGGCAGATGGTACCTACTTTCTCGTGGTCCCCATCTTTTCCAACATGTAAACTCCTTATTACGTCTGCCCTAAACATCTTGGGAAGTACCAGTTGTCCGTGACCTTTTGAACCAGTTCCGGCCTTCCTATATAACAATTTATTCTTCAGATAAAATTCTCCTTTATTAGGAGGTGTATGGCAGGTACGCAATTTTTGAAAGCACATGAGAAAGTTTCTCATGTCTGGAGCCATGGACTCTCTCATCTGTTCTATGAGTATCATCTCTTTGAGATCTTGGGTTTTCCCCAAAGTAGCCCATTTCTCCATATACGTTTCTAACCGGGCGGAGAACTGGTGATAGGTCTCACCCGACAGTAGCCTGGCATTCCTAAATTTCTTTCTATAAAACTCTCCGTTCTTTTCGTATCTTAACAAAAGAGCCTGCTTCAACATGTCATAGTTGTCTTGGTCATCCCTGCTCATTTTGGAAAAAACTTCATAAGCTGTTCCCCGAAGACCTTGAGACAACTTTACACCCCATTTTTCTCTTTCTAACCCATAAGTAGTGGCTAATACTTCATATCTGCTCAAATATGACTCAATGTCATCATCCTTTTCTACAAAATAGTCTAGATGGAACCCCATGGCTGAGTTGGAGGCCCCCTGACTAGCAGTAGCATCAGAGGTAGAGGGGCTGTGACCATTGTCCGGAGGAAGGCCTTGCAACTCTAACTCCCTTAGTCGCAACTCATGCTCCCTCTGTAATCTTTTATCTTCTGCTTCCCATTGCAGTCGTTTTTATTCTGCTTCCCTTTGCAGTCGTTTTTCTTCTTTTTCTGCCTCCAATTTTCTCTCCTCAAATTGGAGCCTCTTGATCTCAGCCTCTCTATCAGCCTCTAAGGCCCTGGCCTTCTTGTCAGCCTCAATTTGTAACCTTTTAATTTCAGCCTCTCTATCTAACTCTAATTTCTTAATCTCCCTAGCCTCTTCTACCTGTATTTTCCTTTCCTCTGCTAACCTATGTTCTTCCCTAGCAATAAATTTATCACATTCTGAGGTGACATAGTCAATCAAGACTTGACCCTCCATATTCATTTCCCTGGCAGTCTGCACAGCCGCAGAGCGAAACTTGGCCAAATCTGCCATCTGATAAATACAAAATGTTCTAACTAAATTTCTAAAATAAATGCAAATTTACTTAATTAATTCCAGGTTCTGACACTTCATTAAATTCCCAAATCTTGGGCAATAGTAATTATGGGGATTTCCTGGGAAAATAGAATTGATGTTAATGCTAAAACCCAGACCCCAATGTATGTAGTACTAGGAGAAATTCAAATCCCGGACAAGCCTACCAATATATGTAGCAAGTTTAATTTGCTGGAGAGGTTATGATGTTATACCTAAAAGGAAAGAAATCTGTGTCTGTGTTAACCGTGTGAGGTCAAGCACATGTAGGCCCCTGACTCTAATAGATGATGATGATGTATTTGCAGGGAACCTAACGCTACCTCCCTAGATCTCACACGGTCACTATTTTGGCTCTAGTGTCTGGTGTATGATGTACCTAATGTCTAGGGGAGAAAATGGAAATGATGGTACATAAACACAAAACACTTTAACTCACTATAAGGAATTGACTAAAACAGTTGTCACAGTGTGATTAACACAGCTGTGGACTGGCGGTGCTCAGCTGGGGGCGGGTACATAATGTCAGTCGGGTGTGAGAGGTGTTCTCATACACTTAACGTAACAACACGAAACTGCGAGGTCAGCAGGTCAGGGTTGAACGCAAGGGGCGTTCTGATTGGGCAGTGAAGAAGAGAGAGTAGAGAGAGCGATGAGGGTTTTGGGGATGATGGCCGACTCGTATAGTCGAAGAGTCACGGGTCACGGATTAGCGATACACAGTGAAGTGGGGGTATTTATTATGAACAGTACGCTGTGTCAGAGCTAACAAAATGTCAGGGCGACATTGAGCACTCCTCTGGTTAAGAAAACGACGCCGTTGTCTGCCAACGTCTGCGGTGTGAACCAGGTTGTGGCAGGTTCGTTGACATTCATTTTGTTGTCTGCGGGGCTGAGAGGACGAATATATTGCTGCTAGTACAGGTTGGGCGAACAAGTTGATGGCAGCCTTGGTAGCATTCATTTCAGCGTCTGACTAGTCAAGACTAGAGGCCGCTGCAGCGCCGTTGGAAAGCCAACAGTGGGACAGTGTTGCCACTACACAGTGTTTACTGGCTTAGGAGACGACGTACCTGTAGAAATCAAGTGGTTGAGTCTTCTTGGGGAACTGGGTGCATGCCGAACACGGGAACTGGTGCATTACAGTATCAACATTTTACACACGGTCGTTACGGAGGTTGCCAGAAGCTGAACAGTACCAGATTTACGTTACGATCTTTGCCTTATACAACACACTGCAGTCCATCATCATAAACTGTACTGAACTTTTTCTCACGTAGAAGGCTGCACTACACCTTTGCAAACGGTGGTAACTTTCATGAACTCGTGAGATGTTATTGGAGTGGAGCTGGCAAATCCTCGCCTTGGGCTGACGACGAGCTAGTATACAGTTGTGGTATAACTTTGATGCGTGTGGTCTGTCTTTTTGCTTGACATCCCTGTGAGCATTATTTGTTTATACACACTCCCTCCAAGTTGTTTGGTTACTGCTCTTTCTGTCACACGCTGGATATTCTCTGTTGCAACAGCAAGATCTGGGGTGCTCTGAGATTTCCATCGTCTGGAGTAGAAGGTTGGCTCTGCTTGTTGCTTGTTTGTGAGGACTAGTAGGTTTTCTGTCATCCAGTCTTCTACTTCTTCTCCTCGTGAGTCCATGGCTGGTTATCCCCAACTGGGTGAGTGGCTGTTGAAGTCTCCCACTATGACGTGGTTTGATTTTTAAAGGTAAATTTTGCTAAGGTTTAGTTTTTTGTTGTTTGGGCAGTAGAAGTTTGTAACAAACATGGGTTCTGATGTTGTGTGTAGTTTGATGGTGAGATGTTCGAATCCTCTAGGTTCTGTGTGATTTCTGTAGTGGGGATATTGTTTCTTACCATAGTGATGATCCCACCTTTGTGGGCTAGTCTGTCTTGTCGGAAACATTCAAAGCCTCTGATAGAGAATCTGCAGCTTTCGTTCAAGTGAGTTTCCTGGATGCACAGAACATCTATCTTTTCTTTGTGGAGGAAGTTCTGCATTTCAAGTTTTTTTTTCTTCATTACAATCTCACTGTTCCACTGCATAATCTTAATTGTTATTTTTGGTTTGGCCGGTAGCTTTATTCTGCTTAATCCCGGGTCCCCGAAACGCTGAGTCATCGTCATTAGCCTTTGGTGGGCCCTTTCGAGGCTGGGGGTCCGGGCCCCGCCTGCCTGGTGATGATCCACAGTGGCAACCCCATTTCGTGTAATAAAGCCGAGCATAGTCATTAACTGTATGATGCGTACATGTCCCATTTCCATTGCTGGGTATCCACGCCTATTAGGCTGACATGTTCCGTCTTCGGTGGGGGAAGTTATGGAGCCTTCCTGTCCATGTTCGTGCACATCCTAACACTGCCCGCAATACATCGAAGGTTTGGAGAGTAGCCTTCTCTGTTCTTTTTGAGCCGGAGTGTGCTCCCCGGGCAAGTCTCGATGGGGATCGGGACGTGTCCACGCGCCTGTGGGCCGGCATCGGCAGCATCTGATGGAGGACTTGCTCTGCCAGAGGTTTCTGTAGAGTTACCTCACTCATAGTCTAGAGTTTTACCCCAGTAGACTCCGGTGGTCTGGTTTGTTGGCTCCAGATATTCGCCATTCGCCATAGCCGTGTTGGTAGAAACAGGGAGCACCGGGTCCAAGAATTGGACCACACGTGAAGATACGGTTGGCATGGTTGCAGGCGTTTCTCATTTTTTTTGGATGAGACCTATAGCAATCCTTACTCCCAACATTTTTTTTTTCGAAATGTTTCCAAAAGCGACGGAGATCTTAGTAATGTCACATCCTTGTATCATGTTATATTTTTTCTATCTTAATTTATTAGCTATCAGCCACTTCTGTTGTGCTTTCTGTTGCTGACGAAGACTTTCTGGTGATTGTGTTGAACGTGTCCACATAAGGCAGTCCTAAATCTGTTTTATATTCCTGATTTTTCCGTTTCTGTCGATCTTTATGTTTAACCACTTTTATTTAACATTACCTGAGCTGTGTTTATTTGTGGCGTTTCAATTATTTGACGCTCATAATCTGTTTCACTCATTGTGAAGAGTTGAAACTTTGCATACAGCCCAGTTTCTTGGTACATTTTAATCTTTCAAGTATGTACCTAGCTGATTTTATGTAATAGCTAAAACAATGAAAAATAAAGTAGAAATAACTCCAGTAAACTAAGGATTAAAAAGTAATAAAAATTGTGAACTGCAAATTTTGATTGCGTTTCGTATTCGCAAGAGCGGGCATCGGATGGTGAATGCTGACGTGCGTTTCTAGAAACAATTAGGTTACTGTCTATTCTTTCAAACAGCTCTAGTAATAACCAACTTTCGTGTGAACTTTCATTTGGTGTTTGAACTTTTCAAAGTATATTTTAATCAACCGACTGACCGTGTGTCTAGGTTGCTCGGTGCGTGTCTCGCCAAAACGTGGAAATGTTCCTATTTTGAAAAACAACATCGTTCTCAAATTGATTTATTCTGTGACAGATATGATATCCAACAATAAAGACTGTCCTGTAATGCTAAAAACATGTTTCTTCAGTGTATGTCCTATCCATAGCCAGCATCTTCTTCTCATCTCTTGTTCCACTGGTCTGGTTCTTGTCATCAGTAGCGCATGTGTGATGTTGCCAGACCACTTCAAACCTTCCACTCTACGTAAGCACCCATTCATGAATGTCTGCAACCACCCCCACCTCCCCATGCCTCATAGCCCCGAGCTCATCACTTCTCCGTTAAATCCGTTCTTTTTTTATTTACTTACTTACTTTAACTTCACGGTTGTAGGAAAAACACATACTTGCTACCTGAGCCAAAAGAATGGCGCTCATTAGGGACAAGATGCGGTCATTAGCGGTGTTTGGTAGGTGCGCGTCGTACGCTAAGTTTGTGCGCACCGTCTGCTAATTGGTTAATGAAAATATCACCTGATTGTTAAAAGGTCTGCGAGGGTTAATAGAAAACACAATTCAGGAAGTGTTGTTCGCGGAATAATTGATGTACTTGGCTATCGATTTATGTCGATCAATAGATATTGATTAATATTGATTTTAGAAACGGAAATAAGAGCTTTGATTATGCAGATGGTTAAAAACGCGTTTAAAGTTTTGATGTTTGAACTCTTCAGCCTGTTATAAAGAATGTATAGTTTGAGTTTGATGTGTTGTAATGCCTCCGATCACACACACATATACAAACATACTCTTTCTCTCTTTGGTAATATAATGTCCTTCATACATAAACCTTCTCTCTCTCTCTCCCTCCCCCCCCCCCGGTGTCAATGAGCGGTCACGTAAATATAATCGTAAAGATAACGCTAGTCCTATGGCAGACATAACCGTAGGGGAATGAAGTGTTAGAGACTTCACCAGTACTTAGCTTTGTGAGGTGGTGGTGACCTGTTCTGTTTATTGCTGCCTTTGATTTCCTTACGCAAGGGCAGCGTCAGCTACCCTTTTTTTTTAGTTGTTGGTCTACTGGAGCGTGACACGACTTGGTTTCAAACCCAGTCCATTGGCCTCGAGAAACAGTGTAATTACTCTGCCACTCGAACGCTGGCTTATACATCCAGTGTGATAGACTTCCGTCATATCTGCTCAAGGTAGGTAATGTAATTACTATTCGATGTACTTCTGCAATGAACAAATTATTTACATCTCTTTTTTCTGTCCAATAGATTGGCTAAGCGGTTAGAGTTCTTGCGTTTCGCGGTAAAATTACCTTGTTCAGGGATCAAATTTGATAGCTTCACGCTTCAGTATAACCAATACGTATGGAAATTAAGGTAAGAAGGTGAGGATGGATAGGACATACACTCAGAAGAGAAAACAATCAAACATAGCCAGATGTGCCCTTGACTGAAACCCACAAGGGAAAAGAAGAGTGGGGAGGCCAAGGAGAACTTGGAGAAGAACTGTTGAAGAGGAGGCTAAGGAAATTGGAATGACTTGGGCACAGCTGAAAAAGACAGCCCGGAATAGAAATCGATGGAGGGCACCTGTTTCAGCCCTATGTTCCACGGGGAACGTAAAGGAATTATGATGATGATGACGCTTCAGTTTACCCAGATGTACATGGGTACCTGACTCTGCTCTTCAGTTGGGGAAAGCAATAGCAGAGAGGAAAAAAGCTGGGCACCCCCCCCCCACCCCTCTTATCTAGTACAGTATTGTGAAGTCTCTAACACTTCACTCCCCTACGACAGATTCTGCTATGAAACTACCTTCGCCTTTAATGTGCTATATAGCGTAGTATAGCAGTCGTGTAGTTCTCAGGGGCCTCTGTTGAGACAAAGAAGGAATAGGGCTATATAGCGTAGTATAGCAGTCGTGTAGTTCTCTGGGGCCTCTGTAGAGACACAGACAGAATAGAGCTACGTAGCGCTTCCTTGCGGGAGCATAGAACCATTACAGTAGCTGGTCCCCTTGCAGGAAGCCTACACAAGCAACATACTCTTACACCGGTGTTTGTGTGGCAGGTTGTTTTACATGATGAGGTTTTAGTCGGACAAGGCGACTAGTATTAGGTTGTGCTTGAGGCTGGCTACCTTATGATATACAACAAATTGCCACAGAAACCAATCCTATATATAAAATCGCAGCTTTTTTTTCTGTCAGTGCGTAACGCTAAGGGATGCAACTTTGGTTGAAAGTTAGACAATAATTGTATTGTTTCCCTTATATGTACTCTCCAGAAAATAGTAACACTTACCAAAGAAGAATACGAAAATGACGGTGTGCACAAAAATATATTTATAGAATGTGTGATCCCGTATACACACATTGGGATCCTCGCTGCTGCTACGTAGTTCGTGTACTGTGGTGATGCACAGTGGTTTTTTAAATACTTTTGAATAAGTAAAATTGCCGTTAGGTATTGGTGCTTTTGAATTTAATTCCCGTCTTATGACGGACTTTTACACTAGTTTATATAAAATAAATAATGAATTTATCCTTGCGATAAATCTAGCTTTACGATGAACTGAGCGCGACGCATTGAAGGAACACCAATTTTCCGGCATCTGCGTTACGAGCCTCCGAAAATTCTGGTATCAAAAGGTGAGTACCGTATTAAGATTTACAGTGATGAACCAAGCAAGCTACAGTTCTGAATCAGAGACTGACCTGGTGTTTGTTCTTTGGCATGCCGTACCTAAATTGGACGCACACCTGGAGAGTACATCAATAATTATTGACCCTGACCCACTTTGCTGTGTGGGCACTGAGCATACTCTATGACGCCTAATTGTATGTACTCACTGCTTAAATATAATCGTATTAATATTTGCAGAAAGGGAGGAAAACTGAGGGGGGGGGGGGGTTAGAAAGATTGTGAGGCGGAGATAGGAACGGATGGGAAAAGTGAGGGAGAGTGAGGTGAGAATGGATGAGACGTATAAAAAAGCGAGGCAAATTTGTGAGAGACGGAGGAAGAGAGCGAGGGAAAGAGAGATAATGAGTTAGAAAGTGTAAGAGAGCAGAGGGAACGATGAGTGCAGGAGAGAGGAGCAGAGAAAAAGTGAGAGAGTACGATAGAGAGAGAAAAGTGATAAATTTGAGAAGAACATAAATAAGCAAAATTAAGCTGTCTTTCCTTAAACTAGGTCCAACACAACTACAGGTGAGAAGGCCGATGTGCATTTACATCAAACATAAACTGAACAAACCACAACTTGACTCAAGTCACACACAGACATTGTACCGGCAGGGAAAGAGAAGAGAAAAGATAAAGGTTTTATTGCTGGGCTGTATACACCTGGAAACATAAAATGACAGAAAAAAATATTAATGAATACTTAATGACATCTACCCTATTGACGAAAAGAATCTTAAACATTGATTGGTTGTTTAATTGATTTTTTTTTTTTTGGGGGGGGGTCGGGGGGGGGGGGGTGGGGGAGGGGACATTAATGAAAGCTTAATGACATCTGCCCTATTCACGAAAATAATCGTAAACATTGGTAATGTTTTTTAATTTTTATTTTTATTTTTTTATTTTACCATTTTTTGGGGGGGGGGGGGGGGGGGGGGGAGAGAGAAAGAAAGAGAAAGGGTGGTCATGTAGGCGTGCATCGCATTTTGATTTATCATTTTCATAGAAGAGAAATATATGTCTATATTACCAATTTTATCTCTGCCGGACAATCTGCTTCCTGCGAATCCCTCATGTCTTTGATCCACCATTACCGAGCGTTAGTTCTTCGTGAAGTGAATCCCTCATGTCTTTGATCCACCATTACTGAGCGTTAGTTCTTCGTGAAGTAAATCTCTCATGTCTTTGATCCACCATCACTGAGCGTTAACTCTTGGTGAAGTGAATCCCTCATGTCTTTGATCCACCATTACTGAGCGTTAGTTCTTCGTGAAGTAAATCTCTCATGTCTTTGATCCACCATCACTGAGTGTTAGTTCTTCGTGAAGTAAATCCCTCATGTCTTTGATCCACCATCACTGAGCGTTAACTCTTCGTGAAATGAATCCCTCATGTATTTGATCCACCATTACTGAGCGTTAGTTCTTCGTGAAGTAAATCTCTCATGTCTTTGATCCACCATCACTGAGCGTTAACTCTTCGTGAAGTGAATCCCTCATGTCTTTGATCCACCATTACCGAGCGTTAGTACTTCGTGAAGTAAATCCCTCATGTCTTTGATCCACCATTACCGAGCGTTAGTTCTTCGTGAAGTGAATCCCTCATATCTGTGATCCACCATCCATTAGCGTTAGTTCTTCGTGAAGTAAATCCCTCATGTCTTTGATCCACCATTACTGAGCGTTAGTTCTTCGTGAAGTAAATCTCTCATGTCTTTGATCCACCATCACTGAGCGTTAACTCTTGGTGAAGTGAATCCCTCATGTCTTTGATCCACCATTACTGAGCGTTAGTTCTTCGTGAAGTAAATCTCTCATGTCTTTGATCCACCATCACTGAGTGTTAACTCTTGGTGAAGTGAATCCCTTATGTCTTTGATCCACCATTACTGAGTGTTAACTCTTGGTGAAGTGAATCCCTCATGTCTTTGATCCACCATTACTGAGCGTTAGTTCTTGGTGAAGTGAATCCCTCATGTCTTTGATCCACCGTTACTGAGCATTAGTTCTTCGTGAAGTAAATCTCGCATGTCTTTGATCCACCATCACTGAGTGTTAACTCTTGGTGAAGTGAATCCCTAATGTCTTTGATCCACCATTACTGAGCGTTAACTCTTGGTGAAGTGAATCCCTCATGTCTTTGATCCACCATTACTGAGCGTTAACTCTTGGTGAAGTGAATCCCTCATGTCTTTGATCCACCATTACTGAGCGTTAGTTCTTCGTGAAGTAAATCCCTCATGTCTTTGATCCACCATTACTGAGCGTTAGTTCTTCGTGAAGTAAATCTCTCATGTCTTTGATCCACCATCACTGAGTGTTAACTCTTGGTGAAGTGAATCCCTTATGTCTTTGATCCACCATTACTGAGTGTTAACTCTTGGTGAAGTGAATCCCTCATGTCTTTGATCCACCATCACTGAGCGTTAACTCTTGGTGAAGTGAATCCCTCATGTCTTTGATCCACCATTACTGAGCGTTAGTTCTTCGTGAAGTAAATCTCTCATGTCTTTGATCCACCATCACTGAGTGTTAACTCTTGGTGAAGTGAATTCCTCATGTCTTTGATCCACCATTACTGAGCGTTAACTCTTGGTGAAGTGAATCCCTCATGTCTGTGATCCACCATTACTGAGCGTTAACTCTTGGTGAAGTGAATCCCTCATGTCTTTGATCCACCATTACTGAGCGTTAGTTCTTCGTGAAGTAAATCTCTCATGTTTTTGATCCACCATCACTGAGTGTTAACTCTTGGTGAAGTGAATCCCTCATGTCTTTGATCCACCATCAGTTAGCTTTAGTTCTTGGTGAAGTGAATCCCTCATGTCTTTGATCCACCATCACTTAGCGTTAACTCTTGGTGAAGTGAATCCCTCATGTCTTTGATCCACCATCACTTAGCGTTAACTCTTGGTGAAGCGAATCCCACAACACAAAGGTGAAGAATTCAAACTAAAAGATACTTTACCAAATATTAACTCGCTTCAAAGAAAATATCGCAAACTTGTCTTATGAAGTTCACGAATGATGTGTATTTTAGAATCTTAGCTCGTGCTTTCACTTTTATACTTGAAAAAATGACATTTAATCCTGAGTATGCAACGTTTAGCAACGCCTTTAGAAGATGGATAGTCTTAAATTTCCCTAGCTACAACCATTCTTTCTATTTTCACCCTGTTATTTAGAAATCTACCAAATCATAAGTTGTCTCATAACGGTAGGACACCATTGCCTGGATGCCGACTCCTAGCATATGTGATAACATATTCACCAGCTTCCGGATATCGGCAGACGTTCGACCATTTCTCTAAGCTAACAACTGTATCGTTTGACAGCGCCATGCGTTCATGACCTTCTCATGTCCTTTGAAGCCTTTTCTCTTAACGCTGCACTTCCTTTCGGTCTTCCTTCTTTATTATCCTCTATTTCCATTTTTTTCATCTTTTATCTTCGTTATCTTCCTTAGTATTATCTTCGTTTTGCTAATATGGATAATTTAGATGTCTTCGTTTCGTTTTTCCTCGTTCAATCTCTGCTTCTTTCTCTTTGTGACGGTATTGCCTCCCCTGCTTTGCAGTAGTGGTCCAACAGTGGCCAAAACTCAAGAGTGTCTAATATGGGCTTCAAAGGTATCTACCTTCGCTCAAAATTACTCTTGGCAGAGATGTAGATAGAAGGGTGATGACACTTCTATTACAAAGGGAGTCTTCACAAGATATACAGAATAAGCCGGAACAATACTGTTTTGGCTGAGTATGTTAACTCTGTAATTATGCCGACGCTTTTGTGAAGGATTTAAGCACTTATTACTTTCAGCTCGTTTAAGCCCCCATCCCTTTTTTACTCAGTGGAATTCTATTATTCTAGTATAGCTCTGTTTAGAGTGAGTGTAGTAATTTGACTGAGACAAATATGCAGTAACTTTAAAATAATTAAATCAAAGTTAAATTTTTAACATTACAAATAACAACATTTAATAATCACTTTAGGTTTTAACAGTTGGAAAATAATTTGAATAGTTATGGATCAAGAAAAGTTATCATCACAGTCTTTATGGAATGTGAGATGTTACAAGAAGTTCAAGTGGCAGCAAATATTTGAACTTAGCTGCCAATGACAGTTCTGCTCCTTCTTATGGGTTGGTTCTTTTCTCACTGCTCACGCTCGTCTCTGATCAAGGTTATCGGTGGTAGGTCGTTTCCCAGAAATATCAAGGAGAGTCTACCACGTGTGTCATTCGTCTTAAAGCTTAGGCCACTGTTCCCTTCTTGTTTCAGAGATAGTACTTTCTGCTGGTACAACCAATAAGCCAATCCTGGCTCACAGACATTTTGCTCAGATGAATAAAAGAGACTTGAATCGGCCTCTTACACGCGTCTGGGGTGTCGTTAATTTAATAAGTTCCCTCTCTGACTTCGTGTGTGGTCCTTCAGTTTCATCAGTCCCGGTTTCCTTATTTAAAATGTTAGAGATTTACTGGGCTATATTGTAAGTCCTGATAAATTTTCCAATAAAAGGTGTCCGGTATTTTAAGAAGGAATTCTGAATTCTAATTCTTCACTGGAGCAGTCTGGTGTCTTGGCGAGCGATTTCGCAAGTGAAATAGTTTGAGAAAATGATCAGATTATATTCCCTGCCTTCCCACGCCTTCGTTTGTTATGAGCTATAAAAAACTCCAATCATATTCAAACAGGCGGGTTATGGGGTAATTTCAAAATATTCCGACATCATATAATTTTGAACGAAAGGCAAAAGTCAACTCTCCCATATATGGTAATGCGATGTCCGATGCCCTTGTGTACAAACTTACAGACAGATAGGTAAACTCATACAACAGCGTATTCAAAATGTAACCGTCATTACTTTCTGATGTCATACGTTTCCACCGGAACAGGAGATCTTGTGCTAATCTTAGCCAAGCTGTGCCGCTCCCCCGCGACTGCGAGTAATTATCTCAGTAAATCTGGATAGCGTCAAGAAAATGTGATTACTATCACTTACAGGAGTGTCAAGCTATTCGACAATACTCAAATATCTGCTACTTAGCAGAAAAATAACGAAGAAAGAAAGACAGAAAGAAAGAAAGAAAAGTGCGTTAATTGAAAGCACATAATAAAAATCAGTACTACAAATGTACCGATACTGCTGGAGTGAAACAAAGATCGATAGGGGCCGCTCCATTCTGTCACACTCATGTCGTCATAGCTTTCTTTAGAGCCTTTTAGCTGGCATGGTCTTTTATATTTGGACATGTGCCCTGATATAGCCGAATGACACATTGTCCAGGTTGAACAGGCCGGGCGTCACCAAAACAAGTCACAACTTCTATTTTTTTTTTTTTTTATAATTATTTCGCCGGTTTCATATAGCATTTTTAAAAATGTTACTATTTATTTATTTTATAATTATTATTATTTTGTGTGTGTCGATGTGGTTTCACTTCTGATGAGCGGATGATCGAATTGGACAATTGCTCTCTCAGACATGTCGTAAGAGGCAATTAATGTGAGCTTTAGCATGGTGCTAGCAACTTCATCATACACAACATATTGCTACAGAACAGCTGCGGAGTAATCGAAAATATGTAGTGCGTCTTACTAGGACAAAGAGAAAGTACAGAAGCAGCTACAGCAAAGACTACTTAAAATGTTGTAGCGCTGTCTTCCTGAAAAGATGCCCACTACAGTTGTTGTCCAGCGCTCTTTTCAGAACGATAAAAGGAGAACAAATAAAGAAAAAACATTTGTAGATTATACACTTGTACTGTATTTTTTAATGCGCTAAAACATAGAAGATTTATGTGATCCTGTTCACGATTTTGTGGACGTCATCAAGTTCTGTGAATCTATTCACAATTTTGTGTACGTCATCAAGTTCTGTGATATTGCTCACAATTTTGTGTACGTCATCAAAGTTCAGTGATACTGTTCACAATTTTGTGTACGTCATCAAGTTCTGTGATACTGTTCACAATTTTGTGTACGTCACCAAGTTCTGTTACGGCTGTTCACAATTGTGTGTACAACGTAATCCTTTCACAGCTGTAGTCTTGTAAACATTCTATGACTTTTTCGGCTTTAATTGTTATATGGCGGTTCCCGGACAGGGTCACACGAGGTTCCTTCAACTTTTGATAGTTTCAAATGTATCATGATAGAGAGTTGTGTGAAAAATGTCAGCTCCCTATCTGTAACCTATTGAATCAAGGGCTTAAAGATTTGAAACATACAAACAACGCTCTTATCAAGTTAATTAAAAATTGTTTAAAAAACGAGGAAGAGTCTTAGTTTTTTTTTTTTTTTTTAATAAAACGTCGGGCTGGTTATGCTGTATTACAGCGAATCCATCCTGCATACGTTTATACTGAGTTTTTAAAACTCATTATGACAAGATCGCTACTGTGTAGCTATCGACACGAACCAGACAAGCGCCAGTGGAACTAGAAATGACAAGAAGTCGCTGGAGATGGATAGGTCGCACACTGAGAAAACTTGTTGTTAGCAGTACCAGGTAGTCCTTGTTCTGGAATCGCCAGAGTAAGAGAGGTAGAGGAAGACCAAAGAACACATAGAGAAGAGAGCTGGAGACACGCATGAAGAAGATGAAGTCACAGAAAGACCTTGAGCTGATGGCACGGGACTGGAAGACTTGGCATAAGTTTGTTGAAGGCCTATGCTCCTTTGGGTGTTTAAAGGTGATAGAAAACTCTCATTATACATTACGGTTAAGTGGTTGCACACATTGACCATTGAGGTGCAATG
Organism: Oreohelix idahoensis; assembly: GCA_024509875.1. Taxonomy (NCBI): domain Eukaryota; kingdom Metazoa; phylum Mollusca; class Gastropoda; order Stylommatophora; family Oreohelicidae; genus Oreohelix; species Oreohelix idahoensis. The sequence continues at coordinate 556,587 of JAMPIV010012429.1, forward strand.
TGTCACGTTCTTTAACCACAGAAGTGCAGCAAACATGCGCATGAATCCCGGGCTAAATCCCCGGATGTTTTGCTAGTATCAACCGAGCTCAAACGCTTAAATTTTCCCTTAGCGGAGTAATCGTTAACTGGATTCCCCTTGTCATTTCACGCGTCGTTCCCGTGTGAGAAATGATACAAGCTTTCTCTGTTTATATCCTTCCATTTATTTATAATACGTTTATTTTTTTCAGTTTGTCTCGTGTTTTTAATGTTTGTTTTAATTCCGTGTGTTTAAAAATGTTTGTTACCGACAATGTTTAGATTTATTTCATCGCGAAGTAGCATTTTTTTTTTTGAAGTGGCAGTGTCCGTTGTTCGGTTATTACTTCTGCTTTGTCCTATAGTGCGTTTCAAAAAGATCGGTAGACGATTGACTTCAAATATCTCCATATTCCTTGCACTGATAAACATGATTTTTTGCATGTGGTCTTATATTTTCAATGTCCCAACGTTTTTTATAAAATTAAATGTTGCAGGTAGTGTTCTTTTCTTACAACGGCTAATTCCTTTGATCTTTTTTATCGAAGTAATTATTTTGTCCTGGAAGAAAATAATTTACCGTAAATGACGGAAGTTGCATATTTTCGGCATAGGCGTCTATACAATTCGAATGTTAGAGGGGTTTGTTAACTGATTACTACGTGAGGTCCTTTTTTATTTCTTCGAAATATTTGAGAGAATAATAACGCCTATTCGTTGTAAATGTTACTTTTTATACTAAAACGTGAATGGATGCATGAAGAGGTGAAAGTACTATGTATGTTAAAAATAGTAGTGAAATCGTGGAGATAAAAAGGAAATGAATTGGTTTACATATACACATAGATGGAGGAGAAAACATACGTATAATTGGAGTGAAAATAAGTTCAGCATTTCTCACTAGCCCATTATGTCTGCTGCTGCATGTGCCATTATCAGACGTTGTCCTTTTCACATGGGTTACACATCTTTTAATTGTGCCATCTGATAAACTGCCATTTATTTTCACTTGTGATGGTGGGTGCATTGATACAAGTTTCCATCCACATTAAACATTATCATAATCTTGATTTAGCATTTTCCGGTATTTCACGTAAATATTTACTTCTCATAGTTACTTAAGTGCGGCCTTTCGCAGATGACGTTTCTTCACTAGCGTACTTACTAAACGTAAAAGCCAATGCTTCAGTTTCTCCATAATGTTGATTTCGGGACACCTCAATGTCATTGTGTGTTCCTCAGCGAATTTCAGTTTTTTAGTGTCACAGTTCTTTGGAATTGAACATTCTACAAATCTCTTTTCTAATCACATCCCTGTCAAAAAACTATTACTTACTTCCTTTCTATCTTGCGTCCTGGTATTGATTGAACTGAAAAAAATTCCATTACCTTTGAGTAATTGATAAAATGAGCGTTTACTTAAACCAAAGCGGTGAATAGTTCTCTTTTCAGGATTTGAGAGACTCCGATACAGTTTACCACGCTTAGCTTCTCTGCAGAAATATTTATAACATCTTTCACTGCTATTGTATGCGTGTAAGGAAACTTGAATTTCAATACCATTGTACCTAGAATACCGCAAGATACGCCTATTGCACTGAAAATACACAATTCAGTAGAACGGTAAACTGACAACACCGGAAGTGGATCAATTAATGTAATGTTCAAAACAGTGGCGGTTAGTGAGCTGAAACACTGGGAAAATCACATGAAATGCGTTCAAGAAGTTAAATCGAAATAGCTCACAAATATGAAGGGGTAAGCCTTCTCAGTACCATGGTTGGACTAGGAGGTGGTCGATTTTGTATACTTTAAATAAAGAAAATTTAAAACGCACTATAGTGTGTCGAAAAATCTGTCTTCGTCCTGTCCGTGTAACAGGAAAAGAGAATCCCTTAGCACACACTGCCGTCGAGAAGGGGCATGTTATAGTTTATACTTTTACAAAATGAAAGCTTCAGTAGGTGAACCAGTTCGCTTCCTCGCTGTCTTTGCCTCTCGGTACTCAAGATTCTATCAACAGGTTTTCTAATTGTGTGCCCTATCCATCTGCAGTGTCTTCTCATCTCTTGTTCCACTGGTTCTTGTCGTCAGTTCCACATTAGTGATCTTGTCATACCATTTTTCAATCCGTCAAAAGTCTGTAGTTTTTTGGTTGTGGTTTTTGTTGCTCTCCATGTTTCAGAGCCATGCAATAGGACTGGCTTGACCTTTGAATTGATTCTGATTTTGATGTTGGACTTCACGTCTTTTTAACTTTAACTGCGTGTGTTTGTGATTTGAAATGCATTTGACCCACAATGTGTAGATTTATATCATCGCAAAATAGCATTCTACGTCATACTGGCCGTGAGGGTAGTCCGGTTATTGTTTTTACCTGTCCTAGTTGTGTCCGCAAATCTGTCTTCTGCCTGTCAGCGTGAAAGGTAAAGGTTGTGCCATAAAGGTAACTGCCGTGGAGGAAGGAAGTGTTAGAGAGTTTACTTATACTCGGTTTCAGCTTCAGGAGGTGGGGTGACTTGTACTAGTTTTCTATCTCGCTGTCTTTATCTCCCCGTAACTCAGGAGTTACAGATGTGTTGATAGTAATGGGTGATATGAATGCAAAAGTAGGAAAAGGAAAATACAAGAAAATAGTAGGACAGTATGGATTAGGGACAAGAAATGATAGAGGAGACAGACTTATCCAGTTCTGTGAAGAAAACCAGCTGGTCATATGTAACACCTTTTTTGAACATCACCCAAGAAAATTATACACATGGAAAAGCCCAGGAGATGTAACACGAAATCAAATCGACTATATCATGATAAAACATAGATTTAAGAACAGTGTCACAAGTGCAAAGACACATCCTGGCGCCGACATAAATTCAGATCACAATCCAGTTGTCATCAAAGTAAATATAAAGCTGAAAAGAGCAGGAAACAGAAGACAGGAGGAACCCCAGATAGAAATATCAGCGCTGAAACAACCAGATATAAAACAGAAATATTTAATCGAAGTCAAAAATAAATACCAACAGTTATTGACAGAAAGCATGGAGCAGTATAGAAGAGAAAACCCAGAAGAAAAAGCAACCGCAAAATGGGAATGCTTAAAAAACAAGCATACAATCAGCAAATGCAAATTTACCTAAAAAGGAGTCTAAGAAAAATCAAATTTGGATGACAGATGACATCTTGAATAAAATGGCAGAAAGAAAGAAAGCAAAAAAATACTCCAGAATATAAAACAATAGACAATGACATACGTACTATGTGTAGAGAAGCAAAAGAACGGTGGATAGAAACAAAATGTAAGGAAATAGAAGACTTGGAAGCGAAGCACATGACAAGAGATATGCATGAAGAAATAAAGAAATTATCAAATCGGTCGCGGTTTGCACAAGGAGGAAGCTGTATCAAGAACAAAAATGGTGTAATATTACTTGATGAGAAAGACATATCAAACAGATGGGCAGAATACGTAAAAGAACTATTCGAGGACAACAGAGGTAAAAAAACCATCACCAGATTCTAATGAAGGCCCACACATTCTCAGATCAGAAGTAGAGAATGCCATTCATATGATACAAAAAGGAAGATCAGCAGGCATGGATAACATAAACATTGAAATGATAGAAGCTCTGGAGAGCTTTGGTATAGATACAATCACAGAAATATGCAATGATATATACAATACAGGATATTTACCACACGACATGAAGACATCAGTTTTTATAACATTGCCCAAAAAACCAAATGCAACAGAATGTTCAGACTTCAGAACAATCAGCCTGATGAGTCATGCAATTAAGATACTGCTCAAAATCATACAGGAAAGAATAAAAAGTAAAGTAGACAGCGAAATCCAAGAAGAACAGTTTGTTTTTAGACGGAACAGTGGAACAAGAGAGGCAATATTTTGCCTAAGAAGATTAGCAGAAAAATATACAGAGGTCCAAAAAAGTATGTATATGTGCTTCATTGACTATAAGAAGGCTTTTGACAGAATCCATCATGAGAAAATAATTGAATGCCTCAAAGACATAGGTATTGATGGAAAAGATATAAGAATACTCAGTAACCTTTATTGGGAGCAAACTGCCACAGTAAGATCGGGAAGGAATTATTCACCATACATAGACATAAAAAGAGGTGTCAGACAAGGTTGTGTGCTGTCCCCCTGCCTATTTAATTTATACACCGAAAAAATTTTCAAACAGATACAGGAAATACCAGGACTGAACATCAGTGGAAGATCAATAAACAACCTTAGATATGCAGATGATACCGTGTTGTTAGCTGAAAGCGAACAGGAGTTACAAGAACTAGTGAAGCAAGTGAACAGTATAAGTCATGAATATGGACTCGACATTAATATTGAGAAAACTAAAACTATGATAATTAGCAAAACAGACGATAAACCCACATTAAAGATAAGCGTAAATGGGAAAATCCTGGAACAAGTCAAGAGCTACGTATATCTTGGTCATATAATAACAGAAGATGGCAGATGTGAAACAGAAATCAAGAAGAGAATAGGAATGGCCAAAGCTACATTCAACAACGTGAAACATATACTGACATCCAAACAGTTATCTCATAAATTAAAACTGAGAATCATAAAGTGTTATATATATTCTGCATTTCTGTATGGTGCAGAAACATGGACGATGAATAAGCATTTGGAAGAAAGAATTGAGGCTCTTGAAATGTGGATATATAGAAGAATGGGGCGTATCTCATGGAAAGAGATGAAAACAAATAAGGAGGTCCTAGAAAATCTAGGTATGAAAAGAGAACTAATGAGAGAGGTCAAAGTTCGGCAGCTAAAATACTTTGGCCACATAAAAAGGCATAACACCTTGCAGAAGACCATAACAGAAGGGAGAGTTGAAGGTAAACGTGCAAGGGGAAGACAGCGCTATAAGTGGGAAGATAACATCAAGAGATGGACGGGAAAGAGTCTATCAGAGTGTACCACCAAGACAAGAGACAGAAGACGTTGGAGATCCATTACAGCCAACCTCCGTTGTGGAGATGGCAACTGATGATGATGATGATGAACTCAGGAGTAGTATCAGGTACCCATTTTTCTTAGCTGGGTAGGTTGGAGAGCGCGACCTGGTATTGATTCATGCCCCTTAGCCCCCCCGGGGAGCAAATGATCTAACTGCTCTGTCACGCTAACACTCTTTGTCAATTTAGGAAACAAAATTTTGCTGTATTTAGTAATGCGTATTTTAAAAATTCTGTTTAAGTACGTACAGGGTGAGTCGAAAGTCGCGAGCTCAATAGGCAGTTTGTTATATAGACGTCTTGAAAAACGTACCATGCTCCACTGGCGAAACAATTTCTCTCCCCCCCCTCCTTATTTACTCATATTTTTAGACAATTTAAAAAAAAAAATCGAATTTTGAAAACAATGTGACAACTAGATAGTTTTATTTTAGTCACTCAAAAATATTCATTTTTATAATAATTTATATATAAATATTTACATCATCATTACATAAAAGTAAGGTACAACTACAAAGAGACAATTTGATAAAAATGCATGTATATTTAATATTGTAGCATAACATTTATTTATTTGGTATTGTCCGCCCGATATAAAAACTGTCCGGCTCTTGTCACAAAGTCCTCTGTTTTTTCGGCTCGAGTGAAGTCCCCCTGTGTCGCCTACCGGGTACAGTCTTGTTTGTTGTGTGACGTTCGCGTACTTGTCTTTCAATGTCCCACCACGTAGAATTACTTGCAACCTACGTTCGTAACCTTGAGGGTACTTACCATTGTCCAGTACCAGACATGTTTTAATGCGTCTGTCGTCTTATCTAACGATTACTTACGTTTAAATCCCATGAGGGGGGGGGGGGGGGTGAATACTGGAGCGGTTGATATAAAATAAAGGTTTTTGAAAGTCCCTACCCCCGTGGATCCGCCAATGCCAAGTTCAGAAATGAAGCTTTATTTCACCTTCATGATTCAATCAACAGACATAAAGCACGATGCTGGGCAACTGAAAACCCACATAGGGTTTCGGAAGGACGTGTGTAAAATAATTATGGTATGGGGCCACTTTGTGGGGAGTAAGATTTTGCTAGGAAAATTTACAAGCAATGGATTGGACGACGTGGGCTCGTTGAAAGGCCGCCTAGGACCTAACTCCAATGAATTATTTGTTTTGTAGCCTCCATTTTATGGCAGCCAGCTCAAACATTTCAGTTCATCAATATATATATATACAGTAGAACTCCATTTATCCGAACCCCAATTATCCGAACATCCAATTATCCGAACACTTTGTCCAGAAAAAAAAAAAACCAGGTGCCACCAGTCACGTTAGACTACAATTCTGAATCTTTTGATGCGGCAAGCTTCAAATGTGTGCGAACAATTTGTAGAGGATGGGATGGGCTAATGGTCGGTCGCTTACATACAGGAAGTCAGTTAGATCATTATATCATAAAGTCGGTTAATATCTAGTTTACCAATCCAGTGTACGAATGCGTTCTAGGCAGAACACTGGCTAAACAGACAGTTCAACTTAAAATAATTGTCTCTGCTACCACAGCAGAATAATTTTGGTGTACAAGTATTTCTCTGTGCGATAAGGCATCTTCCAGTAGGCCTAATGCATATAAAAGGAACCGCAATGTTTTGTCAATTGAAACGAAAACAGAAATTATCAAGAGACTAGGAAAAGTGAAACTGTGTCTTCACTTGCCAGAATTTTCAATGTTGGGAAAGCTAAAGTCTCTGACATCAAAAGTAACAAGGATAAAATTATGAGTTTTGCATCGAAATTGGATAGTGAAAATGGGTCGAAGAAACGTAAAACCATGAGAAATGCGAAAGATTTGAAATTGGAAGAGGCTTTGTATATATGGTTTGTGCAAAGAAGAAGCAAAGGGGAACCTATCTCTGGCTCTCTATTGTGTGAAAAGGCACTTCAGTTCAACAATCAACTTGACGGTCCTCCTGACTTTAAGGCTAGCCAGGAATGGTTAAGAAACTTTAAATCTCGTCATGGCATACGAGGATTGGAGATTCAAGGGGAATCTTTATCTAGCGATGCAACTGCCACTGAAAATTTTAAAGAAACACTCTTGGCTTTTTTGGAAGAAGAAAGTTATTCACTCGATGATGTGTATAATGCCGATGAGACTGGCTTATACTGGAAATCAATGCCTCAAAAATCACTTGCATCTCAGCGCAAAGCAGCTGCCCCTGGGTTTAAAAAGTGCAAATAGAGAGTAACAATTTTGGTAGCCGCGAATGCCAGTGGAAGTCATCATTTACCGGTGCTAACGATCGGCAAAGTAAAAAAAAACCACGTTGTTTAAAGAATGTGACATGTCTCCCTTGTGCTACAAAGCACAGAAGAGTGCTTGGATGAATAGTGAAATATTTCTTGATTGGTATACAAATCAGTTCATCCCAAATGTGAAGAGGTTGAGAGAACAAGAAAAGAAAACTGGAAAAGTAATTCTTCTACTGGACAATGCACCATCTCATCCAGAGACGGATACATTGAATGCAGTTGATGCAAATTTTAAAGTAATTTTTCTGCCTCCTAATGTAACAGCACTGATTCAACCAATGGATCAGGGTGTTATAGCAAAACTTAAAAAGATGTACAAGAAGGAAGTCCTGCGTCGTTTATTGTTGGCTGAAGATGAAGAAAGTGTGGTGGCGTTTTCCAAGAAGCTTAATCTCAAAGACTGCTGCTATATGTTAGCTGATGCTTGGACCACCTGTCACAAGATAATCTCAACAAGGCTTGGAATAGATTGCTTGGGAAAAAAGAAGGAAATGAAACTACTGCAGTGGACACAAATGATGATTGTATAAATGAAGTTGTGGAACTGTTTCAAGCAATGCCCGGATTTTCGGACTGTGACAAAGATGATGCACACACGTGGCTAGAAGATGATAATGATTCTGGTTTTCAGTTTTTGAATGACGAAGAAATTTTGTCTTTTGTGCAAGAAGAAAACCAAATACATGTAGTGACCGATGATGAAGACTCCTCAGAAGTACATGATGTACTTGTAGATTATGAAGAAAACCCAAAACGTCGACCAAGTCCTGAAGAGGCCTTTATAGCACTAGAAACAGCGATGGCTTGGTACGAGCAAGAAGATGACAGCTGTCCTACACAGCTTCTGCTGTTGAAGAGAATGCGGGACTTAGCAGCCAAAAGGAGACTATCCAGTTTGGTGCAAAAGAGGATTCCTCATTATTTTAAATAGTGGGCTACATCTGTGCAAGTACATGTATACGTAAGTTGCGCATGGTTTTGAATCGTTTGTAATGTTATTTTGAAAACATTTCTCTTTCTTAAAAAAACATAATTAATACAAGTAGTACATGCACTGCTGTGTAATAAAAGATTTTGGTGATACGGTGATCTAATACAGTGTGGGTATTATTATTACAGTACAAGTAAATATGTTTTAATGTGTATTTCCCTTGTGATGGTTAATTATTTTTAGAAATACGAGCGTATGTGTACATGTACTCGATACATTATGTAATTCAATTATCCGAACATTTGATTATCCGAACGATGCTCGGTCCCAAGGGGTTCGGATAAATGGAGTTCTACTGTAATCCCATTTTTTTCTGGCACTAACGCTAAGGGATGCAACTTTGGTTGAAAGTTAGACATTAATTGCATTGTTTCCCTTATATGTACTCTCCAGAAAATAGTAACACTCGACAAAGAAAAGTGCGCAAACGACGGTGTGCACAAAAATATATTTATAGAATGTGTGATCCCGTATACACACATTGGGATCCTCGCTGCTGCTACGTAGTTCGTTTACTGTGGTGATGCACAGTGGTTTAAAAAAAATACATTTGAATAAGTAAAATTGCCGTTAGGTATTGGTGATTTTGAATTTAATTTCCGTCTTATGACGGGCTTTTACACTAGTTTATATAATAAATTGCTCATGAGACTTGACTTTTAACTCACCCTGTATGTGTGTGTGTATATATATATATATATATATATATATATATATATATATATATATATATATATATATATATATATATAAAGTTAGTTGCTTATCCTTTACAGGACGTGGCAATCAACCCCAGCTTTTATTGGCTGTTTGTGATTTATCTGGGCAATTTTTTTCATTCAGTAGTTTGCCATTGCTTTCTGAACGGTACGGCGCTTATACCATTGTTAAAAAATCCACATTAAGCATCTGCTACAAACCGCTGCAGCAGGTTTCGAACCTGGTATATTGGATTATTCAACAAACTGCGATTCATATCCATTAGGCACAGACCTGCTAGCCTCCTGAGACTATATATATATATATATATATATATATATATATATATATATATATACAGTAGAACTCTCTTTATCCGACCCCCAATTATCCCAACATCCACTTATCCGCACACTTTTTCCAGAAAAAAAAAAAAATCTGACGCCACTTGAGTTTAAGATCAAGACCAGTCAAAGTTAGGACTACAGTTCTGAATCTTTTGATGCGCAAGCTTCAAATGTGTGCGAACAATTTGTAGACAATGAGATGGGCTAATGGACGGTCGCTTACGTACAGGAAGTCAGTTAGATCATAAAGTCAGTTAATATCTGGTTTACCAATCCAGTGTACGTGTGCGTTCTAGGCAGAACACTGGCTAAACAGACAGTTCAACTTAAAATAATTGTGTCTTCTACTACAGCAGAATAATTTTGGTGTACAAGTATTTCTCTGTGCGATCGGCTCTTCCAGTAGGCCTAAAATGATAAAAGGAACCGCAGTGGTGTTTTGTCAATTGAAACGAAAACAGAAATTATCAAGAGACTAGGAAAAGGTGAAACTGTGTCTTCATTTGCGAGGATTTTCAATGTTGAGAAAGCTACCGTCTCTGACATCAAAAGTAACAAGGATAAAATTATGAGTTTTGCATCGAAATGGATAGTGAAAATGGGTCGAAGAAACATAAAACCATGAGAAATGCGAAAGATTTGAAATTGGAAGAGGCTTTGTATATATGGTTTGTGCAAAGAAGAAGCAAAGGGGAACCTATCTCTGGCTCTCTATTGTGTGAAAAGGCACTTCAGTTCAACAATCAACTTGACGGTCCTCCTGACTTTAAGGCTAGCCAGGGATGGTTAAGAAACTTTAAATCTCGTCATGGCATACGAGAATGGAGAATTCAAGGGGAATCTTTATCTAGCGATGCAACTGCCGCTGAAAATTTTAAAGAAATATTCTTGGCTTTTTTGGAAGAAGAATGTTATTTAGGACGATGATGTGTATAATGCCGATGAGACTGGCTTAGACTGGAAATCATTGCCTCAAAAATCACTTGCATCTCAGCGCAAAGCAGCTGCCCCTGGGTTTAAAAAGTGCAAAGAGAGAGTAACAATTTTGGTAGCCGCGAATGCCAGTGGAAGTCATCGTTTACCGGTGCTAATGATCGGCAAAGCCAAAAAACCACGTAGAAATTGTTTAAAGAATGTGACATGTCTCCCATTGTGTTACAAAGCACAGAAGAGTGCTTGGATGAATAGTGAAATATTTCTTGATTGGTATACAAATTAGTTCATCCCAAATGTGAAGAGGTTGAGAGAACAAGAAAAGAAAACTGGAAAAGTAATTCTTCTACTGGACAATGCACCATCTCATCCAGAGACGGATACATTGAATGCAGTTGATGGAAATTTTAAAGTAATTTTTCTGCCTCCCAATGTAACAGCACTGATTCAACCAATAGAGCAGGGTGTTATAGCAAAGCTTAAAAAGATGTACAAGAATAAGTCCTGCGTCGTTTATTGTTGGCTGACCATGAAGAAAAGTGTGTAGTTTTCCAAAAAGCGATTTTTAATCTCAGGGAAAGAATGCTGCTATATGTTAGCTGATGCTTGGACCACCCTGTACACAAGATAATCTCAAACAAGGCTTGGAATAGATTGCTTGGGAAAAAAGGAGGAAATGAAACTACTGCAGTGGACACAAATGATGATTGTATAAATGAAGTTGTGGAACTGTTTCAAGCAATGCCCGGATTTTCGGACTGTGACAAAGATGATGCACACATGTGGCTAGAAGATGATAATGATTCTGGTTTTCAGTTTTTTGAACGATGAAGAAATTTTGTCTTTTGTGCACAGAAGAAAACCAAATAATGTAGTGACGATGATGAAGACTCCTCAGAAGTACATGTTTATTGCAGATTGTGAAAAGAAAACCCAAAACGTAGGACCAAGTCACTGAAGAGGCCTTTATAGCATAAAAACAGCGATGGCTTGGTACGAGCAAACCAGATGTACAGCTGTCATTACACATGGCTTCTCAAAACTGTTGACTCAGAGACTTTGCTTGGGCCTTAGGAGCCAAAAGCAGATTCCAGTTTGGTGCAAAAGAAATGCCTCTTATTTTAAATAGTGGGCTACATCTGTTTGCAAGTAAATTATACATAAGTTGCACTGGTTTTGAATCATTGGGTGTTGTAATTTGGGGGTTATTTTCCAAAAAATTTCTCTTTCTTAACAAAAATAATTAATACATGTAGTACATGCACTGCAGTGTAATGAAAGATTTTGGTGATATAGTGATCTAATACAGTGTGGGTATTATTATTACAGTACAAGTAAATATGTTTTATAGTGTATTTTCCTTGTGATTGTTAATTATTTTTAGAAATATGTGTACATGTACTCGATACATTATGTAATCCAATTATCCGAACATTTGATTATCCGAACGATGCTTGGTCCCATGGGGTTCGGATAAATGGAGTTTCTAGAAGTATTAATATGGTGGGCTCAAAGGTCCACGTATTTAACATGGAGCCCCCAGTCTTTGGACAAAACCCGTTATAGGAAACCTTCATTTTCTGTCAAGCACTCATCAGTGTTAAAGAAAAGCAGGGTGGTTCAAAATGTGGCTATAATTGTTTTACAAGTATGGAAATGAGATTGCCAGCCTCCAGGCAAAACCTGCTAGCCGCCTGAGACGACATGACTGAGTGTACAGTGGGCCTATTCAATCTTTGTCTCTTCAGCGACCCCTCCCCGGGGGAACAACTCGTTGCGATCAGAAATGTATGGATAACTGATTTCTTGACTAGAGTTTAAACTCAAGACATTAAAAATATTATGTATATGTGCTTTGAAGCAAGGTTGGCGGGAGAACTGATCGTTGTGAAAACGTAGACGACAAGAGTTTTCTAGGGCTTGTGTTCTTTGGCACTTGGTTCCAGAACATTTTCGCTTTGTCTGCTAGAGTTGTTGCCCGTGTATTGTGTTTTGAGATCTGTTTTTTTTCCCCTTGCCTGGTGCAGAGTTTCGCGAGAGAGAGGGTTTTAAAGTATTTTCCCACATGTCTCAGGCTCGCTTCACAAAGCTGTCTTAATTCTTGAATACGGCTCAGGTAGAGTTGAAAATGACGTGAGGGGATTAGTGGTGTTATTGTCTTTGTGGTGCGTCGAGTTAGCAGACAGATTAGCAGAAGGACCAGGAGTTTTATGTACTTAAGAGAGGCAGAGAGGGGGGGGGGGGGCGGACAGAGTGAATGACCAAGTAAAACAGGCAAAATAGCAGAGATGCATCGATACTTTAGACAGTTGAGCGATCAGACAGATGAATATACAGAGAAATAGAGAGACATACGGAATATACAGACATACAGAATATACAGACATACAGACATACAGAATATACAGACATACAGAATATACAGACATACAGAATATACAGACATACAGAATATACAGACATACAGAATATACAGACATACAGACATACAGAATACACAGACATACAGAATATACAGACATACAGACATACAGAATATACAGACATACAGAATATACAGACAGGCGGAATGAAGAATACGAAGAAGATGAGAATGTGGAGAACGAAGAAGAAAAATAGGGGGACAAGGAAGAAGAGGAAAGGAGGAGGACGAAGAGGGAAAACAGGTAAAGCTTATGCGGAATATGTAAAAAGGGATTGAATAGCAAAAAGAACATGGAGGAAAAGATACAAAAAAAAATTACAGAGAATAATAAAAGAGGGGAATTTAGGGGGAGAAGAATCTAGGACGAAGATTATGTAGAACAAATTAAATGACTATAAACCCTGAAGGTGTAATATGCCGACCTGACGAAAAATCTTCTTTACTGTTAAGCCTTTCTCTAATATTAAAACGATTACATTTTTCGTGAGCACAGTACGGCATGCACAACTTCATCAGCCAAGTCTGCAGAGCCAATGAAATATTTGCGACATAATAGATGACTTGAATTTTCCATGGCTTGTGTTCGTTGGCACATACTTTCGTGTTTATTTCTTTATTTTCATATTGTGTTTATGTACCTGTATTGTGTTCCTGTCTATGTTGTTTTTGGGTTTTTTCGTAATACCACATTCCAGGTTCTGCTATCAGAGGACGGATGTTAAGGTAGTACCCTGCACGTGTGTCTTCATAATCATCATGTACCTTTTGCGTTCTTTTCTGATCATGAGGCCAACACTGTAACTAGCCCACTTGTAGGAAGCCTGCACAAAACATTCACATGCTCTATCAGCGGGGGTTTATGTGGCAATGGGTTGTATATCATGAGGTTGCTAGTTTAATTTTCTGGTTTGGTTTGGTTTGGATTGGTTTGGATTGGTTTGGTTTGGCTTGGTTTGGTTTGAATTGGTTAGGCTTGGTTTGGTTTTGAGGACCATCTTTATTGTCCACGGACAACTTCATCAGTGCTCCGATATCCCCCCTTAGATCACACAAGGAGGATCTCAAGAGGTTGCTAGTCCCATACACAACCTCATATAAATTGCCTTTTACGAACGCTTGTTTGTGCCTCGCTTCAATAATCCGCTTTTATGCGGTTCATTTAGATATGGTGATAACAGAGATAACGCGAGTGGCGTCCAATAGGTGCTATTGTCTGTCCCGAAGAGGGGAGGTGGACATTTGCAGACAGATCGAAAGAATTAAAAAATATATTTTATCAGAATTATTGGCTTATCACGTTTCTGTCCTGCTGTAATTTGATTGAGTAAATTAAACACTGCTGATTGGATAATGAAATAAAATTGCGCGCAATCCAGTGAGAACAATATATAGAAAACGAAACAAAACAGTATTTTACGGTTGTAATCTTTTGAAATTGTTTAAGCAACAATAGTAGATGGATGATAATATGATAAACATTACAATCACTAGAATATAAAGCAGCCGATGACGAACATAGACATTGTAATGTGTCATATAGATATTGCAATATTTTATATTGATATTGTAATAGTTTATATAGACACTGTTAATAGCTTACAAAAACTTCATATGTGAATAATTGTTTCTCTTGACGAGCTGTAGTTACGTCATTTTAACAAGTTTACTTACGAGGTTCTCTGATGTAACAGACAAAGAATATAAAATTCGTACAAGACGACTGATATGAGGATATGTATGGGAAGGCTGGCATCACCATCATGTAAGACGTGTTGCTACCGCTACAAGAGCATGTGAATTCTTGTTGCATGCTTCCTGTAAGGGGACTAACTGCAGACGTGGCCCCCATGCTCCGTAAGAGATGACTAGGAAAATAATGATGGCGAATCAATCAGTCAATCAATCAATCAATCAATCAATCAATACCCTTTAGCTCCCCGAGGAGCAAAGGCCTTCAACAAACACATGCCAAGTCTTCCTGTCCTGTGCCATCCGCTCAAGTTCTTTCCATGTTTTGCTCATCATTTTCACCTCTGCTTCCAGTTCTCTTCTCCGTGTGTTTTTTGGTCTACCTCTGCCTCTCTTTCCCTGTGGATTCCAGAACAAGGACTGCCTTGTAATGCTATCAACAGGTTTCCTCAATGTGTGTCCTATCCATCGCCAGCGTCTTCTTCTCAACTCTTGTTCCACTGGCACTTGTCTGGTTCTTGTCATCAGTTCCACATTTGTGACTTTGTCATACCATTTCAGTCCTTCTATTCTAGCATCCGTTTATAAAAGTCTGTAGCTTTTTGGTTGTTGTTTTTGTTGTTCTCCATGTCTCAGAGGCACACAGTAGGTCTGACTAGACATTTGAGTTGAAGATTCTTATTGTCATGTTGGACTTGATTTCTCTTGTTCTCCATATGTTTCTCAATGCAATGAAAGCTCCTGTTGCTTTTTGTATTCATTTTTTTTTTATATCACTGTCTGTCCTTCCAACTTTGTCTATATTACTGCCAAGATATGTGTACGATTCTACATCCTAAAATAGCGGTGTTTCTTCAAGTTCAACCTTGTTATCATTTCTTGCATTTATTCTCATAATCTTTGTCTTGTCCCTGATGGTGAATGATAAGTTAATATAACGACAAAAAAAAAACCAGACAGGTACCAGTGGGGCAAGAGAAGAGAAGAAGAAACTAGAGATTGATAGGACACCCATTGAGGACACCTGTTGATAGCATAACACAAGCAATCATTGTTGTAGAATCCTCAAGGTTACATCTCACTGCAGCATACTCGTAAAGGAAGAGGCTGACAGAGCACTGCAGCATGCTCGTAAAGGAAGAGGCTGACAGAGTGACAAAGGAAGTTGGAAACCTACTGTTCGCGGGTTGTTTCCCTTGCTCTGCTGTAGTGGTCAACTAATGGTCAAAACTTTAAGTAAAAGGATGAAGTGTGCGAAGATAAACCTTTCGCTCAAGATAACTCGTGGCAGATATGTAAATAGGGGGGTTTTTTCTGCCCCTATTTTAATACTGTAGCGTGGCGACCAATTGGTTTCCCCCCCCCCCCTTTTCCCCCTTCCCAGTAAATAATATACGACATCCATGCACAACCTCATTTTAAGTGACCTCTTTCAACATGCACGAGCGAGCAGATGGTCTCTTCTTTCTGTGTCTCCTCGGAAAGCCAAGAACACAATGCCAGGAATAAATATGAGAGGTACTAAAAGATATGATTTTATTGGTTGACCTCTATCTGCCTTACCCTGAGGAATACCATAAGAAGAACTACCTTATAATGCTATCATATAGTGTTTTCTCAGACCGGGTCGTATCAAAGCCAGCCCGTTTTCCTCACCTTTTTTTCTTTCGCCATTGTTTGTCTAGTTCAGTGCTTCTTAACCAAGGGTGCATGTGCACAACACGACTTCTGGGATAACCACTATGAGACATGCCGGCTATTTTAGAAGACGAATTATCATACAATATAATACGCAGATCTCAAATGTGTTTGTAAAAACTACAAAATTGACAATACTGTCGTAAAGTCGTGTGTAAACCCACTTCTTTGTTAATACACTATGTCGATATACAAATATGCACAGCCAATCCACGTTCAACAGACTCTGAGACAGAATAAATTACACGAAGAAAAAAAAAAGAACTGTTGCTTAGGTACTCGGTCACGCAAAGTACCAAAACGCAACTAACCAATCAGCTTGTCCTGTCAATTAAAAAGACTAAAACGCCGAGAACCAATCAAAAGGGTTCCTTACGCAGAAGCGTTTACCTGCATTGACCTATATATATGGGGGCGCGTTTCATTCAAAACACACACAAACATTTAGGCCAGCCAGAATGACAGACTGTGGAAGAGAAAGTTGTCAAGACGAATTCCTTCTTACCTGCATGCCAGGCAAACTTGCTTCACTAAGTCGAGTCAAAATCTGGCTTGTATTAATCTTAGAGGGTTTATTCGTGTCATCCAACCTGAGGTCGTATGTTCGAGTAAATCCTGCTGCCTGGAACTTCGCAGGAGCATAGTGGTTGTATCGTAGCTACATCCTTAGTCCCCCTCAATCTTGGATGGGCTAAAGGAACGATCATCAGCGGGTGTTGTGTGCAACAAATTAAGAAGGACAGAACTGTTTAAGAGATGAGTACACATTAGTACCATTTCCGTCGGCAAGTGTGAGCAATTAACTGTCTATGAAGAAAAAGTGATTTAGCGTAGTGAGAGACAAGATTAACAGCACAGCTGATAAATTTGCTAGAACTGATTAACAGCACAGCTGATTTAATTTTTTCCCTATAATTGGAAGACTTGTTGTACTATATATATATATATATATATAGTACAACAAGTCATATATATATAATATGTAAACTTACAAACCCATTGCATTCCATCTTCCAACATACACCCTTCAGCACAAGAGTAGATAGTGTATATACTTAATAAATAAGGAAATTGTATTTGAACGACTTATCAAGTTTCTAATTGTTAAGTGAAATCTGTTTCCTTGTTTTAATATCACATTAGTTACCCAGCGGGGGTGGCAATTGTATGACTCTCTCGGCTCTACTAATTTTTCGAGATCAGATCATTCACAGCCGTAACTAATTTGTGATACCAGTAGTTCTCTCAGACACTGGGACTTCACCATTTTCCTGCAGAAATTCTATTTCTGTATTGTCAGTACTATACTGATCCTATATACAATAAAAACATAACGCTACAAATACGAACACAAAAATGAACATTAATCACATTTCTCAGTATCATTTTGTAAAGCAAAATTGAAATGAAGCCGCCACAGAAGGCTAAATTGATGTAGCCAACTCATGATAACTATAAAGTTGGTCAATTTTCACGTATTCTAACATTTATTATAAAATTTAAAACGTACAGAAGGTACTCCTATTTCTCTAACAATCAGTTTCCCATTTTTTCCGGGCCCACTACTTGCCCAAAATATATAAATTAAATAATGTAAAAAGACATAATTTTATCTCTTGTTTCGCATATCTGGAATATTTTGCGAGCAAGGAGTGCCAGGCTTTTTAAGAAATGTAAAGGGGTGTAAAAATCTCTAAAAAGTTACGAAACGTTGGTTTAGTTCTTTTCAGTTAATGTTCTTGTATTCACCCACCTGACACCCAAGATGTATACTTCTTCCTTCAGTATCTCTTTTTTTTTTTTTTTTTAACGCCTGCCATTCTTTCTGCTCGAAAAATTCTGTTTAATGTTGCGTTTTTTTTTCTGTTGCTATTACTTCCTGGTCCGACCTTCCGTTCACTTAATTTCTGGGATTGTATAAGCCGCTGAATGTTTGTGTTACGGATTTCAGAACAAGAGCTATGTGCTAGAAGAAAATCTAGTAACAAGAACAACAGTACGTACTAGGTCTACAACAAAGCTTACTGAACGAACGAACGAACGAACGTGCGAACGAACTTTATTTTCAAAGGAACAGGGCACGCAGGAACGTCTACCATTCTGCCCTCCCTCTCTGTCCTCTGCTAAAATCCTCTCTCTTCTCAACTGTTAATCTCTCTCCGCTGTCTGTAATAAAAAGTAACAGCAAGGCAGCTTTTGACACATTAAGAAGACTATCAAAACCCCAACAGCCCAGGGTAACTGTCATAGAAGATAGCAATGGGGCTCTGCTCAATGAAAAAACAGCTGTAATGAGAAGGTGGACAGAATATTGTAAAGAATTATATAACTGTAAACTCGACACTGACTGTAGCATATTAAACAACATTAAGTGCGAAAACAGAGAACTCGGAAATGCAGCAATACTACTGGAAGAAGTGGAAGAGGCTATATGTTCGATGAAAGGAGGGAAGTCACCGGGTGTGGATAATATACCAGCAGAGCTCTTGAAATATGGAGGACCAGATATAGTAAAAATCATGACAACAATTTGCCAGAAGATATGGAGTACAAAAAAATGGCCAAAAGAATGGACGCAGTCATTAGTAATACCGCTTCCAAAGAAAGGAAATCTAAAAATGTGCAAGAACTACAGAACCATTAGCCTTATTAGTCATCCAAGTAAGGTAATGTTAAGGATACTTTTGAACAGAATAAAACAGAAATCAGAAGAAATCTTGTCAGAGGAACAGGCTGGTTTTAGACCAAAAAGAAGTACCTCAGAACAAATCTTCAATATTAGATTCTTCTCTTCTTCTTCCGTCCTTAGCCACCGACCGTCAAAGCAGTCAGTGGCCATTACGCCTAGTGGCGTCTTAGGGCAACAGCAGATAGGTTTTCTTTGCCATTGTCTCCCATCACGCTTATTGGCGTCTTTAGGGCAACGGCAAATCAATCCATTTGCTGTTGTTTCCGTAATCGAAGTGACTGGCAAACGGGTGATCAGCCCGTTGGTCAATATTAGATTACTGATCGAAAAATATCTCCAGCATCGACATGATTTATACCATAACTTCATCGATTTCACAAAAGCCTTCGATCGAGTCTGGCATGAAGGCTTATGGCAAATAATGAGAAAATTTAATTTTGATACCAACATCATAGATATCATTGAAGCACTATACAAGGACGCAAGCAGTGCTGTTTTTGCCAGCAACGACATTGGAGAATTTTTCAAAACAACTGTAGGAGTTCGCCAGGGATGTATCCTGTCACCAGTGCTCTTTAATATATATCTAGAACATATTATGCAGGAGGCTCTCTACGATTATAAATCAACCATATCGATTGGAGGCTGACCTCTGTGTAATCTACGTTTTGCTGATGATATTGATCTGATAGCTGGAACAGAATCAGAACTTCAAGACCTTACCTCTAGACTGGAAAAAGTAACAAGAACATATGGGATGGAAATTAATATAGAAAAAAGCAAGATATTGGTGAATAGCCATAAGAAACATGTTCCGACCAACATTACGTTAAATGGGCAAACGTTAGAAGAAGTTAACACCTTTAAATATCTCAAGTCCACTATATGTAGTGATGGAAGATCAAATAAAGAAATCAAGACAAGACTTGAGATGGCCTCAGCTGCCATGACAAGGTTGAATGTGATCTGGAAAAGTAACATCAGTTTTCCTGTGAAGATCAAATTATACAAATCACTTGTATTATCTATTCTCTTGTATGGGTGTGAGGGCTGGACACTCACTGCAGATACGGAGCGAAGGATTCAGGCTTTCGAGCATAAATGTTATAGAAGAATTTTGCGCATTTGCTATAAAGAGCATAAAACTAATGTCTATGTTAGAGAGAAGATAAACACCTATGCAGGCCACCAAGAACCACTTTTGTCAATAGTGAAACGTCGAAAGCTTGCCTGGTTTGGGCATGTAACTCGTCATGACTCCCTTTCGAAAACGATCCTCCAGGGAACAGTCGAAGGTAAACGGAGAAGAGGAAGGCAAAGAAAATCCTGGGCTGATAACATCAAAGAATGGGCAGGACACGGTTTCTCCACACTTGTACGCATTGCTGAGAATAGAGAGCAGTGGAGGACCCTGTCTGCTGATGCTTCCACCATGGCACCCCTACGACCCATGACGGGTTATGGGTTGAGATGATGATGTTATGTCTCTCTCTCTGTCTCTCTCTGTTACTCCCTGTCTGTCTCTGTTACTCTCTCTCGGTCTGTCTGTCTCTGTCTCTCTCTGTTACTCTCTCTCTGTTTCTCTGTCTCTATCTGTCTCTCTCTGTTACTATCTCAGTCTCTCTCTTTCTATCTCTGTTACTCTCTATGTTACTCTCTCTGTCTCTCTCTTTCTCTCTCTGTCTCTCTGTTACTCTCTCTCTCTATGCCTCTCTCTGTTACTCTCTCTGTCTCTCTCTATTACTCTCTCTCTGTCTCTGTCTTTCTCTCTATGTCTCTTTCTGTTACTCTCTCTCTGTTACTCTCTCTGTCTCTCTGTCTCTCTCTGTTACGCTCTCTGTGTCTCTCTCTGTTACTCTCTCTGTGTCTTTCTCTCTTTCTCTCTGTTACTCTCTCTCTGTCTCTCTCTGTTACTCTCTCTGTCTCTCTCTGTTACTCTCTCTGTCTGTGTTACTTTCTCTCTCTCTATTACTCTGTCTTTCTCTCTCTGTCTTTCTCTCTGTGTCTTTCTCTCTCTCTCTCTCTCTCTCTCTCTCTCTCTTATCATAAATACTGTATCCTTTCGTTCTCACATTAAGCATTATTCAAAGGTATGAAACATTTTAAAGGTAATTTAACATATTTATAGTATCCAATCATAATTAAAGTTAATTGAGCTTAAAAACATACAAGAAAGTAATGACACAAAAAATGTAATAACTAAAAGACCAAACAAACAAAAAAACAAAATCGAAACCCTCAATACAGTATCTTAGAAAATGATTTAAAACATAATCATATTAGGGTGACATAATAATAAGAACTCAAGAAACATTCTAACAGTATGCTGTTGAATGAGTAGGAAATTGGCGTGTTTATCAGGGTATGTCTTCTTCTTCTTCTTCTTCTTCTTCTTCTTCTTCTTCTTCCGTCCTTAGCCACTGACCGACAAAGCAGTCCGTAGCCAGTACGCCTAGTGGCGTCTTAGGGCAACAAGAAACTAATTGTTGTTCCGTTACGCCTAGTGGCGTTTATTGGTACAACAAAAAATTAATTGTTGTTTCCGTAATCGGAGTAACTGGCAAGCGGGTGATCAGCCCCACTGTATCAGGGTATGTGGAAGATTGTATCACAGGTGAGCAACTTCGAGTCACGTAGCAGATACTGCCTTAGGGAGTGAACTGTTAGCCTCAAGTATATTAAGTCCAGCTTTTGGAGGTGGGGTAACCAGTGGGAGAACAAGCGAGCGAACGAACGAACATTATTTTCAAAGGGTTGAGAATTAGACGTTCAGGCTGATCTAGCAGTCTGTCCTTCTTTTCTCTTATCTCTTATCTCTTCTACTGTATCGTTTCATTCTCACATGTACAAGGAAAGGAAATAAAGATGTATAGAGGATAAAGAAGACGAGAACTGGGAACGATGAAAATGTAAATGCTGAAGAACAGAAAAGAGGACGAAGGATAGAAGATCAAGGGCAGTTAGAGGACGAAGAGGGCGAGTGGTGGAGATAATTAGAGAATGAAGGACTGTTAGAAGATGGAGGATAGTTAAAGGTTGAAAGACAGGAAGAGGGTGGACAGTTAACGAACGAAGGACAGTCAGAGGATGGACAGTTAACGAACATAGGACAAGAAGAGGATGGACAGTTAACGAACGAAGGACAGTCAGAGGACGAAGTACAGTTAGAAGATTTAAAAGAGTAGATAAATTATGAAGAATTGTTAGAGGACGAAGGTTAGGACTGACAGAGTTATAGATTAGCACTTTAGATAAGGTGGAGTAAATAGGAGATGGACTTGCAAGACAGTACCTGGAAGAAGATTTGCATTCCAAAATGATCTCCTCTCTCCAAGCCTCAACTCACTTATGTACTGTCTAAGCACCTCCTGACTCTCTCTCTTTTCTCTTATCATACATAGAGATTATAGTAAAAGAGCTAACACAATACAAATATGGATGGAAAGGTCGTGAACAGCGGGCATTAATAAATGTGTGGGAAAAATTTATTAAAGAAGAAAAAGCCATGGAAATTAATGCATATCATCACAACCAACATAAAATTACATCAATATCAAAATATTCATCAATAATCATATACACCACACAATCATATACCCACAACACACACAAACAGATCACCATTCCATAAAACCGTGTAGAACACAAGAGATGAAATAAACTGAAGTCTGCCAGCCCTACTATCGGTTTATTCGTGGGACCCACAGATGACAAATGCTGTCCGTACCAGTGTCCTTTCTACGATTAAAGATAATACCTCCATGGGTCTAATGGACTTGATCCATTACAAAACGGTCCACTGTAAGTCGCTATTTGTGATTGGCCTCCCTGATTGGGCGCGATGGGCTGGAAGACTCTAGTGTCTATCCTCCTGTTTTACCAAAATGAAACCAAACTGAGCGTGACAGTCATCTCCGCCGCTTTCGGGGACCAAGTTGGGGGGGGAATAGTCTCTCCACAGGGTTCCTGTACTCCAGAATGATATAACTCCTGGGTGATGGAGGACTTGACCCTGTAAATCTCCATGTTAGTCTGCTATCAGTGAGGTGACCCCTAAATAATGCGCGAGGGGCTGGAACTTGGGGGGGGGTATCTACCTCTGGTTTACCAACTGGAATAACTAGCGGTCCAAGTCCGGGTCCGCTTACGACGGGGACCAGATGGAGAAAGCCTTCCGGAAAGTCTTCATTTCTTACGTATATAGATACTCCTCCCAGACGGGGAAGGATTTAGACCAGAATAAAACTTTCACTAGTTGGCACTTTTGTAACCATTGGTGATACTAGATTTGCGTGAGTGGGACGGCTGGAAGACTCTGTATATCCATAGATGGCTTGCTCCTAAGTGCGAAGTTCAACATAGACCCCAGAAAATAAACCATGGCACGAAGTCACGTTAGGACAATTGATCCCAACGCGAGCTTATCCGGCGCTAGAATTGGCTTTAAATACCGTGTTTTTTGGCTGGTTGAACTGTGGTGGCTTAGGCTGCGGTGGCCCCTTTTAGGCACAAAAAAAGGCGGGTGATATGGAATTCTGCTATAGCATGCTGGGCGGTTTAGAGATTATTTGGAAGCCAGCAATTGCCCCCCCTGACTGGTAATCCAATAGGCGAGTAGGAAACTACTACTGCCATAGACGTTTCAGATTGGTTTGCGTTGGCTCATTTCACAATGCGTGAGCTGAAACTCCCCCGTGAGAGGGAAATGGGCGTTTGACAAAAGGTTGTTGTTCCAGGTATGGCTGTGACACTCGTGGGGCTAGATATCCTCAGAATCCCTCTTAGATCGAAGAGACGGTGACATTCTTCCGTCTGACTGGAAACTAGACTAGCAATTCGGTATCCCCCTGAAACTGAGACCGAAAAGAGACACCCTTTTACATCAAGCAAATAATAAATCACACTAACTTTATACAGAAAGTTTTTCGCTCCACTATGGGATTTAAATTTATTGTAGTTATTGCTATTATAGTTTAGGGCTGTCTTTAAAACCATGTCTCCCTGTTCCTTAAAAATATCAATTATCAACACGCACCCGCATAGACTTAATATCTTTTGCACACCCAGGTACCTGTCAGTAAACTGTTCTGACAGCAACATTCTACTCTCCTCTTCTCCCAATCTCAATATACAGGAAACCTAACCAGTAGTTACAGTTAAATGGATATGCTTTATTCATCTTACAACTTTAAATGAATTTACATATACAGATTACAGCATGTGACTTTACACAATAATTAATATGTTCCTTTGGGAATATATATTAATATTTCACACAATGAGTACAAAGAGAATGTAATGTTCTTGCTATAATAAATAATACAAGTTGTGTCTGAATCATAAGATATAATTATATCTATGCCTGGTGACTGCTTTCAGTGAAAGTTATAGACTAGTGCCTAGCCACACAAGTAAGCATAAAATGATCCTCCCTTGCCACTAAAAATATCTATCAAAAAGGAATAAGTGACTATTTCCTATAATCCAGAGTTATTACCTGCATCTCACTATTCAGTTTTTAAGTGAACAATCCACACCTGGCATTATCTTACAGAAATGACAGTTAATTTTGCTGACTCTTAACCCAATGGTAAGCATTCGTGGACTGATTCTACGCCTAATATCTGTTATTGTAAGTTTAACATTTAACCCATGATAAACCGTAACAGTTTAAGCACCACTTAATAGGCCGTAGACAGTGTAATCTTATCACTGAACTAAATTACTAGGGGAAGTCCTCAAAAATGAAGTAAGTCACTTCCTATCAGATATATATAAAAAGCTAACATGAATATCTCATATAATAGTTATAAGAGTTGTTTACTCACCCCGAGAAAATGCCAAGAAATAGGCGAAAACATTTAGTTCTGTGTTAATGTTTGCCTTATTTCCATAATGGTCTATCTCGGGCCAGGAAATCCTACGAGTGTGTTTGACGTATTTTTTTTTTTTTTTAAATTAATGTGTTTGCTACTTGTCTTTGTAGCACGCCCCTTTCAACCATCTACCATGTACATGGAGTTGTTGGTTATATCAGGACGTGTTTCCTTTATTGTAATATGTTTTTGTTTGTATTTATTTTATACTATATTATCTCTAGTCGGTATTTTTCCTTTTGTGGTTATAGTTCAACATGGTTTTTAAAAGAAATTCCAAAATATGCTATTTTCTAAGTTAGTATGTTTTAATTTTCACTGGATGGTTTCTTTGGTTTGTCTGTATGTTTCTGTGGCAAGTCTTTCAAGAGTTTGAACTCCGACTTAAATCCTTATTTGTTTTTTATATGTTTAGCTTTTAGTTTTTGTAAATATAGTGTTTTATTAACTTTTGCATTTCTGAAGGGGTCTTTGTGCCTATGAGATTTTCTACCCTCATTTCTACATTGTGGTTACTACAGTATGTCTTGATGTTTTGCCTCTGTTGGTCATATTTCTTGCAGTCCACCAGAAAGTGTCTAATTGTGTTTGGTTCTTGACATTCTTCACATGTGGGTTCCTCAATCATGAAATATCCAGTTCCAAGCTTGAGCCTCAGCAACTTTTTATTAATTGGTATTTTTAGTTCATCTTTTATTTGACATTTTTTGCTTGGTTTTTTAAGGATTTTATATGAGTGTCTTGCTTTTTTACTTTGTTCCCATGCTGTTATCCACTCTTTAGTTATTGCTTGAGCAATTAAGCTCTTTATTTCAAACTTCCCTAAGACCTACTTCAATTTTGTTATGGCTAGCTCTCCCCCCTTTGGCTTTTTTCTTTGTCTGCAAGGCTCATTTTCCTGCTATCCCCACATGTGATGGTAAATCCATGTTAGTGTTGCACTGCATCCTATAGTTTGTAGATAAGTATTAACCTGTAGTATTTCCTCTATAATATCTGGCCTGCTACATTCATTTCTGTTTCTGATAGCTAATACTGATGATAGGGAATCTGTGAGAATGGTTACTTTTTTTGGTGGATTTTCTGCAGCTATTTCTAAAGCTTTTAGGATTGCCACTAATTCTGCTGTAAAGATGGATGTATTACCTGTTACTTTGTATCTTTTATAAATTTTTAATTTTGGTATTGCTATTCCTGCTCCTAATTGTCCTTCTTCATCTTTTGACCCATCTGTATATATAGTTAGGCTATTATTTATATACCGTTCTATGTACTCTAGTGTTTTACTTTTTGCTGAGATTATGTCGTTAGATTTATTTATGATCTTTGTTAAGTGGGAGTCAGTTTCTGGCACTTTTAATTCCCATGGTGGGATCTTTGCTTTATACAGAGCACTACTGTTTATCGCCAGGTGTTTGACGTAGTAAAATTTCAAATCTTATAGCTTACAAAGGACGCTCCCCCCGGACACCTGCCTAACCTGATTCTACAGATGTATTGGCGTAATGCGTAATAGAGTAAGACAAAAGAAATCGTGCGAAAGTTCCCCAGGCCTCAAAGGGTACCAGCCGCTCGTCATCAAACGTTTTAAAGCGACCAGAGAAATTCCCCTGTTGGGACCACAGAGGGTACCCGCCGCTAACGAACCGTTTCTTTCACAGAAACCGTCTTGGCTCGTTCTAACACTTAAAGCGGACCCGAGAAATGTTTCTCTGGTCGAACAGGTGCGTTTAGATAACATTACGTCTAGCGTTAGCTCACCGCAGCTGGCCAGCGTAAACAACCTCGGGTGGGGTTTGAGAGGGTGAGAAAGTTTGGCCACAAAGGTAGAAAAGGAAAGAAAAAGAAAATACAAAATGTCTCGGAAAACAGAACATTTAAAGGAGTAATCAAATTATGGACAAGATGGTAAAATAAATTATCTTTCACGTGACAGACTGTTAGAGGATAACGAACAGTTAGAGAATGATGAACAGCTAACGGACGAAACAGCAGGTAAATGACGAAGAAAGGTTAGACGATGAAGGACAAGTAAAGAACAAGGATGAGAATAAAGACAAGGAAGAAGAGGAGGACGGACAACGAACATGACACAGTCAAAGAGCAATCAGAAGTATAAGAAAAATAGAACGAATTAGACTCCAACAAAGAGCATGACGAAAAGAATAAAAAAGAAAGAACCGAAGATAGACGCGGAAGTGATGGATGAAGAAGGAGACTAGAATGCGAATACACAAAACAACAAAAACAACAACAACCAGAAAATTCAAGCAAACAACGAAAGTAGTAATAATGGAGGCGATGACAATACGGTATTGATAACGATAAATTAGTGACCTGTCCAGGGGGGAGTATTGCGTTCTATACAGACAGTACTTTTGGTGTACGATCTCAACCATTCTCCTGGCTGTATCTGCCAGTAGAGAGGCTGAGACCTGATTATTCTGCGGGAATATGAGAATCGACACTAATTGCGTTATGAAAGCATCCGTGATAAGACGGTATACGCTTTCCTGGTGTTAGATAAGGAGTTAATACTAGTGACAGTAAGAGCTTGTTAGTTCATGGAACCATCAATGATAGAGAAGGAACGAACGAATGAACTCTATTTTCGAAGAGTTGAGAATTGGGCACGCAGGCCCGTCTGACATTCACCCCCTTCCTTTCCCTTGTTTTTCATACTGAATTCCTTTATTCTCACATACATTTTACATTTCAGTTTAAAGAAATTCAACGTTGTAAAAGTAAAATAATAATATACTCACATTCACAGAATCTAATTATAAACATGAAATAAAATATGTTGAACAAGTACACATTAATTATGAGCATGAAATAAAATATGTTGAACAAGTACACATTAATTATGAGCATGAAATAAAATATGTTGAACAAGTACACATTAATTATGAGCATGAAATAAAATATGTTGAACAAGTACACATTAATTATGAGCATGAAATAAAATATGTTGAACAAGTACACATTAATTATGAGCATGAAATAAAATATGTTGAACAAGTACACATTAATTATGAGCATGAAATAAAATATGTTGAACACGTACACAATAATTATGACCATGAAATAAAATATGTTGAACAAGTACACATTAATTATGACCATGAAATAAAATATGTTGAACAAGTACACATTATGACCATGAAATAAAGTATGTTGAAAATTACAAAAAGCATATTTAAACCTACATTCGATATTATATATTTATATTGAAACATAATCAAATTGGGGGGGGGGGGGTGGGGGGGGGTTGGGGTTGGGGGGGGGGAGGGAGGGGGGGGGGGGGGGGGGGAGGGGTGGGGGGC